>ML777280.1:289308-301684 GCA_009831015.1 Picea engelmannii | reverse complement strand
CTTTTCTTTCCTCCAATTTTTGAGGTGTCAACCTTGTAGGTTGAGGTGTTTTAGAAGAAGGAGCATTGTTCTCTCTACAGATGTTAGGATTGGTCCTTCTAGTAGCCATAGCCATATTTTTACTTTCAACATTTCTTGCCACCCTAAATGCATTCTCCGATGATTTGGGTTCCCAAAGGCGAACCTCATGTTGAATGTTATCCTTGAATGTTCCTATGAATACATCAATCAAGTGCTCATCTAGAATATCGGTTACCTTTATATTCAATCTTTGGAAGTTCTCAATGTGCTCGGTAATTGAACCCTTTTGCTTAAGATTTATCAATTGGCTAAAGAAGATATTTCTCCTTGTATCCTCATAGTGTGCTATCATTTATTCCGTGAAAATTGTCCAAGTGAAGAGTGATTTGAGAGAACAAAGCCATCGATACCATACAAATTGATTAGGTTCTAAATATAAAGAAACAATTTGTACCTTTTGTGTATGTGGCACATTATGGAGATCAAAGAATTGCTCCATCTGAAGTATCGATGTGATTGGGTCCTTACCATCGAACTTCCTCATATCAATCTTAGGAACGTGGTTGGTCTTCAAGCCAAAGTTGGAGTTTCTCCATTCTTGATTCACCTTCCTTGTGTCCTCATCATGAATTTCATGGGATGCATTTTCACTTTCAGGTGTCTTCTCTGTTACAAAAAATTTCAATACTTCTATGATCTCCCCTTTTAAACCATCCATCTTAGTATCCAACTTAGCTTCCATTGAATCCATCTTCTTTTGTAGTTCATTTATGTCCCTATGCATTTCTTCACCTTCATAAAGAGCCCAAGTAGGATGTTTGGGAGGCTTATTTCGTGTAGAAGGTCCCTTTTTTGGTGGCATGTTGGCCAAGTATCACTTTTGAACCTTGATTTTGAGGTGGTTCTGCTAGACAATATTTCTTCTGTTGTATCTCCCAAGTTTCGTCCCTTCTGGGTATGAAAATTTGTTTTATGTAGTTATCTGATATTTCTTCTCTGCAATGCCATAGGTCTGTTCAAAATTGGATGTGCCAAGTGGAATTTATGGTAACTTCCCCACAACTTGCCAATTTTTGGCCTTTCTAGGAGATCTCACTTGTATAGCGTGCCCCTCACAAAATAATTGATATGAAATTTTGAAACTCACACCATAAATACTACAGACTGTCCATGATCCAATGAAACTAGTACCACTCAATTTGGATACTCTAGGAAGAAGTTGTGATTTTTTTACCTGGAACACCTTGAGACTAGTCAATAGGACTAGTTAGATACCCTATCTTACACAGGGTGTATATACAAATTTAAGATGTACCGGAAGATAAAATTGTTACCACAGATACCTTACTTATTTATATAAATAGCCTCCATATTTCAGGGTCCGAAACATTACAGAAAATGTTTTATAGCGAAAATTCCACAATGACTCAGTTCAGGATGATTCCAGAACCCTATCTTGTATAGGCTATATCTATGAAAGTACAAGGTGTCAAGAGCTGAATTTTGAACACAAGGTACCTTGATCGGTCTACTAAATACCCTCCAAGCCGTTCCTTCTGAAACGTTATAGAAAAATAGTTATAGTGAAAATTCCAAGGTGTCTCAGATGTAGCAGCGAAACCCCAAGACCTTGAGCTCTAATACCATATGTTAAGAATAAAATATCAATATAGCATAGATAAACCTCAGAAAAAGTACTCAACGCCTTGAAAAAGAGATAATTTCATATAATAAGCCTCTTTGAGGGGGAAACCTCCTTTTACCCCACTTAAATGTTCAAGTACAAGATGATTCCAAATGAAAATGTATCCTTGGTATATATAGGAGACCAGGAGGTATAATTACAACTAATGGCCTAAAGCTGACATAAATAAAATAACATTACTAATATAATATGCACTAATTAAGGGGTAATGAGCCAATATTAGGTCTTAACAGGATATCATATGCCTAAAACGAATATCGTATGCAAAAGTTACAACCCTAGGAAGTTGATGTACTAACTTACCCAAACGGGGCCCACATGACTTTTAATGCTTCATCTCCTAGGGTTAGGTTTTTGGATGTCTAGGGTTTTTTGCATTCTTGTTTATTGTAAAAAGGCCTTTAGAGCCTCATTTTAATGATATTCTTGTGAATGAGCGCAACCGTCACATCTCTCCTCAGAGATAAGCCGCCACCATTCCAACAAGCTTGTTTCCACTGCATTTTACAGTTTCACCTTATTTCTTTATTGAATAGAAAACCAGTTTTACTGTATCTCTATTATTTGTGTTAATAACCTGTTAATAATCTATATTCATTTCGTTCTTCTCATAAAATCCGGATCAAATTCTGAATAAGAGAATGAGCATCATTTGAGGATGGTGTTACAAGTATTAAGAAAAAACCGGTTGTATGCCAAATTGAGCAAGTGCTCATTTTATCAAAACCAAATTCACTATTTGGGGCATAACACATCCGAAGAAGGGATAGTGTACCCTAAAAATATTGAGGCCATTAAAGGGTGGACAACACCTAATAATGTGAGCGAAGTCAGATCCTTTATGGGTCTAGTGAGATACTACAGAAGATTCATTGCAAGGTTTTCGAGAATTGCTCACCCAATTACTTATTTTCAAAGGAAGGGGGTGGAGTTTATGTGGACAACATAATGTGAAAAGAGATTCCATCAATTGAAGCAGTTGTTAACCAGTGCTCTAATTTCGAGGATTGTTGATCCGAATGAATATTTCGTGGTTTTCACAGATGCATGCAAAGAAGGACTTAGTGGAGTCCTCAGTCTGTAATGGGTTTGTGATATGTTTTGAATCCAAAAAATTGAAAGAGCATGAAAGACTCTATGCCACTCATTATTTGGAGTTGGAAGCCATAGTGCATGCCTTGAAGAAGTGGAGGAACTACCTCATGGGAAATAGGTTTGAGATGAGGAAAGATCATAATGGTCTGAAATACTTGTTTGATCAGGCAACTTTAAATGTTAGGCAGAGCAGATGATTGGAATTCATATGTGAGTATGACTTTGATATCATGCGCATCAAAGGAAAAGAGAACAAAGTGGTTTATGCACTCAACAAGAGGGTGCATGAACTGCATGCTACAACCATTAGCATGTATCAAACTGATCTTAAAGGCATAATTTCTGAGGATGAAAAGTAGATTTGCAGTACATGGAGTTGGTAACAAAATTACAACAAGGTAAAATGCAACAGAAAGTTGAAGATTATGAATTTGGAATTGATGGAATTATCTTGTACAAGAACATAATTTATGTACCCAATTCTCATGAATTGAGGAGTACAATTTTGAAAGAGATGCATAATGTACCTTATGCTGGACACCCAGGATATCAAAAAACAGTTGTAGCAGTCAAGAGACAATATTATTGGCCAGGCATGAAGAAGGATATCGTTGAGTACATTGCTAAATGTTTGGAGTGTCAAACATTCAAGGCTGAGCATAGACACCCCACTGGGTTACTGCAACATTTTCCCATTCCTGAGTGGAAGTGGGAAGTGGTGAGAATGTATTTCATCACCAAATCTCCCAGAACAAGCAAGCAACATGATGCTATCATGGTGATAGTGGAAAATCTTACCAAAGCTTCCCATTTCATTCCTATGAAGGTTTCTCACAAGGAAACCAATGTTGTCGATATTTATATGAGGGAAGTAGCACGCTTTCATGGCATACCCAAGACAATTGTGTCTGACAGAGATCCAAAGTTTACCTCAAAGTTATGGAAGAGATTATTTAAAGGGTTTGAAACAAATCTGAACTTCAATACAACTTATCATCCCGAGTCTGATGGGAAAAACAAAGGGTGAACCAAGTGATAGAGGATATGGTAAGGATGTATGTGATGGAAAAGAAATCTAAATGGGAAGATTATCTACACTTGGTAGAACTTGCCTACAAGAATGGGTACCAAGCATCACTGAAGATGAGCGAATTTGAGGAACTTTATGGAAGAAAGTGCAACACACCAATAATCTAGGACAACCCAGTTGATAGAGAAGTGGTTGGGCCAGAGTTTCTCAAGGAAATGGAAGAGAAAATTTTGAAGATAAAACATAATTTAAAGGCTGTCCAAGACAGGAAGAAAAGATATGATGACAAGGGCATAACTCATAGGGAGTTTAAAGTGGGTGATTTTGTATTTTTGAAAGTGAAGGCCAATAGAAGTTCCCTGAAGTTGGGAAACTATTCCAAGTTGGTAGCTAGATATTGTGGGCCATTTGAAATCCTAAAAAGGATTGGACTTGTAGATTATATGATTTCATTGCATGCATATTTGTCTATACATAATGTATTCCATGTATCATTGCTTAATAAATATATATCTGATGATAATCATTTTATTGATTGGAATGTGATTTAGGTGGAGCAATAAAGCACTTTTCAAATGCATTCGGTACACATTCTAGATAGAAAAATCAAACAGCTCCTGAATCAAGCCATATGTCTTGTAAAGGTCCAATGGACCTAGTATGATCTTGAGGATGAAACTTGGGAGCATAAAGATGCTATGCAGGAAGAATACCCACATTGTTTTGAAGATTTTGGAAATCTTGTGGATATTATGTAAGTAAGATGCACTGAGGACAATGCATAAATAAGGGAAGGGGATTGTAATACCCCTAGGATGAGCCCCTACTAAATTGTAATGATGATTATAGGATGGTGAGCCAAGTGTTTATAAACTGGGAGGCTTCTGTGTTTATTAGGCCAGAGAGCCTAGATGCTAAGGCTAGTGAGCCTATTTTTGTATACGTAATTATGTAGATCATTAATAAAAATACGTCATTGTGTGTATATCGACCATGAAGAAAGAGTTATGGGGGACTAAGATAGAAGGATTATTTCCAAGGGAATATTATAATATATTTTCCTAAAAATACTAAGGTTGGGAAATAACCATGTTATCCTAAGCTCCTTTGGGAAAAGGAACGAACTCCAAGTGGAGAGGGATGAGCTCCCAAGAGAGCCATGTGTCAACCTGGGCACATGTAATTTTATGGGGGAAAATACCTCATTGTGGGGTTTCACTGACCATTCTTTCCATAATGCCCACTCACGCATGCACTCAGATTGAACATTCAAGAATCCATTTCCTCCATCATTGACCTCTACAACCTATGAAACCTGCAAACTCATGAAGCTGACCTGTTTGGCCTGAGCCATATTGCACCCCAACCATTTTTTTGTTGCTACCCATGTTTTTCTCTGGATTAGTGTGTCTTTGTTGGACAACTAAGAGGCTAAGAGGGGGGGGGGGTGAATCAGTTGTTACCGTGCTTAAACAATTATGCTTCTTTTAAATTCTTTACAAGGCACTCAATGATAATCACAATAATGCAAGAAAATAAGAAATGGCACATTTAGCATCAGTCACATATATGAGATACATAGAGACATATATTTCCCGAGGAAACCCATAAAGGGTAAACACCTCTTATTATTTATATGATAAGAATTATTTACATTCTTTACATTATCATACATATGAGCACCTACTCATTGTGAGGCTACAACCTCTATTTTTGCAAGCTGCAACTTGNTGAGAGCACCAACTCTCTGTTTTCTCTAGCACCCACTAGAAGGAAGCACCAACTCCCTGGTTTCTCTAGCACCAACTAGAAGGAAGCACCAACTCCCTGGTTTCTCTAGTACCAACTAGACAGAAGCTACAACTCCATGTGTTCAAGCACCCACTTGAACCTCTGAGGACACCAGTCCTCCCTAACACCTCCCTACCACCTTGGTTTATGAATATGAATTACTAAAACTTATTACAGTGATATAGTGTTCAACAATATCTTACCAGTCTCATCACTGTTCTGCAAGATTTTGCTGCTCTGTCTTCCTCACTGTCTTCCTGCATGCATCCATTGCAATTTTCTGTTCTTCTGCCTCTTGTGCTTTCTACACCATTCCCATTCAATGCACCTTTTGTCTTCTGTCCATTTCAGCTGTTGCACTCCACCTCCTTCTTCACACATGCATCCCACACCCCCGCAACTAGCCCCATCTCTTTTTTTTTTTAACCTTCTTATGCTCTCTGTGCATGCCCTGTGTTCAATGGTTCTACATGCTCTGCATGTAAAGTGCTCTGCCTATTCATCATGGAAACTCTTTAGCTTCTATGTTTGTTAATCCCATGTGTCCATCATCACTGGGTGTCATGATCAAATTACTTCGCATCACCAACAGTTAATATTATTCATCTTCTGTTACAGTCGAGCTCAACTACTCTGTTGCAGCGACATGCTCCAATGCTCATCCAACTCTTAATCACCTCCAAGAACAATCAGTGTTCTACTTGAAGATGCCTTGAGATTCTTCACCTCCTCTGTCAATCACCCCGAAGTGTCTTTGAGTCCTCTGGCAGAAACCATCAGTGGTTTCTGGCAGTTACACTGTGACGTGCAACAATAGCCCTCTGATTTGACTCAATTTCATCTGCACCGTTGGATGGATTTCATTAGTCTTGCATTCATTTCGGCATTCTGCTCTTCAACATTTCAGGATTTGTGTGATCAAGTGTCTCGACACTCCATGTCATGATCCCTGAAATGGATCTTGGTTGCTCTATCCCTTTCCTCTATCTCTCACCGATGTGACCAATGGCTGTGACCATAGCCTTATTCAAAAACTGCATTTCACAATTTCGCGTTTCGAAACTTCGGCATTTCGGTACTCCTATGGTGAAGTGTTTCGACACTTCAACTCCCGGTATTTGGAGTTCCAAAATGGAGTCAGATCAACGGTCTGGTACTCTAGCGTTTCTCATTTCGGCGAATCAGCATTTCGGTATTCCTGTGGTAAAGTTTCTTGACTCTCCATGTCGCGGTGCCCAAAACTCGGAAACGGAGCTTGTCTGTGACATTTTGTGACTTCGGTTTTCGTGATTTCGGGACTCCTCTGATGAAGATTCTTTACTCTTGACTCCTCCTACTCCCGGTATCCGAAACTTCGGTATGGAGTCTTTATCATTTCTTGATTTCGGGTTTCACGACTTCGGGACTCCTTATGATGAGAGTCTTTGTCATTTCCATCTCCCGGTATTTGAAATTATGGTATCCAGTACTCCAAGCAATGCGCATGTTTCGGGTTTTCTCATTTCGGCACTTCGGGACTCCTAATGATGTGAGTCTTTGACATCTCCATCTCCTGGTAACCAAACTCCCGGTATCCAACACTCCAAGTGATGCACTTGTTTTAGGTTTTCGCATTTTGGCACTTCGGGACTCCTGATGATGTGAGTCTCTGACATCTCCATCTCCCGGTAACTGAAATCCCAGTATCCAACACTCCGAGTGATGTGCCTTTTTTTTGGGTTTTGCGATTTCACATTTTGGCACTTCGGGACTCCTGATGACGAGAGTCCATGACATCCCTATCTCCCAGTATCTGAAACTTCGGTAGCTGAGACATCGAGCGATTCACCTATTTTGCGATTTCAGGGTTTCTCATTTCGCAACTTTGAGACTCCTGTGTTGGAGAGTCTTGACTCTTAACTTCTCCATCTCTTGGTAACTGAAACTTTGAAATTGAGTATTTGTTGAGGTGATTTTTCAGGGTTTCACATTTCACTTTTCTCGTTAAAGAGTGTGTAAGTTATCCTGGATCCAATGTCGGTTGGACCTCAGATCATATCTGATGTTCATCGGGAAATCTTCAATGAGATCCATCGTTGCATACTATGATCTTATCGAGCTTGCTTTGTAGCGTCTTCCCAAAAGACTTCTGGTGCTCACCTGGCACATCCTTCCTGTACTCAAGCCATCATCACTGCTATACTTGCCATCAATGACAAGTTTACTTTGCCTGTAAAACATGCCAACAATCTCCCCCTTTGGAATTGATGGCAACAAAGGCACCCGTACCTGTTCTTTTCTCCCCCTTTGACATCAATGTCAAAGAAAACACGCTCCCCCTGAGATATTGCAATTTTTTTAGGAGGTATTAGATATGAAATCAATACAAGACTCCCCCTAACATGATGGACTCTCTTAGGTGTGAAACGAGATGACACCCAACTTCTGTCGGAGATATTCAAAAGGGGTCTTAGCTAGGGGTTTAGTAAAGATGTCTGCTATTTGTTCTATGGTTGGAATGTACTGAACCTAAACAACCTGATTGGTGACTTGCTCTCTCAGAAAATGGTATTTTATGGGAATATGCTTGGTCTTGGAGTGGAATACAGGATTCTTAGACACACTGATGGCACTAGTGTTATCACAATGAATTGGGATTGGTGCAACATATTTTACCTCCAAGTCTGCAAGTGTCTGAATCATCCATAATACCTGAGTGCAACAGGTAGCAACAACAATGTACTCTACCTTTGTGGTTGATAAAGAAATGGAACCTTGTTTTTTACTAAGCCATGCTACTAATGAGTCACCCAGGAAGAATGCTCCTCCACTGGTGATTTTTCTCTCATCAACACAGTTTGCCCAATCTGCATCTGAATAAGCAGTTAATTGAAAATTCTGATTTCTGGGATACCATAGACCATAAGTCATTGTTTCTTTCAAATACCTTAATATCATTTTGACAGCTAGTAAATGACTTTGTTTAGGTGCAGACTGATATCTTCCTACCATTCCTACAACATGCATTATGTCTAGGTGAGATGCTGTGATGTACAACAGGTTGCCTATCATTGACCTATATGAATTCTGATCAACATCAGGTGAGTCATCATCCTTGCTTAATTTGCAACCAGTAACCATAGGTGTGCCCATAGGTTTAGAATCTTCCATTTGAAACCTTTTAAACATTTCTATTAGATATTTTTCTTGAGAAATGAACATCCCTTCAGACCTCTGAGTAATTTGTAGACCAAGAAAAAATGACAGTTCTCCTATCATGGACATTTCAAACTCAGATTCCATGGCATAAGCAAACCATTGTACCAATGGATCCTTATTACATTCGAAGATGATGTCATCTACATAGACCAATATGATGAGCAAATTATTATCCTCTGTTTTAATATATAGATTGTTGTCAGTTGTTCCTCTCTTGAACCCTTTATCTTTGAGATACATATCCAGTCTGTGATACTAGGATCAAGGGGCTTGTTTTAACCCATATAAAGCTTTCTTCAGCTTGCATACTAAGTCAGGGTTATTAGACAGTTTGAAACCCTCTGGTTGTTCCATATAGACTTCTTCACTTAAATATCCATTTAGAAAAGATGACTTGACATCCATTTGATAGACTTTAAACCTTTTATGACAAGCATAGGCAAGAAACATTCTGATAGCTTTTAATCTTGCTATGGGCACAAATGTTTCATCAAAATCCAGTCCTTCTATCTGAGCATATTCTTTACAGACTAACCTTGTTTTGTTCCTGACAACTTGTCCTTGCTCATTCAACTTATTCTTAAAGATCCATTTGGAACCAATGACATTTTTATCTTCAGGTCTATGAACCATCTCCCACGTATTTTTTTTCTCAATCTAATCAAGTTCATCATTCATTGCTTTAACCTAGTGGTCATCTTTGCTAGCTTCATTAAAATTCTTGGGTTCCAGCTTGGATATGAAAGCTATATGAGACTGTTTGGTGTTTTTTATTATCTTTCTCCTGGTTTATACACCTTTGTATTTTTCTCCAATTATTTGACTTGCAGGATGATTCTTTTGAATGATTATGGAAGAGGAATTTGAAGTTGACTGCTGATTTGAGTCTGTTCGAGTGTCTGAGTCTTCATCTGATTTAGAGTCTTCATTTTCTGATTCTTGGACCTGTTCATATTCATCTTTAGCTGTGTCTTCTGTAGAAGACTCATTACTGTACATATCTCTTACTGGGATTCCTTCATCAACTTTTACATCAATACAATCAACCATTTTATGCATCCTCTTATTATAGCATCTATATCCTTTACTATTTGTAGCATACCCTAAGAAGATACCTTCATCAACCCTATCATCATATTTTCCAAGGTTCTCATCATTATTCTTTATGTAGCATTTACTCTCAAATACTTTGAAGTGTTTAATTGAAGAAGGTCTCCCAAACCACAGTTCATAAGGTGTCTTGTCACTTTGTGGTCTGAGGTGAGCTTTGTTAAGAACATGGACTATTGTGTGTATTTCTTATACCCAGTAGGTTTGGTCAATGTTCTTCTCATTCATCATTGACCTGTCCATTTCCTACTCTGTTATGTTTTTCCTCTCAACAACTCCATTTTGTTGTGGAGTTCTTGGGATTGTGTATTCTCTCTTGATCCCATGCTCATCGAAGAATTCCTTGAAGTCTCTTGACATAAACTCTCCTCCCCGGTCTGATCTTACTACCTTTAACCTCTTTCCTATTTGAGTCTCAGTTAAATCCTTAAATATTTTAAACTTCTCAAATGCTTTAGCCTTTTCCTTGAGAAAGGAAACCAAAGTAAGTCTGGAGTAATCATCGACAATCAACATGAAGTAGTTTTCTTTCCCTGTGCCTTCCTATCTTGATGGTCCACAAAAATACATATGAACTAGTTGGAGTGGTTTCTCTATTGAAGTAAAGCTCTTGGAATTAAACTGTGTCATGTTTTGCTTCCCTACTTGATAGGGTTTACACATTGAATCTTGGGGCTTTGATATTCTCGGAAGATATTTTACTTCCTCGAGTTTTTTGAGTTTGATTAAGTGGTCAAAGTTTAGATGTCCAAGTCTCCTATGCCATAACCAACTTTCATCATGTCTACTTAGATGACATTCTCCTCTATTTTCTTTCAGCACATATACAATATTTTTTGTCCTTATGCCTTTGGCCACCACTTGTCCTAAGGTTACATATTTTATCTTGCAGTCCTTGGACATGAACACCACTTCACATCCTCTGTCACACATTTGACTTACATTGAGAAAATTATGTTTCAACCCATCTACAAGTAGAACATCTTGGGCTTTTCCTTTTCCATTACTTAAGCTCACCATCCCTTTTCCCTTTATTTTCCCTGGAGCATGATTTCCAAAGGTTACGTTTCCTGATTTTCTTTCACTTAGAGATAGAAACTTGCCTTTGTCTCCCGTCATGTGTTTGGAGCATCCACTGTATATATACCAAGGGTTAGTTTTTATTTGAGTGGACAATACTAATCCACACTCTTCACTTTCCTTCTTCTTCCAAAACTTGACATTTTCAGTAGGGGATTTCGAATCTGGTTCATAGTTCCTTAACCAATAGTCAATAGATTTATGTCCAAAGTTATGACAGGTGAAGCATTCAATCTCATTATTCAATAGGTCAAACTTATTGTTGCAGTGTTGTCTACTCATTGACTGTTGATTATTTCTTGGCCTCCTTAGTTGCATGTCCCTAGACTTAATTTGGCAATTTGCAGTCTGTGAAGGATTGATACTTGGTTGTATCATTCTTTGTTGTGGGAAGTATTTATTCCTTTGAAATATTAATTTCTCATGTCTAAGTCTTAAGGAACAATTTACATCTTTGTGACCAAATTTAGAATAGTAGAAACAATAGCCATGGAAAAATTCTTTGTACCTGGGAAATGGTTGTCTTCTTTGTGTAAATCGATTTCTTCCATGTTGATGACGTCTTTCAACAACGAGCACATTATTTATTTGTTCTACAGATTCAATTCTGGCATCTTTTTCCTTACTCATCCTAGGTGATTGATTGTCTTCCTTTGTTTCTATAGGTTCATTGTTGTTATTGGTTGTACATTTGACAAACTTGATGGGTTCTTCATTTCTTGGCTTGCCACTACTTGATCCCTCTTCATAACCCAAACCGGTTTTCAACTTTGGATTCCTTTGCTGATTCAGGATGGTGGCTAATCCTTCTGAGGCTTTGATACTTGATAGAATCTGATTATACAAGGCTTGAAACATCTCCATTTCTTTCCTAGTTTTCACTACTTCTTGCTCTAATGCTTCACATCTTGCCTTATTTTCTGATAACTGTCGTTTTAGAATGTCTTTGATTTTATTTGCCTTTTCTAATTCTACTTTTAGTAGGAAAAGGTCTTCATCATGTTTTTTAGTGTCTTTATCGAACTGTATCAGCAATTGTCTTTGCTTTCTGTTCTTGATTCTTAGTCTATCAATCTCTTCCAGTGCACTAATCAGTTCTCCTTCCATGTCAACCACAACTTCTTCTTCATTAACATCACTCCCTGTGTTTTTATTATTATAATCCTCTTTGGACGTAGGTATGAAGTCATTTAGTTTATCTTTAATAGAGGAGTCATTGTCTTCATCATCTGAAGGATCATCATCATTGTTTACGCAAAGACTTTTCTTCTTAAAGTTATTCTCTTTAAAGAAATTTATGTGTTTGTACTTCTCCTCATCATCACATGTCTGATCCTTTCCTTTGT
>ML777280.1:249123-278281 GCA_009831015.1 Picea engelmannii | reverse complement strand
ACATCGAAATTTGGAGGATCGCGAGTTACGAGGGTGAGTGAATTTTGACATTAGAAACCCCGAATCCCAATATGGAACCGGGGATTGGCACTTCGCTAATGAGGGTTTCTGGAGATTCCCCATGGTGGGAGTTTAACCCCAAAATTTTTAAAAATATTGATAGTGGGTGTGTTACAAAGGCACTCAATTATAATCACAATAATGCAGGAAAATAAGCAATGGCACATTCAACATCAATCACATATATGAGATACATAGAGACAAATATTTCCCGAGGAAACCCATAAAGGGTAAAAACCTCTTCTTCTTTATATGATAAGAATTATTTACATTCTTTACATTATCATACATATGAGAACCTACTCATTGTGAGGCTGCAACCTCTATTTTTGAAAGTTGCAACTTGTTGAGAGCACCAACTCTCTGTTTTCTCTAGCACCCACTAGAAGGAAGCACCAACTCCCTAGTTTCTCTGGCACCAACTAGAAGGAAGCATCAACTCCCTGTTTTCTCTAGCACCAACTAGAAGGAAGCACCAACTCCCTGGTTTCTCTAGTACCAACTAGATGAAAGCTACAACTCCCTGTGTTCAAGCACCCACTTGAACCTATGAGGACACCAGTCCTCCCTAAAACCTCCCTACCACCCTGGTTTATGAATATGAATTACTGAAACTTATTACAGTGATATAGTGTTCAACAACAACTTACCAATCTCATCACAGTTCTGCAAGATTTCGTTGCTCTGTCTTCCTCACTGTCTTCCTGCACGCATCCATTACGCTTTTCTGTTCTTCTGCCTCTTGTTCTTTCTACACCATTCCCATTCAATGCACCTTTTTCCTTCTATCCATTTCAGCTGCTGCACTCCACCTCCTTCTTCACATATGCATCCCACACCCTCGCAACTAGCCCCATCTCTTTTTTTTTTTAACCTTCTTATGCTCTCTACGCATCTTGTGCATGCCCTGTGTCCAATGGTTTTGCATGTCGAGTGCTCTACCTGTTCATCATGACAAATCTTCAGCTTCTCTATTTGTTAATCCCATGTGTCCATCATCACTAGGTGTCATGATCAAATTACTTCGCATCACCAGTAGTTAAGATTCTTCATCTTCTGTTACAGTCGAGCTCAACTACTTTGTTGCAGTTACAGGCTCCAACGCTCATCCAATTCTTAATCACCTCCATGAACATTCAGTGTTCTACTTGCAAATGCCTTGAGATTCTTCACCTCCTCTTTCAATCACCCCAAAGTGTCTTCCATACCTCTAGAAGAAACCATCAGTGGTTTCTGGAAGTTACACTGTGATGTGCAACAATAGCCCTCCGATTTGACTCAATTTCATTTGCTCCATTGGATGACTTCCATTAGTCTTGCATTCATTTCACCATTCCCCTCTTAGGCATTTTGGGATTTGTGTGATCAAGTGTCTCAACACTCCATGTCACGATCCCCAAAATGGAGCTTGGTTGCTCTAGCTCTTTCCTCTATCTCTCGCCGATGTGACCAATGGCTGTGACCATAGCCTTATTCAAAAACTGCATTTCAACACTTCGACATTTCGGTACTCCTGTGGTGAAGTGTTTCGACACTTCAACTCCCGGTATCCAGAATTCCAAAATGGAGTCAAATCAATGGTCCGGTACTCCAGCATTTCTCATTTCAGCGAATCGACATTTCGATATTCCTATGGTAAAGTTTCTTGACTCTCCATGTCGCAGTGCCCGAAACTCTGAAATGGAGCTTGTCTGTGACATTTCGCGACTTCGGGTTTCACGATTTCGAGACTCCTATGATGAAGAGTCTTTACTCTTGACTCCTCCTACTCCCGGTATCTGAAACTTTGGTATGGAGTATTTATCATTTCTCGACTTAGGGTTTCGCGACTTCGAGACTCCTTATGATGAGAGTCTTTGTCATTTCCATGTCCCGGTATCCGAAATTCTGGTATCGAGTACTCCAAACGATGCGCCTATTTCAGGTTTTCGCATTTTGGCACTTCATTACTCCTGATGATATGAGTCTCTGACATATCCATCTCCCGGTAACCGAACTCCCGGTATCCAACACTCCAAGTGATGCACCTGTTTCAGGTTTTCGCATTTCGGCACTTCGGGACTCCTGATGTTGTGAGTCTCTGACATCTCCATCTCCCGATAACTGAAATCCTAGTATCCAGCACTCCGAGTGATGTGCCTTTTTTTCAGGTTTCGCAATTTCACATTTTGACACTTCAGGACTCCTGATGATGAGATTTCGTGACATCCCTATCTCCCGGTATATGAAACTCTGGTAGCCAAAACTTTGAGCGATGCGCCTATTTCACGATTTCGTGGTTTCACATTTCGCGACTTCGAGATTCCTATGTTGGAGAGTCTCGACTCTTGACTTCTCCATCTCCCAGTAACCGAAACTCCAAAATGGAGTCTTTGATGAGGTGATTTTTCAGGGTTTTTCATTTCACCTTTCTCTTTAAAGAGTGTGTAATTTCTCCTGGATCCAACGTTGGTCAGACCACGGGCTCATATCTGATTTTCATCGGGAAATATTCAATGAGATCCATCGCTGCATAGTCTGATCTTGTCGAGCTTGCTCTACAACATATTCCCAAAATACTTCTAGTGCCCGCCTGGCACATCCTTCCTGTACTCAAGCCATCATCGCTGCTATACTTTCCATCAATGACAAGCATACTCTGCCTATAAAACATGCCAACAGGCTTACTGTAATTACCAAAACCAATACTTGATTTTTCTACTATGGTTACCTGTTTGACTTAGGAACTAGAAAGAAGAAGTAGGTTGGCAGGCATGTGGTTAAAGAGGTGGGTTGTCAGGCCCGTGGATTGAATAAGCAAGTTGTTAGGCCAATGAGAAATTTTCTATAGGTGAGAGAGATTGTTGGGGAAGTGATTTCTCCTGGAGGGAGTCCAAGAACAACTATAGATCTATGATAATTCCTGATCCGGCCTGTTGCTAAAACCCTGGAAGGGAAGTGGAGAAAACGATGGATTGTGGAATAGTGAAGGTGTATATTCTCGGGGTGGGACAAACATGCGTGGAATGAGAGTATGTGAGTGGTGGGTGTAAGTAGGATCCTTGGAGGGAATCCTTCCTATTGCATCGTGCAACTTTCCATAGTATCAGACTAGCCTAGGATTTCCTTTAACTTGGGTGGAGTTTAGTCCCATCTCGGGGGTGAACCACTGGTGAGAGTGATGAGCAATGTGGTCTAAGGCTGGGAGGTTCATGGAAGGTCTGCAAGTATTTGGTGGTCTTTTATAAAAGATAAGTACCATTTATGTGTTCATTGAATGATGTGTATTTGTACAGGTTTTATAATTATGAGTCGGGCCTGTATATGATGTATGAATAAGCCTACTATTATTTCTATATTTATCTATGTAGTAGAAGAATGTAATTTTCCATTAAGTTTTATTTGTATGATGTTCCGCAAAGAGCTCTGTATGCCATATCCCAACATGTTTATGCCTGGGTATGGACAACATGTTTTAAGTTGCATTTCTTAGTTGAAGGTTGGGGGTGTTACAAATCGGTATCAAGTTTTAACAGAGAAGTTTCTTTTGTAGTGGTGCTTTCCGGCTTAGGTGGCCGGGGAAGTTACAATATCTATTGCTCCAATGGCTACCAAGAGGGTCCTACGTTGGTTGGGGCAGTGTTGGAGAACTTCAAGAGCCGACATAGCAGAAGTTGCTTGTGCCAAATATTCAACAATGTTGTAGTTCTAGGCATTAAGAGAGTTAGGATTAAAGTTTTACTTTCAGATAGTACTTTTGGGAGGAAATAAGATAGATTCAAAGGTAAGTTTCTCAATCTGGAGAGGTCCATAAGGAGGGGTAACATAAGTGGAAGGTGAATCAATCACGGTTCCATTAGTTACACTTTATTCACTGGGTTTCCTTGGAGGTGTGTCATATGTCATAGTCCTGGTGGTCAAATATATATCGTTGAACATGTAAATATGTGCACTTGAGGAAGCATCCTCTTTAGGAGGATGACCTGAGTTTCCTCCTTGTGGAGGTGTAGGATTTTGTGCAACCAATGACTGCTACTGTTGAAAAGGATGTATCAAAACAACAGGTTGGGAATTTCCTTTAAATAATTTTGATACTTATTCCCAGTGGGGACAGTCTCTTGTGTAATGATATTTAGCACATATGAGACAGGGAAATGTCAGTTTATGCCGTGGTTTCTTTTCAGCAACAGGTGGTTGTGCTAGTGTTTTTGTATTTTATGTTTGATTAGTATTTTTCTTGGATTTATTGTTAGTCTTCCTTTTACGCCCTGATTGTGGTGGTGAAGCAAATTGAACTACATTTAATTCAGCAACTTTAGTAGGGGTAGAATTTGATGGGACATAATTCTACACTATAGTCAGGGTAGATACTGATTGATTTTTTGTACCAGTCGACTGTGAGGCAGGTTGAGTTTTGACAGAACCAATAAAACCACCCGAATGAGCGGTAGAGGATGGTTTGGATGGATCGATTGATGTACGGGGAGAATTGGGGATCAATTCATACAAAGTACTAGATTGGGAATAAACCATATCTAGATATTCTGCACGAGAAATAACTTCCTCTTCTGTAACTACACCTCCCATTGCCACATCACGAGCAATAGGAGGTGACATGGTTTTTGTGAACCATTCTGCCAGCAATTGGTTAGGGATGGAAACTTTGATCAACTGATGTCGTCATATCCACTCATGAATATGATCAGAAATGTGTATGGAGTTAGTCTGATGAAGGGAGGCCAAAAGTTATGTTCTAGTTTCGTATCTAATTGGCAACTGAAAATGGGTGAGGAAATCCATTGCATGTGAATTGAAATATTGAAAAGATTTGTGTTGTAATTCAATGTACCATTTCACCACTGAGCCCGTAAGAGTACGCTTAAAAAGGAGTAAATGAATAGAGTCATCCATCAGTGAGTTTGATGAACACCATAGATGAAATGTCACAACATGGTTATTTGGGTCTTCTCCATGTTTACCATCAAATTTTGGAATATTGGATGGTAACTTGGCGAGAATTACTGGCGAGAAGGGGAAGTGAAATATGGGATCATTTTTCAATATCGACGGGTTTGGTAGATATAAAGTAGACAAAATGGGTAAGTGTCGATTACTTTGAGGATGATACTAGTGAGGCATGGGGACACTAGTACGACTTTAAACTGGTTGTGTTGGAAAGTTGTAACCAGAAAGTCCTCCCATATGTGGATTTTGGCCAACAAAAGTAAGATTCATTTGTTGAGGAACTTGGGTAAAAGGAGAGGGAAAACCCATTTGACCTTGAGGAGGATAACCAGTGTAACCAAGGGGGTTAATCAATTTAACCTTGGGGTAGATTACCAGTTTGGCCCTGAGGAGGGTAACTGGTTTGACCCTGAGGAGGGTAATCGGTTTTACTTTGGGGATGGTATCCAGATTGACCTTGAGGAGGGTAATCGATTTGATCCTATGGAGGAAAAAATGATTGGCCTTGAGAATCCCAAGTGGGATTCGAGATGCATGGGAATGGTTGTCCATAATATAGTCCAAAAGGATTAGGATTTAGAGATCCTCTTTGTCAGTTGGGATTTGAAAATCCTCCCTGATGTGGTGGATTAAAAGATCCTCCCTCGGGTGGTCCCTAGGATGGTTGTGCGTTTTCAAAAAATGAACTTGGAAATTTCCCTCTTTCCATAGGTTGGGTAAGAACTAGGACTTGTCCCCAAAATGAGGGTTTCCCCCAGGTAGGGATTTTTACACTGAATGAAGGTTTCCCTCTGGTAGGGATTTTTCAACTAATGGAGGATTCCCCCCTAGTAGGAATTTGTTGTATGGCATGGTTTTTCATTATATGATGGGAAGGTGTCCCAACATGATTCTGTGGTTTGAAAGAAGTTGTTGCTTGAAGATGCGTCATTGGTGTAACCATAATAGTACTTTGTAAATGAATAGGAAGTACAATACCTGTATCACTCATTATTTTTCCTGACGTGGTGGAAATATTAAGTGTTGGTATAACAAGGTGGTCAAGGTATTGACTCGATGGTGTTTCATCTGCACCAGTGGTGACATATGTATGTGGAGGAATAAATAGTGGTCGATTCAAATTGATTTTTTCATAAAGATCATGACTTGATGGAGTTATCCATATAGGATGAACATGAATTTGATGTGGATCTTCCATTTCAGTAGAGTGGATAGGGGTTGTATATTCTTCATTTGGATTGGGTTTTTCTGGTTCTATGTCAAGTTTTCCAAATCGCGTTGATGGTAATATCATATAATCTTCAGCTACAATATTTCTTGAAGATTCTACTCGGAGAAGAAGTGGATAAAGAGGGTCGGTCAATGTCGGGTTAATAGGAAGGATAATACCTTCTTTAACTTTTACTATTTCCCCCTCGAGATGTTCAATCAAAGGATTAGCAACACTACCAGTGTCCGAATAGCTTTCAACTTCTTCAGGGAAAGTGTCTTGAGGTGAATTAGGAGGTAAGGGTTCATATCCTTCTGGAGGAAACCCTTGAATCCTATGTGCTCGATGAAGACCTTTGTCAGCCAAAATACCAATCATAAGGAAAAATAGGGTGAAAAAACAACACTCGCAAAAAATATAGAAAACCAACAGGAAAAATATGAATTCTCACAATGAACGTACTAGTTGGTGATGAAATCCAACATCACAAGAAAAAAGTGAGAAGGGGCTAGGATTAAGCAAGTGGATCAATTATGTTGGCAAATTTCTTAATATACTTATGACTTTACCCATGTGTTGCCCTCCAAGGAGCATGATTGATTTTGACCAACATCTGATCCAGGTACAACAAAGACTTCCCTTCGTCGTCATCTCATGTATAGACCCTAAAGTTTATGGACACTAAGGTTACCAAATTGCAGTCAACCTCTGGGTGGGTACAATTACCAGTCAAGTCTGAATGTATGGGCAAGATATCAATTCAAAAATTCTTCAAGAGAACTAAGGACAATTGGAATGGTAAAATCCTGAAGACCCCAAATGGATTCGAGATTCACAAATCTCTGAGACCAGATGAAAACAACTGATTCTTAGGAAGAACCCCCAATATAAAATTGTTTCACTACGATTGGTTAAGCCTCGGAGGGGAAATCGCCATTGATATCCCACACAAAACCTTGTGTTTAACCCATGTATGAGAGGGGGATCCCAACTATGCTTATACAAAAATTGGATTTTCTCTCCCTATCACAAGATTCTATGTTTGTCTTTAATGCTTTGGAGAGTTAACCTCATAGCCTATTCCAAAGCTATATTCCTAGTCTATTGTTGGTGTAAAGATCTAAAAAAGAAAATTTTCTAGATCAATTTTAATTAGCACTTATTTTTGTGGTTTTTTCGTTTCTCAAGGGTGAATGATAGTGAAACTAATGATGTTTTAAGACTCGACTCCAAAAGAAGGAAAAAAGAATGAGATGCAATTTTCTTTTTTGATGAAATTCTATTTATGGGAAGGAGAAGACATTCTTTTCTTTTCATCACTAAGAAAACACTTAATATAATTCAAAGACTTAATGCAATTGCGTTTCCAAACAAGAATTCATACATTCACCAAATTATCAAAATAAAATATTTTTAATTTCCAACACTAATGCATGTATAATTTTGCAAATTTTCTTTGTTTGATTTGTAGATGCAAACAATGACGTGCTTCCAATGCTTTGTTCTTTCACTAATAATGAAAAATTTCACAACTTAGAATGGTATAGATAGAACAAAGATACCCATAAAAGAAATAAAAGAGAATGAAAATCACTCAAACAGAGATCCAAGAAAGTCAAGAAATCAATAAAAACACACTCAATAATATTTGAAAAGTGAGCAACAAGAAATGATATCAAAGATAGGTTGTGGAAAGCAATCGAGTTTCAATTCATTCAATCAAGATAAGACTGATAAGAAACTCAATGACCAATTGACCCTTGCAGGCCCTTCCAATCAGGCAGATGACTGATGATCTTGTGAGGTAAGGATGAAAGCAATGAAAGGTAAAACAAACCAATCTTGAAATCTAGGAATAATGTGCAAGCTCAAACAAATAATGTGCAAGCTCAAATATGACAATAAACAAGTAGATGGAAAAATACACATACTTGAAGGAAATAGACCAAGTATATTAATTTGAGAACCAAAAGAAAATACTTATAATCCAAGTTTGAAGATGCAACAACTCCTTAAAGTTTTCCTCATCCAACCATTTGCATGAAAAATAAAAGATCAAAATAACGATGCTATTATTGACTTCTTCTTCCTCCTTCCCCATGGAAATGATTTTAATTTATAGGCATGGGAAGTACAACTACCATGAAAAAATGAGGGATATGGATGAGGAGAGAGACCCTTGAGGTTTGGATCAGATCCTATGGTGGATCCCAACCATGAGGGTCAAACATAACTAACCCAATTTGAGATATTTGTCCCATAGAATTTGGTGGAGAAGATCCCCCTTTTTCCTCAACAAGAATGGAGCTCCCCCATAGTAAGAGACATGGTGCCATCCTAGAAATGGTGCTCCCCTAACATGGCAGAGGGGGCACCATGGAAATCCCCCAGTATGGACAGGGGGGCACCACCCTTCATAAATGATCAATAATAAGTTTAATTTTCCAAGGAAAAGATGTGCTTCGATTGCCAATGATGGGGAATTTCTCTCTAACATGATTTGGAGGTCGTGGAAAATGTTTCTAAGGTGTCGATTGAGTTGCAACACTTACAAAAAGTGCATGAAGCATGTTGTGATGCTTGCTATGGTTTAGCTGCGACACTTATGACACTTGCGATACTTAGAATGTGACGTTTTTGCCACATGCGACATTTGTGACACTTAAAACATGATGTTTTCACCACGTGCGACACTTGTGACACTTTATATGCAAGTGTGGAATTTTGATGTGTAACACTTACTACTCTAGTTTCTGTTATTAATTTTTTATGAATACGTGATTCCAGGTTTGGATTTGCTTTAATGGCTACATTGGCACTATGCTTTCACATAGTCCTTTTTCAACTAGTGTAGGATAAAATATGAATAGGAATAACAAAAATATTTTTCCTTCCTTATATTATTGCATAGTGTTGTGAGACACACAAAAACCCACTAAATCTCTTGATTTTTAATGGGTACCCATACTACAAAAATATTACAAGGTACTATACATTACTTACCTAAATAGTTATTTGATTATGCGATTGATGTTCGTATGCAGTCATTGAAGCCAATTTAATGAAAAGTTTGTTAATAGTACTCAATTCCATCGTATAAGACCCTTTATACATGTCCCCATGAGCTTTAAACCCTTTTTGGAACAAATCATCCTCAACGAATAAAACCTAAATCCTTATTCATATGACCTCAATCAAATATCATCAACACTTTACCTCCGACACTCCATAATTTCTTAAATCTAAAAGTTCCACCGAAGCCACCTTTAAAACGTCGTTGTCAGTGAATCACTATGGAAACATGTATTTCATTTATTCCTTAGAGTCGATGATGATATTCTTTCCTTGATAAGCCACACCACTACACAAAGGGAAAAATGAGATTGGTTTCCAAATTTACATGGGATACAATAATGTACTACTTACTAGTTGGGCCCCAACCTTTCCATTGCATTACAATGTAATATTTATATGACTACCGTAGAACATTATATTCATACATGGTAATCTCACATTGGCTTATTATTTTTGATGGAACCTTTTTGTTGTTAGGAGACTTCATAGGTATGCTTCTTGTTCTCAATGTGAAACCCATTGATGACGATATGACTTAGAAAACATTGTCGATGATCTAACCCCAATACGATTCAATGGTCTAGATTAATCTATTGCTCGACAACAACATCATGGTCTTTATAGGTTAACCTTTTCCCCGACCTTACAATACATAAACATTTTTTACATGGTATCCTAAAATCAAAGGGAGAGATTTACCCTAAGTGGTCGAATCATAAAGTCCCGTAAGCTCATATCCCATCACCACCCCTTAGCACACTCTTCGAGCATAAATAATAATATAAATACATCATCATTGGAGGTTTGCCTCACAATCCTTATCGACTAAACCTTTTTTTCTACAAAATTCTGATGATGATATCGGTGAAATCCTATGCTTATCAACTATAAAACCCCGACGATACAACAAAATTAATGAACATTGATTTGTCTGCGAGAAAAATTTATGGTGAATCATTCAATTCTCACCAATTCGAAGCTATAACACATTCCACATTAATTACAACGGGTTTAAGGAAATTTGGAAAATATTATAACCCTGTTAAGACATAATTGACCTCACTTTTTCTGTAATTCCGCTAAAAAATCATAAGATTTATTGTTGAAAAAGTCAGGCAAATTGTGCTATGAGTTATACGATTCTGAGTACCATGTAGGTATTTTGAAATTTTTTAATATCACTATTATCTATAATGAGTTCGATGTTGAAGTAATTTCATTCTGTGTGACAATTTATGTAGGTGACAAAATGTCTTAGATGCAAACCAAAAATAAAAAAGATCAAACAGTTGTCGCGCCTACTCTTGTTCTAGGATAAGATTCTTTCAATATTATCGAAACCAGTAGCCATGAAAAAAGAGAGCACTATCCTAGATACTATGAGATTTATGACATGTTCCATAATGAAAAATTACCACCAGACGATGAAGAAATCGATGAGTACACAAATATATACAAAAGTGGCATCCACACAGTAGCTACTCGTACATAAAATTTTCCTTACAATTATGTTGGAAAGTGGTGTTTCACGCACCTGCAAAAATAAATTAGGATTATATTCAACGCTTTAGGTGTTCTAATTGTGTATCTCACGGCATAAGACATCAAGATTCAGTACAAAACCATGCAACCCACTGTTTCCCTAGATGAATTGTTCATGGACAAATTCAGAGTTTATCACAAGGACCTCAAAACCCTAATGGACGACTGGTTCATAGACAAAGAATGGTTGACAAAGAAAGGAGAGAGATATGTTCTAGAGAACTACATGAAGGACCCTTACATGACCCTAAATTCCATGATTTGGAGGCTCTATTGTGAGGAGACTGGCACTTACTTCAAGATGGAATGGTTTCTAATGGTCTACATGTTGTGAGAAATCTTACCCTGCAGACAGGATAAGCTCCCCTTTGAACCAAGACCCCTATCTTTGGTCCAAAGAAAAAAGAGAAAAAGTGGTTGATACTTTTCCTATATATGTAACTAAATCAATCAATCAATAGAGATTAATAAAGTGGCGTACCTTGTTTCCATGTTCATCCTTGTTGCTCCAATCCATAGGCTTGATCTCCAATATCCTCAATGCAAATGGAATCCTACAAAGACTAGAAAAAGTACTCTTCCTTATAATATAAATGGTTAGACAAAGTAGATCTATCTACGAAGACTGAAATGATATTGGACAATAAAATTTAGAACACATGAACTTGAAGGGAATAGGCCAAGTTGATATTAATTGGAAATCCAAAGAAGGCACTTACAAAGTATGCTTGACGATGTAGTCACTTCTCCAGGTTCTCCTCGTCCAACCCTTGCATGAATCTTGACATCAAAATTCTAATGCTTCCTCTAGAATCAAATGTTTGATACCTCTAATATTCCCCCATTCACCATGGAAATCCCTCATTATATAGGATTTGTAGGCTTAACCACCATGGGGAATATCACTCACTAGATCCACTAAATTGGGATATCCAATATTTTTAGGGAGAAAATATATCTCAAGGATTTTAGGGAGAAAATATCTCTCAAGGATTTTAAGGAGGAAATATCTCTCAAGATCCAACAAATTAGGATTTTTGTTTTAGAAAATCTCTCAACCATCCATGATATTCTCAACTTCTCCTTGATATTAGGAAAATTGATGTGAGGTGGATTGTCACACTAAATTAATTTCATTTTTATGAATAATAATGAATAATTCACATGCACATAGTATTTTGACCTTCATATCATATATTTCTCCACCACATTGACTAGGGATTGTGACAAATTTTCTTTCATGGTGTCAAGGTTTTGTGACACTTAGAAAATTGCATGCGACACTTAGTAAGGTGCATACAACACTTTATGACACTTGCGACACTTAGGTGTAAATAGGTGTGACACTTAATTGTGACATTTTGGTGTGTAACACTACACAATGGCTAAGACTAGAAAAACATTCATTTGGGATAATATATTATCCTTCAACATCGTAAATCGAGTTAAGGAGGCTCAAGGTATGAAAAACCATTTCTTTTATATGACAACATACCTTATAGATGCAATTTGTGTAGCTCATATATTTTCTGCTTTCAGTGGGATTGGAGCTTAGATCAAAGACCAATCCATGTTTATTAATCTCAATTATGGGAGGAAAACTACAAAGAACACATTTATGATATATGTTATTACTTCCTCACTCCCCTGCAAAAAGATATCTTTAGGTCTCATCTACATAGGGTATCCCCATAAGCTATTAAATCCTTGAGAGAAATAGGTGACTGGTATAAAAATAAATACTATACCTATGTGAGGATATTTGGGGCCACATGACCACCTCATTTTATTCCCAAATACATCCCTGATAAATTGTTATCGAGAAAGATAGCATACCATACATTACAAAAGGGATCCACTACCTACCTATCAAAGAAAAAACAACATTGGCCCATTTTCCCTCTCCACATAGACCAATATACTCTGTTGAATAAAAAACATGCTAAAAAGGAGGCTGAGACTCTAAAAGAAATATGTTTATGTATTGGGAATAATAAAGTACATGATCCCCAAAATGTGGTATATGACCACATAATGGATGCCACATTAGCACCACAGGTTCTGCATGAAGCCAATTTTGTAGAGGACTTCTTCTAGGGAGCCTTGTATTTTGAAGAAGTGTTAGAGAAAATCCTTAATGGACCAGGAAAATAATGATTTCAGAAAGAGAAAGATGAAGATATTCTATTGAAAATAGAACAGTTCAAATACCTACTCCAACAAGACAAAGAAAGGATGGAAGCTAAAGAACAAGAAAATAAACAAAAGGAGGAAAAATTAGCAAGGAAAGATGAGGAGGCCAAATAAAGATACCAATAGAGAAAGAAGGAAGAGGATGAGAAAAATCAGGCCAACTTAAACAAGAACAAAGGTGAGGGGCCATTTTTAGAGATGAATCGTGGAGAAAATTCAACTAATACATATGATACAACAAATCAGACCCAAACTAATACAGAGCTTGAGAAGAAGAAAATGGCAGATGCAACACAAGCAACATTAGCCACTCAAGAATAAGAAAGGAAAAATAAAGAAGCCAAAGAGAAAATAAATGATGCAAAACCCTAGGAAAAAGGATCAACACAGTTAAACACAATTGCGATAACAAACTCTAGTAAAATCATGATTCCCATTCCGCTATAAGACTGCACCCCTTTGGCAGTTATTCTAGGTAACCTTTCCTTCACTTCCTAGGAATTAGGAATACATGGAGAAACAATGGTTGTAGGTGAATATTAAAAATGCCATGAAATGAAATCCATTGATAAAAGGAATACTAAGAGGAAGAAAGGAGGATAGTTCAACCAAGAGGCACTAGAAAGAAGTGTCAAATAGAAATATGGTCCAGACCTGAAGGAAAACACAATTCAAGAAGCATCAATCCTTAATGCATTTGTTGGTGAAAATGTTATGTCGGTTCATGAATTGGCAAAGGAACTATATGTGTCTAAAGAAAAAGTAGTTGAACTGGAAGCTACCATAAATTCTATTAGATACATCATGGCCAATGAATTAAAAAAAAATCACAACAACATAATACCTGCATCCAGAACAATTGAAGAAACAATTGCAACTTCAAGAGAAGGAGATGAGTGTTGAATTTGAAAGGAAAATTAGTATGAGCCAGAAGGTACATCAAGAAGAGATTGAGAAGCTCAAAGACACACAAGCTCAAGAAGTGGTGAAACTCAAGAGTGAACAATTCAAGATTAGTACGTATAATGAGAAGATTGAAGAAAAAATGTGGAAATTGCAATAGGATAATGATCTTCTTGAGAAAATTGTGTAACAAACTAAAAGATGAATTGTTTTCCTTGAGATAGTTAAAGAAGGATCCACCAGAGAAAATGAGGAACTCAAGGATATGTAGAAAAAATTCTTTTATGTATTAATAAACATCCATAAGAATAAATATGATCAAATTAAACTAGGCTTACAAATGAAAACCATGCAGGAAAAGTACCAAAAGGCCCAGGATGTATACAACAAGATTATTGACTGGAAAAATATTGATAAGAACACACCTAGCACCCTTCCTGTGTACTCATATAAAAAAAATATCAGAGACCACTGACTCCTTAGTTCAGGGATGTCGGTTACGGAAGACATTAAACACACCCAATGTAATACCCCAAGGCCGAAACCCTGTGAAATGTAATGATGTTTATAGGCTAGTGAGCCAAGTAATTATAAGCTGGTAGGATTATGTGTTTATTAGGTCAGAGAGCCCAGATGCTAAGGCCAGTGGGCCCGATTTTGTATATGTAATTATGCATATTATTAATAAAATACATCACTGCGTGTAGACTGACCACGAAGAAAGATTTATGGGGGACTAAGCTTCACTCAGTAGGGAAAGTGGTGGGGTTGAGATGATAAGAAAGAGGGGCTAAGCTTGAGGGATTAACCCAAGGGAATATTATAATGTATTTCATGAAAAGTACTAAAGTTGGGAAATAAACCTAGTTATACTAAGTTCCTTTGGGGAGAGGAACACACTCCAAGTGGAGAGGAACGAGCTCCTGGCAAGCCAAGTTTCACCCAGGATGCATGCAGATTTATATGAAATTTACACCGTTGTGGGGGTTCGCTCTCACAATTCTGGCTCTCTCACGGTTTTGCAGTCTGACCATTCTTACAATTTTCTCTCTCTCAACATTTTGACCTGTCTGTCTATTTTTCCACATGAGTTCATCCTTAGGATTATTTCCATCCCTTGTGCAGTTCACACACGCATTGAACAAGCACACAACTAGATCCATTTCCACAATTGTTGAACCTCTACTATCGCGAGCCTTTGTAATTTACTGAGCCACCCCTTGTCTTACCCAATTTTTTTGTTGTGATTTGAGGAGGCAGGTTTTCAGGCCTATGGTTGAGGAAGCAGGTTTTTAGGCCTATGAGAAACTCTCTCAAGGTGAGAGAGTTTTCTGGGGAAGTGATTTCTCCTGGAGGGAGTCTAGCAGTGGCTATAGAGCTTTGATAATTTTTGTTCTGACCTGTTGCTGAAGCCTTGGAAGGGAAGTGGAGTATCTGATGGAATATGGAACAATGAAGGTGCATATTCCCAGGGTGGGACATGCATGTGGGGAATGAGAGTTTGTAAGAAGTGGTTGTAAGTAGGCTCCTTGGAGAGAATCCTTCCTATTTCATTGTGCAGTTTCCCATAGCCTCAACCTAGCCTAGGATTCCTTTGCCCTGGGTGGAGTTTAGTCCCATCTTGGGGGTGACTCACTACTGATATCTTGGAGCAACGTGGTATAAGGTTGGAAGGTTCATGGAAGGTTTGCACGCAGTTGGTGCTATTCTCATAAAAATATAAGTACCAATTCTATGTTAATTGTATGTTGTTTATCTTTTACATGTGTTATAATGTTATCAAAATTTCCCATGTTTTTTGCATGTATGTATTACTTTCACTTCCACATGAATATGTGTATGAACATAATGTTATGTTTGTTTAAAATTGCATCAGATATATATATGTATATTAGAGCCTAGATAGTTTCAAGTAGCATGACTAGCATGGGTGGCTAGGTCTGTTACAATCGATTTTCAGAACAATTTGGTTTTGATTTAGTGGCGTTTTCTCCATAAAGGGTGGTCGGGGGACACCACAAATTGGTATCAGATCCATGGTTTCAACACTGATCCTAGATGGGTTGTTGGCCCTTGGTTATGTAAGGAAGTGAAAATTAAGGAATAAAGGCGAAGTGCGAACTGCACGGAAGGCACATAGACCGAGGAAGGGTTGAAGTGGGTAAAGAAGTAGAAAAGAAGGAGTGAAGTGAAAGAAAATCTATTTGTTGGAAGAGAAAATCAAGGAGGAAAAAGAATCGAAGAATATGGATCATGGACAACTCAGCAAGTGGAAAAATACATCAACGGGTGCTTTGGAGAACCTCACGGAAAAGAAGGAGGAACAGGCTGGCGAAGCCCTTAAAACAGGGGTCAAGTGGACCTAGCATTTTGGACCTAGGGTTTTGACACCTAGAATTCAATCTAAGGTTGTCCGAGAGTCATATAAGGTTTTCAAGAGAGCTCAGTTCAGTACTACCTTGAGGGATCGCGCACTGAGATGGTATATGAAGTTTTCTTCAGGACCCAGACAACCTAAGCCGCTGAATGAAATCAAGACTGTGTTGAGTGAATAATTCAAAAAGACTAAGTCGGAGTCACAGTGTATTACAAAGTTGAAGGAGATCAAGAAGAAGGTAACTGAACCTGTTTGGGAATTTGATCAGAGGTTTAAGACCTTGACAGGTCATTTAAGTTTTCAGATTCCAAATGAACAGAATAAAGAATTGTTCATTGCTTCCCTCCTAACACACATTAGGGTTCTTCTAATGCAATAGAAGGTTGCTTCACAGGCTAAAGCACTAGATATTTCTATGAAACTAGAAGCAACCCCTGTAGGAGAATCCAGTCTAGGCATGAGTCAGATTTTGAATCAGTTAACTAGCTTATCTTTACGGGTGGAAGATATGAAGAAAGATAAAGGAAAAGAGAAAAGAGAATATATCTGGTGTATCGTATGTAAATTAGAGGGCCATGACAAAGAACATTGTCCCCTATTTCATGAATACTTGGCCTTTGGAGCACCAAATACCTTGAAGCAGACTACTGCACCCTGGTGCGAAGTATGTAGAACTAGACACCGCCCTGTTGAATGTTATTACATGCAAAAATATGTCCAGACACCCACTAATATTTACTGCACCTTCTTTAAATCAATGGGGCATGATGAGAAGGATTGTAAGGCTTACAATCTCATGCATGAAATATCAATAGATACATACAAAATTCAAGGAGAAGCTCAGAAAGAAGGAAGTAACGCGTAGTTCAACTCCCCAGATAGAGGAAACTTCAACCCTCTTGGTGAATTCAAAGGAAGAAGAGGAGGAGGAGGTATGGGTCGAGGTCGAGGTCAGGCTATTTTCTATAACTGTGCACAACCAAGAAATTTGGCAAGGGATTTTCAGAACCCTTGTACTACTTGCAACTACTGCAACTCATTCGATCATGTCATCGAACATTGTCCGGTACTGTTAGCTAAACTTTAGGAGAGATGAGGAGGAAACCAAAAAGTCCAATTGATATCAGTGGAACCTCGTGGTGAGGACCCCAGAGTCGTTTTTATTACTAGAGGGGGTGTTGTTACAGTAGAAGATAGGACAACTCCAATAAAAACTACAGAAGGATCAGGGATCAGAAGAGTTGCAGAGAAGGCACAGTTGTTCCATCCAAGGAGAGAGAGGCATGCTTTTGAAGAAGAAAGGAAATAATTTGTAGGAGAACAAGATTCTTCATCTAAGGTACAACTTAAAGTAAGAGAATGTGAAATACCACCAACATTTTATTAGTATGCCCTCGCTCGACAAGGAAAAGAGGTAAGCAAGCTCATGGAGTTTTTATATACTTGTATCAATCTGATTAAAGATGAAAAAGTTGTATAGGAGCTACAACACCTGGTAAGACAGTATGAAATTGGAATAATAGACCCTATGCTAAGTAGAGATATGAATCAAGTATCAAGGAAAAGAAGGACAAACAAGGAATTGCACCTTAGCACTCAGATTGGAGACTATGACGTGGACTATGTGGTCCTCGACTTGGGATCAAAAGTAAATGTTACGACAAAGTAGACTTGGGCACTGATGGGAAAACCTAGATTGATTTAATCTCCTATCAGGCTCAGGATGGCTAATTAGAAAGCGGTGAGCCCCTTTGGAAGACTAGAGAACATCCCTGTAGACATCGATGGGGTAAGGACATTTACAGACTTCAAAGTGATTGATATTTTTGATGATAATTGTCCTTATCTTGGGTTGTTAGGAATTGATTGGGATTTCAAAAATTCGACTGTCGTTGACCTAAAGAAGAGAAGAATGGAATTTGAAGGTAATGGCCTTAAGGTCATTTCACCTCTTGACCCTGATGAAGGTCGCAGATATACATAACCAATAAGAGAAGAAGAATGCACATCTGAGCTAGAGAATATATATAAACTGAAAACAAGACAATAGGATTACATTAATCATACAACTGATGGAAATATCAACTGGCGAAGTGAAAGTGCATGTTCATCAGATTCAAAGGAAGCATTGGAAAATTGGCAGAAAAAAATGTATGAAGTCTCTACGCGGAGGTGTGTTAGACTGACCAGGGTAGTTCGCTAGATTGGCACAGAAGTAAGTAATCTTCCTACATTCGATGGTTTGAATCCTTTAGAGACATTTCTATCTGAATTTGAGAGAATTGTACCAGTACAACAGAGGATGTTGGCACTGGATGAAGCATTGAAAGATACACCATCTAGATGGTGGGGAACACATAAACAGAACATCACATAATGGGTACAATGTCACACCTTGTTGATAGTTCTATTTTCAGACCAGGCTGAAGGATGCAAAGTTCGATACACAGGTCAGAGTTTTCCTAAGGACCATGTGCAAAGTTATTAGGAAGCATGGAGCATTATTCCTAAATAATAGTGGGTGCACAAGTTCATTAGCACCTTAGACACTACATCTATCAACTGGTACCTTCAATCATAACTGTGCTTCATCACTACAGATTGGTACGGTATGAATCAAACATTTATATCTACCTTCTTATTTGAAATTCAATACCCTACAATATATCATGATTTACAAATCATAAGACAAAAAGTCTTTGAGGAGGCACCTAACCCCCCTCTTGACCAAGAAAAAGATGAATGGATTGCGCCTCTTCATAAGTTACATGATTTCTACAATATTAATGTTGATGAGGATGATGACCCGAGGGATGTAAACATTTTAGAAACTGAAGGACAAAGAGAAATATAAGGGCTAGGTATTGAATTACCCTTTGTTGGACAACCCATTAAAATTAAGAAGGTTAATATTGGAACAGAGAAAACACCTAAGTTAGAAAATGTTGGAGACTATTGGGATTATGCTACTATTAGCACGATCACAGAACTATTGCATGAATATCAAGATTTGTTTCCAACCAAGTTCACTGACATGAAGGGAATTAAAGGAATCATGGGGGAAATGAAGATCCCTCTGAGACCAGATGCAAGACCCATAAAGAAGAGACCCTACAGACTAATCCCAAATATAAGCATAAAGTTAGGATTGAATTGGATAGAATGCTGGAAGCAGGAATCATAGAACCAGTTGAAGAATTTGAATGGATTAGCCCTATGGTGGTCCAAGATAAGAATTAAGGAGAAATCATAATTTGTGTAGATCTAAGGAAACTGAATGATGCATGTCTACATGACCTCTTTCCTACATTCTTTACTAATGAAGTTCTAGACAATGTAGGAGGACATGAGGTCTACTCATTCACAGATGGATTTTCAGGTTATCACTAGATCAAAATTACTAAGGAAGATCAACATAAGACCACATTTGCAACATAATGGGGTTCTTTCCAGTACATTGTGATGCCTTTTGTCTTGAAGAATGCACCAACCATATTTTCTTGGGTGGTGGTCGAAGCATTTAAGGACTTTTTACACAGGTTCTTGGAAGCATACTTTGATGTTTGGACTGTTCTTAGCCTAATGAAACATCATATTGAATGCTTGAGATTAATGTTAGACAAGTGAAGCAATGTCATATTGACCTGAATCTGAAAAAGTGTATTTTCTTCTCACCATTTGGAGTGTTGCTACGGCATATTGTGTGTAAGTAGGGGTTGTTGGTAGATCCTTCCAGGATCACTATCATTGTCAATCTACCTCCTCCCACTTCGGTTAAATAGCTGCGCACTGCATTGGGGTACACTGGATACTATATAAATTTTATTAAGGGTTATGCACAGATAAAAACACCTATGGAGAAGCTATTAAAGAAATATAGTAAGTTCCAATGGACAAAAGAATGTCAGCAGAGCTTTGACACACTAAAGTAGAAAATGGTTACTGCGACTATCTTGGTTTTTCCAGATTGGAGTAAGGAGTTCAATGTTCATTTCGATGATTCATCCATTGCATTAGGAGAAGTTTTATCATAGCTAGGAGTAGGAGAGATTGACCACCCCATAGCCTTTGCTAGCAGGAAGCTTTCTATAGTTGAAAGGAACTATACTACGACTGAGAGAGAAGGCTTGGCTATGGTATATGCACTGTAGAAGTTTAGACACTATTTTCAGGGAGGAAATTTTTTCACTGATCATTCTGCATTGAAGTACTTAGTCAACAAGCCAGTGTTGGGAGGAATAATATGCGGATGGATACTACTATTTTAGGATTATGATTTTGAGATTGTGGTCAAGCCAGGAAGAATAATTAAAGGACCCGATCACCTATGCAGGTTAGAACATGGAGAGGAACCTACTACTCTGGAGGATACACTACCAGATGCACAGTTGTTGGCCATCAGAAAATTTGATGATCACTTCACCGAGATAGTTCAGTTCCTATCCACAGGAATGGCACCTCACGAATATACGATTATTCAGAAGAAATAGTTGGTAGTCCGCACTGCTGAGTTTGAACTTATAGTTGGATAGTTATATAATATGGGACCAGATGAGATCTTGAGGAGATACGTTATGGAGCCAGAAAGACCATTTATTCTTGCAGAAGCACATGAAGGAATAATAGGAGGACATTACGTAGGGAAATAAGAAACACAGAAGGTTCTCAGAGTTGGCCTCTGGTGGCCTACTTTACACAAGGATGCTAAGGACTACTATAGAGCTTGCAATGCCTGTCAAAGGACAAGGAAGCCTTATAGAAGGGATGAAATGCCTTTAGCACCTCAGTTAACATTACATGCATTTGAGAAACGAGATATTGAATTTGTGGGACCTATTAACCCACCAGGGAAGTGCACAGGAGCTCGATACATCATCATTGTTACAGAGTATTTGACCAGATGGGGAAAAGCAAGAGAAGTTAAGGATTGGAGTGTAGCTACAGCTGTGTAGTTCATCTTTGAGGATATTATAACCAGGTTTGGATGCCTAAAGATTCTTATGAGTGATCAAGGTACACATTTCATCAACAAAACTATTGAATCCTTGACTCAGGAATTTGAATTTCACCATCAAAAGAGAAACCCATGCCAGCCACAGGAGAGTGGCATAGTCAAAGATTTCAATAAGATCTTGGAGACAACGTTGACTAATATTTGAAGTGTTAACAAAGATGATTGGGATATAATAATTCTAGAAGTGTTATGGGATTATAGAAATACTTGCAAACATTTAACTACATAGACTCCCTTTAAGTTGGTATATTGCTTGGAAGCAGTGGTACCTATAGAATATTTTGTTCCTAGTTTAAGAATTGTATCATTTACAGGCATAGATGACACCGACATTGTTCAATACAGGCTTGTGTAGTTGTTGGAACTAGAGGAAGACATGTTCATTGAAGGATTTCATCAGCAGGTACAAAAATAATGAGAAAAGGCTTACCATGACATACACATCAAGAAGAAAGCATTTAAGAAAGGAGATTTGGTACTGTTATATGAAAACAAGTTCATGAAGCATCCAGGGAAGTTCAGGATGCACTGGCTTGGACCATTTGAGGTTTCCTATGTTACAAAAGGAGGAGCTTCATAGTTGAAGACCCTTAATGGAGAATGGAAATAAGGCTTGGTAAATGGGAGCTGGTTGAAGCTGTATTGTGACAACCAGTTGCCTCACAGCTCTCAGTAAAAGCAAAGAAAGAAGGTTCTAGGTACCAGGTGCAATTGAAACTGGGTACTAGACACAAAAAAGACAATTTTCACAACATGGGGAGGGACAGAGCAGAAAGCATAGGCTACTTCGTGCAGTCTGTAGTCGAATTAATATAGAAGGCTCAATCTTGTAGTGACTCGGGACGTGTCACATGTGAGTGTTGGGGGCCTGTTGTCCCTTGTTTATGTGAGGAAGTGAAGATTAAGGAAGAAAGGTGAAATGAAAATTGCGTGGAAGGAACATAGACCGAGGAAGGGTCGAAGTGGGTAAAGAAGCATAAAATATGGAGAAGAGTAAAGGAAAATCTATCCGTTGGAAGAGAAGATCCAGGAAGACAAATCATCAAAGAAGATGGATTGTGGACAACTCAGAAAGAAGAAAAATACATCAACAGGTGCTTTGGAGCACCTCACAGAAAAGAAGGAGGAACAGGCTGGTGAAGCCCTTAAAACACAGGTCAAGTGGACCTAGGGTTTTGGACCTAGGGTTTTGACACCTAGACTTCGATCTAAGGTTGTCCGAGAATCATGTAATGTATAAATAAAGGTCTAGGAGAGTCAAGAGGTTGGGTCAATTGTTGGTTGTTGTTTTTATTACTATTGTTAAGAGCGATATTGAGTTTGTATTCTGGATCTTCAGTTGGGTGCGAAGATCATCCCCATAGCTAGGTGTGCTGGGAGGAGAGAGAAAGATAGACATATCAACAGCTAAGTGTGCGGATAGAACTGTATGGTTTCATCTAATAAATCAAGAAACACAGTTTTGTGGACGTAGCCCTAAGGAGAGGGTGAACCACGTATATCTTATTGTCTTTGTGGTTGATGTTCTGTTAATTGTCAGTTGACATACTGTTACTACATTGATTGTGTTAGATTAGAGATATAATTTTTGAAGTAAGATTAAGAGTGGTAAGGAATATCTGGATTGTTTGGAGTTTCATTTTGGAGTCACTTTGCATTTCCTCTAGTTGTAGACACTTGTGTTTACTACTTCGGGTGAGACTGCATTTGCTTCGCAGGTGTTGCTAAAAGGGCCAATAGTTAGGGTTTGTTGGTGTGTTGTAAGAGTTGAACCCTGGGTCTACCCCTATGCCAACATGGGTCATACAAGTGGTTATAGAAGCAATTCCAGAGGAATTGTTGTCTAAAGGGGAAAAATGATGTACATAATGCCAAGAGGGTGCTAAGAGAACTATTGGGTGGTATTGGAAAGATCAGGATGAATACAGGTTTGTTAAACCACAACATACATGGTATTGGGCCTCAAAGTTAAATTTGGGCCATTGGATCTATTCAGAGAGAGATAGATCCCCCACAACCATCAGATCGGGAGAATATGCATGGGGGTTAAGCACTGAAGTCCTTCAGACTTCTCCCCTCCAGTCGTTTTAAAGCTATAAGCAGAAAAAACTGTCAAAGTCCCAAAGTCTAGAACTAATCCAGGACTGTCCATTTCCCAGGGACATGTGTTCTCAGATTAAGAAAAGTTCAACATTTTAGCAGTTTGGAGGTTGTGGGTTGTTCAACAGTTGAATACTCCAAAGTCCTAGAGTGATTCTTAGCCATAGATCACTCGGGAGGAGGAGAGTCGTAAGATTTGTCTTATGTTTCGATGTTTGGGGAAATCCATTGGGGGTTGCATGACGGAGAAATCGTCGAAGTCTCGAATTCTAGAACCAATCTAGACCATCTATTCCAAGGGATACGTGTCCAAAGATTAAGCGAGATTCAAAGTTTTTCCACTCCAGAAGAAATGGTTTATGGCTACGCGGGAGGAAGAACTTTCAGAACTCTAAAGTCTCGAAGTCCCAAAGTTCTGAAGTGACGTGGCTTCATGGGACTCAGAAGGATAAGCAATTCGGGAGTTCGACATTCGGGGAAAATTGTTGGAAGATCTTTCAGACCTCCGAAGTCCCAGAGTCCCAAAGTTCCAAAGTGACATGGAGATGATGCCACTTGGGGGTGAAATGGACATACATGATGCATGCCATGTGTTAGTGTGTTTTGAGATTTTGAAAGGTTTATTTGGCAGGAAGATATTGACATGTGTCACCCCTCAAATTGGGCCACATGTCTTCTTCTAGTGTTCTGCCACATGGCGCCAGATCCTATAGTCTGGAGACTTGGCACTCTGGAGGAACTTGGTCCATACTTGTTAATTATGAAGAGTCCTGAATATTTGATGAGCGGAGTAAACCCTTGTCATTCATCGGGAGGGGACACATGGAAAAACATCCTGTGGTTAGGAGGATTCAAGGAATAAGTAGTTGCAGTTGAGGACTTTTAGAGGCCCAAAGGTTGGATTCCATCATGACCATTGATCACAAAGTACATGTGGCACCGGATCCTATAGTCCAGAGGAGTGGTACTCCAGAGGATTTGAATTGCAAAATTGTTGTGAGACAAGAACTCCTAGAGGGCCGAGGTTAATATCGACCATTGATCGGGAGATGACATGTGGAGGAAGGAGGGGATCTCTGGTGGGTCAACACTTCGGGATATTGGTAGTGAAGTGTTTTGGAAACTATCCAAGCTCGAAGTTCCGGAGCTCCTATCCACCGTAGATATGAACAGAGAATGTGGACCATAGATCCACCGTCCTTCATGATTTTTCCAATTCGACGCTTTAGGGCATTTGGAAGTTCGGAGTTATGAAAATTGTCGAAGCCCAAAGTCCCGGAGTCCTGGAGCCCCGATCCACCATAGATATAAATAAGGAATAAGGACCGTTTATATGTACATCCTCCGAGTATTTAGAGAATTGGTGTTCTGGGAAAATGTATTGTAATGGAGGAATATTGTCTAAAGCCTCGAAGTTCTAGAGCCCCAGATGCCCGAAGCATAGGATAAGTGCCTAGTTGTTAGAACTTGGTCACAGCCTAAGGTCACATGAGTTTGGGGCTTGAAGAAAAGGGGCTAGCACCCGATTTGTTTTTTTAAGAACAGGAAAGGGATTAAAGAAAGAGCCCACGGGGTTCATGATGTACATACTTACACCTAAAGAAGTAAGGAAGGCCTGTAAACCTGAAGGAGGGATCCAACATGGCTCTAAGGGCCAATTTGATGTTGATTTGGAAGAATCCATGTACAGTATTGCATCACTGAGAAGATAAATTGTTCAAGTATCCATAAATTCCTACTCAAAACTCAGAATTGAGCATGGAAACAATCATTGGAAAGGTCTTGAACAATAGAAGTTTGAAGATAATTTTTCACCTAGAAATTGGATCTGAACAACCAATTTCTTAGGAAATCAGTAGAAAATAAGTATGATATATTAATGAATCAGAATGGTTCATGTTTTCATTAAATTATTAAGGAATTTTTTCTTGACAAAGTTATGTTGGCTACACATTTTTTGCAGAATTAATAGCTATCATATTAGAGTCAGCACAGAGTACAACATGATGGAGGATACTCAGGTAGATTTCAGTCAAGAAGATGAAATCAGAGGGTTGAATGTCCAGTTGGGTATGGAAGGAGCCAAATCCAATGGACATGGAGGAGGAAAGAAGGAAGACATAAATTTGGCTAAGATCATTATAAAATTGAAAAAATGTGTCCAGAGCCATAAGGATGATAATGAGAGGCTTATGAAAGCCAAGGAATAGTAGGAGGACTTCAATATGAAACTAATGAAGAGATTGGTCATAATTGAGAAGAAGTTGGATAAGGAGGGTGGATCCAACAAATCAGGAAGCCACGAGAGCCTTGAGAAGAAAGGAAGATCAAGGAGTGGTAGGAGACATCACCATCACTCCCAAAATCATTCCCATAGGAGATCACATAGTCGCTCAAGTCCATCCCTTTTCATGAAGCATAGGAGGTCTGGGGTGGACGAGTTGAAAGGAAAAATGAATAAGATCAAACCTCCTACCTTTGATGGAGATAAAAAGAAGGATGAAGATGCTGAGACATGGCTGTTAGGAATGAGGAAGTATTTCCAATTGCATAATTATTCTTCCCATGAAGAAGGAATAATTGTTATATATTAGTTGAAAGGAAATGCATCCATGTTGTGGGATCAACTTGTGCAAGTGCAACACCTTAGAGATAAAAATGTGACTTGGAAGGAATTCAATTGGCATTTTGAGAAGAAATATATGACCAAGAGGTATTATGAAAAAAATATGAAAGATTTATTTGAACTTAAAATGGGAAGCATGACTATTGATGAATATGAAATAAGATTATTAGAACTGTTGAAGTATGTCTCCTTCATCAAGGATGAGACATTGAATATTCATAGGTACCTGAGTGGGATGCTATCTCTCATCAGTGATAAAATCCAATATGATGATCCAAAGACTCTGGAAGAATCTATAAGGAGAGAAAAATGATTATATGATCATAAAAAAGAAAAGCCTACTTTCCATAAGGCTTGGGAGGACAAGCATATGTTTAAAAGGGAACATAGGAAAAAGGGGAACAAGCCTCCATTTTTCAGAAACAGTCCTCAAGGTCAGCCATCTTTTAGAGAGCATAGAATGGTTGACGTAGGGGGGAAAAGGCCAAGGCAAAAACCCATTCAATGCTGGGTTTGTAAATGAGACCATAAGTATAGAGATTGTCCTCACAAAAGTGACAAAGTGAGAGTTGTCCACAATGTACAACAAACAAAAACAATGGAGGACATGGGCACAAGTGTACCTAGGATCTATGCATCCTTGGAAAACAAGAAAGTGTATTTCCAATCACACATGATTGAAGTAGAAAGTATGATAAATAACCATGAATTTACTATTTTGATAGATTCAGGATCTAGTCATAGCTATATAGATCCTAAGGTAGTGGATAGATTGTTTTTTCCAAGAGAAAGAATGATAAATCTTAGCTGGTACAACTAGCTACAAGAGCCAAGAGAAAATTTGTTGATCTAGTTAAATCATGTCCAGTGCACATGAATGGGCTAAGTACCAAGGAAGAATTGAACATCCTACCATTGGGTTAATATGATTGTCTAATTGGTATATATTGGTTGGAAGAACACCGTGCTATCTTAGACTATCATAAAAAGGCATTTAGTTGTCTAAATGAGGAAGAGAACCCAAGAACATTCCAAGGAATTCCTAGGGAAATTACTGTCCGAGATATCTCAACAATTTAACTGAAGAAGTGTTACAGAAAGGGTTGACAAATATTTGCAACTCATATGAAGGAAGCATATAAGGATAAGGTTCCAAATATGGAGGATCATGATGTCCTAGAATATTTTGAAGATGTGTTCAAGGAGATACCAAGACTACCCCCAAAGAGAGATATAGATGTCTCTATAAATTTGATGCATGGAGTAGCTCTAGTATCAGAGACTCCCTACAAAATGAGTACACCAAAGCTGAAGGAGTTGTAAATACAACTTGAAGATCTTCTAAAGAAGGGGTATATATGCCTAAGTGTGTCACCTTAGGGTGCCCTAATATTGTTTGTGAAGAAGAAATATGGGACATTGAGATTGTGCATTGATTTCAGACAGTTGAACAAAGTGACTATAAAGAACAAGTATCCTTTGCCAAGGATCAATGATCTCCTTGATTAGTTAAAGGATGCAAATATATTCTCAAATATTAATCTCAGGTTAGGATGTCATCAAGTAGCACTAGCATATTCGGGTCATTTTGCAATGGTTGTTTCGACGCTCTTGCGACGTTATGTCATTGACATTGCGACGAATCTAGAGTCTTTGAAATGTTGTTTTATGTCACATGGCAATTGCGATGAACTTGAACAAACGTCGCAGGAGAGACAACATAGGAAATTGAGACAAAAAAGAAATATCGTCGCCAATATGACAATATAGGAAAACTATATGAAACCAACATTTTGTTTCAATTGCGACGCCCATTGTGACAACAACTTTCATGGTTTATATAGAAAATTTGTCGCAATAATTTAATCAGTCGTCGCACTAGAGGAAACAATTTTTTGACATCTTTTCGTTATTTACATAGAAAAACTGTCGCATCAATTGAAGTTGTCGTCACGTGTGAAACAACAATTTTTCGTTGTTTATATAACAAAACTGTTGCATCAATTGAAGTTGTTGTCACACGTGTGACAATAAATTTTCATTTTTATATAGCAAAACTATCGCAACAATTGAAGTTGTCGTCGCACATGTGACAATAAATTTTCATTTTTATACAACAAAACTGTCGCAACAATTGAAGTTGTCGTCACACGTGCGATGACAACTTTTCATTTTTATATAGCACAACTGTCGCAACAATTGAATTTGTCGTCGCACAGGTGATGACATCTTTTCATTGTTTATACAACAAAATTGTCATAGCAATTAATGTTTGCGTCGCAATTACGACGACCAATATTTATTTAAATATATATATATATATATATAGATATATATATTTACGCTGCAATTTTGATATTAATATTAATAATACCATAATAATTTTTTAATTGATATGTGATTCATTACTAATAATTTAACAGACAATTAATGAATTTGAAGCACTAGGACTGCTTTGAGCCACTAAACCTAGAATTTGATGCCCTCTCTATCAAATCCATGAAGAATCTATTGACCATATTCTCCTCAATTTCCCCTTTGCAAAATAAGTATGGTGGCATGCCCTGCCAGGAGGGATCCATTCTGACCAACTCCCTCCTAATATACCCACTCTGCTAAAAACCTAGGCCACCCTCTATCCTTTCCCTCTCAAGGCCAACCCTCAAATCAAGTGTTGCTAGATGTCCCTCCCTAAATTCATCCTTTGGAAAATTTGGCTCGACAGAAACTCTAGAATCTTCAGAAATCTGTCTGCTTTGCCTGACATCGTTTCTGCCAAACCCAAAGCCCTACTGGGAGACTGCCTCTCCTACCTTTGGACTTGCACCAAATCCCTTTCTCTCAACTCCCCTGATAAATATTGGATCCACAACTTCACTCCAGACCTCAAAGCCCCCCCTCCTCTCACCGAGGATCACAAAATATGGTGAACTACAGGAATTAGACTACACTTGGGGACTTGGAGTCGAATCCAATAATCTAGTAGAAGCTCTAAGCCTTTGCCAAGGACTTATCCAAGCCCGGAAGCTAGAAATCAAAGAAATAACAGTGATAGGAGAATTCTGGATTTTAATCCAAGCTATGGTCACCAAAACCTTGCCAACTCAAACGAAT
>ML777280.1:171114-220492 GCA_009831015.1 Picea engelmannii | reverse complement strand
AAATGGATTAATGTCAATTATACGATGAGATTATTTAAAAAGTAAACATACACCATGATAACATTAAAATATTGTATAGTATTAAAGAGAAATATTAGAATGCTTATACATACCACAAAAATGTGTTAGTCCAGGGGCATCATTAATTTTCCATAAAAAAATTCCACGGAATTTAAATTTCTCCTCCCCGATTGGTTTACATATGTCTTACATTGTGATGTTGACCCATAACTTTAATATCTCGTCGATAAGAGGCTCGATATATACATTCATATCTTTAACCTGGTACTTACCTAATTGTTTGAAATTACACATAATTACTAAAGGAATGATATCATGTAATATATATAATTAAATAAATAAACAAAAGATATTATGCAAAAATTGAAACAAATGAAAATGTTAAATTCAAATAATTAATGTAAACAAATACCTGGAACAATCATTGTCAACATTATGTTCTCCCTCTTTATTGACATCCAAGGAGGAATGCTATTGTTGATAACGAAAATAGGCCACATTGAGTAAATAGACCTAAGCTCTCTGAATGGATTAACACCATCAACTTCCAATGAAAGCCTAACATTACAAGGTTCATCTTTTAAATATGCCCATTTTTCCTCAATTTCCCTAAATGTAGAACCATCAGCAGGCATTTGAAGAACACCATCTTCACTTCTGTTACGTGCATGGTAATCCATAAATTGTGTTATGCTTTCACACCTGAAAAATCGCTACAAACGTGGAATTATGGGAATATGTCGAAGAAACTTTCGAGGCACCCTTTTTGTTACTTGATTGGTTCGATATCTACTAATAAGACATTGCAGACATTTGGTTTTCGAAGGATGTTGTCCATAATATATAATATGGTCATTAGGACATGCATCTATAGTTTGATAATCTGTTCCAATGTCTTTCATAATGGCATGCAAACCTCGATATGTGTGAGGTAAAATATTTGACGACGGTAACAAAAATTCACCTAACAATCTACAACATAACAAACAACTAGTTAATGTGAGAATATTAATCGTAAAAAATGCATTATTATTTTACACATTAATTAACACTAAAAACAAATATAAAAAAATTAACATTTATGTACAGTATGAGATGAAACATATTACATACCTTAGTATCTGTGTCATACAAGTGTTCAACAAATTATTCATAACCTTTAAGTTCACCAACAACAATGCAGCGGAGAGAATATTTGCTCTTGATCCTTCATAAAGTCGTTTATTTTCCTTTTCTAATAGAGTTTCATCATAAATACCAACATTTTCCCCATCCTCATCCGGCTACGAAAACAAATCTTGGATCATTTGATTTGTCCCATCATCTTCTTCCATGGGATCATTAACTTGATTTGTCCCATTATCTTATTCCATGAGATCCTCATTTGCTTGGTCATGATGATGTTCCTCAGCTTGTACAACATCATTTCTACTAATACTTGGTGCAATATTCTACGGAAAATTAGAGGGAAAATCTAACTTTATAATTACAAACAATCATGCAAAATTAGTGTATACTATAACAAACATTCAAACAATATATATAAATATATATAAAATTGACAAAATAAAAAAAGATAATCAATATATAGCTAATTACCATGGGACGATATTCATTCGATCTGCCATCAATGTGACCATATTTCCTACAATGTTTTGTAGTTGTTGCTATTAAAATTCTTACGGGACGTCTAAGACAACATTTTTTACAAGGGCAATAACATCTACCATCACCCTTTTCACCCGCTTTACTTTTTTCCCCGCCTCTAACAACATTCTGCGACATTTTTCTGCACAAAAATACCCTTTCAGAACCGTCGTTGTTATAGAAAGATTGTCGCAATATCTTTAAATTGTCAAATATTTATAGGCCAATTTTAGGTCACTATCGTTGCAATTGCGACGATAGTGACCTAAATTTTATGTTTTTCCACCTATTTATTTTAGGTCATTTTCAACGATAAATTTTGATTAAATTATTATGGTCAATGTTCGTCGCAAGAGTGACGAACAATCCACAGGCATCGCTCGTGAGACAAACATTGACCATAATAATTTAGTCAAACTATAGGCATCGATATTGCGACGAATACGGGGCAGATTTAGAAAAGATGAACTTTTTCTCTTGCATGTTGCGACGAAAGAGTACTTTCGTCGCAAGTGGTCATCGCAAATTTTTCAATATGTAGTAGTGGATCAGAGATGAAGACATCAGAAAGACCACCTTCAGGACAAGGTACGATCATTATGAATTCACAGTGGTGTCGTTCGGATGATCAAATGTACCAAATGTTTTTATCTGCTTAATGAATGGTGTTTTCCAAGACTATTTAGAAAATTTTGTCATTGTCTTTCTGGATGACATCCTTGTATATTCCAAGTTGAAAGAAGAGCGTGAGAGTCATTTGAGGATGGCTTTTCAAGTTCTAAGATATCATCAACTGTATACCAAATTGAGCAAGTGCTCATTTTATCAAAACATAATTCACTATTTGGGGCATATCATATTCGAAGAAGGGATAACAGTGGACCCTGAAAATATTGAGGCCATTAAAGGGTGGATAACACATAAGAATGTGATAGAATTCAGATCCTTCATGGGTCTAGATGGCTACTACAAAAGGTTCATTGCAAGGTTTTCAAGAATAGCTCATCCCATCACTTCCTTGCAAAGGAAAGGGATGAAGTTTCAATGGAAAAAAAAATATGAAAAGAGCTTCCAACAATTGAAACAACTATTAACCAGTGCTCCAATTATAAGGATTGCTAATCCAAATGAATATTTCATGGCTTGCACATATGCGTGAAAAGAAGGACTTGGTGGATTCCTTAGTCAGAATGGATTTGTGATATGTTTTGAGTCCATAAAATTGAAAGAGCATGAAAGGCTCTATGCCACTCCTTATTTGGAGTTGGAAGTCATAGTGCACGCTTTGAAGAAGTGGATGCACTATCTCATGGGAAAGAGTTTTGAGTTGAGGACAGGCCATAACGATCTGAAATATTTGTTTGATCAACCAACTTTGAATGCTAAGCAACATAGATGGTTGGAATTCCTCTGTGAGTATGACTTTGATATTAAGCACATCAAAAGAAATGTGAAAAAAGTGGTTGATGCACTCAATAGGAGAGTGCATGAACTGCATGCTACAACCATTATAGTGTATCATACAGATCTTAAAGGCATAATTTCTGAGGCTGCAAAAGTTGATTTGCAGTACATGGAATTGGTAAGAAAATTGCAGTAAGGTAAAATGCAACAGAAAGTTGAAGATTATGAATCGGTAATTGATGGAATTCTCTTGTACATGAACATATTTTATGTGCCCAATTCTTATTAATTGAAAAGCATAATATTGAAAGAGATGCATAATGTGCCTTATACTGGGCACCCGGGATATCAGAAAACAATTTCAGCAGTTAAGAGTCAATATTATTGGCGAGGCATGAAGAGGGATATTGTTGAATACATAGCTAAATGATTGGAGTTTCAAAGGGTCAAGGATGATCATAGAGACCCAACTGGGTTGTTGAAGCCATTACCCATTCCTAAGTGCAAGTGGGAAGTGGTGATAATGGATTTCACCACAAAATTTCCCAGAACAAGCAAGCAGTATGATGCAATCATGGTGGTGGTGGAAAAAATTACTAAAGCTACCCATTTCATTCCTATCAAGGTTACTCACAAGGAAACCAATGTTGTTGATATATATATGAGGGAAGTTGCATGCTTGCATGGCACACCTAATACAATTGTGTTTGGTAGAGACCCAAATTTTACCTCAAAGTTCTGGAAGGGGTTATTCAAGGGGTTTAAAACAAATATGAACTTCAACATAGCCTATCATCTTGAGTCTGATGGGAAAACATAAAGGGTAAACCAAGTGATAGAGGATATTCTAAGGATGTACGTGATGGAAAAACCATCTAAATGTGAAGATTATCTACACTTGGTAGAATTTTCCCACAATAATGGGTATCAAGCATCACTGAAGATAATCCCATTTGAAGAACTTTATGGCATAAAGTGCAACACCCCAGTAAGCTGGGACAATCTAGCTGATAGAGTAGTGGTTGGGCTAGAGTTGCTCAAGGAAATGGAAGAGAAAATGCTAAATATTAAATAGAATTTGAAGGCTACCCAAGACAGGAAGAAAATATATGTTGACAAGAACATAACTCACCGGGAATTTAAAGTGTGTGATCATGTTTTCTTGAAGTAGAAAGCCAACATAAGTTCCCTGAAGTTGGGAAATTGTTCCAAGTTGGTAGATAGATATTGTGGGCCATTTGAAATCCTAGAGAGGATTGGTCTAGTAGCTTATATGCTTGCATTACCTGCATATATGTCTATACATAATGTATTCCATGTGTCATTTCTTAAGAAATATATACCTGATGGAGAAAGAAAACACTTTTCAAGTGCATCTAGTACACATTCTGGAACGAAAAATCAAACAGCTCCAGAATAGATCCATAGGTCTTGTAAAGGTCCAATGGACCTAGTACTATTCTGAGGATGCAACATGAGAGCATGAAGATGTTATGAGAGCAGAATATCTACACCATTTTGAATATTTTTAAAATATTGTTGATGTTATGTAAATGAGTTGCACTGAGAACAATGAAAAAATAAGGGGAGGGGGTTGTAATACCTCAAGGTCGAGCCCCTGTAAAATGTAATTATTTTTAAACGCTGGTGAGCCAAGTAATTATGATATGGTAATATTATGTGTTTATTAGGGTGGATAGCCTATATGATAATGTCAATGGGCTTGATTTTGTATATGTAATATGCAGATTATTAATAAAATACATCGTTGCGTGTAGACCGACCACGAAGAAAGAGTAATGGGGGAATAAGCTCCACTAGGTAGGGAAAGGGATGGGGCTGAGAGGCTAGGAAATAGGGGCTAATATTGAGGGCTTAACCCAAGGGAATATTATAATGTATTTCCTGAAAAATACTACAGTTGGGAAATAAACCTAGTTATCCTAAGTTCGTTTGGGGAGAGGAACAAACTCCAAGTGGAGAGGAATGAGCTCCTGTAGAGCCAAGTGTCACCCAATATGCATGAATATTTATGTGGAAATTTACACCATTGTGGGGGTTCACACCGACCATTCTGGATCTCTCATGATTCTGCAGTATGACCATTCTCGCCATTTTTTCGCTCTCAACATTCGGACCAATCTAGACATTTTTCCCCACGAGTTCATCCTAAGGATTCTGGTCATCCCTTGCGAAGTTCACACATGCAATGAAAAAGCACGTATCCAGACCCATTTCTTCCATTGTTGAACCTCTACTATCATGAGCCTTTGTAATTTACTGAGTTGTCCCTTGTTTTACCCGATTTTGCTGTTGTGGTTTGAGGAGGTGGGTTGTCAGGCCCACGGTTGAAGAATCAAGTTGTCATGCCTATGAGAAACTCTCTCTGAATGAGAGAGTTCATTAGGGAAGTGATTTCTCCTGGAGGGAGTCCAATAATAGCTACAAAGATTTAAGAATTATTGATCTGGCCTGTTGTTGAAGCCCTGGAAGGTAAGTGGAGCAACTGATGGACTATGGAACAATGAAGGTGCATATTCTCGAGGTGGGACAAGCATGTGGGGAATGAGAGTTTGTAAGAAGTGGGCATAAGTAGTCTCCTTGGAGAGAATCCTTCCTGTTCTATTGTGTAGTTTCCCATAGCCTTGGCCTAGCTTAGGATTCCTTTTCCCTGGGCGAAGTTTAGTCCCATCTTGGGGGTGACTCACTGTTGATAGCTTGGAGCAATGTGGTCTAAGGCTAGGAGGTTCATGGAAGGTCTGCCCATAGTCGTTGGTCTTCTTATAAAAATATAAGTACCAATTCTATGTTAATTGTATGTTGTGTATCTTGTACATGTGTTATAATGTTATCATAATTGCCTATTGTTTTTTGCATGTATGTATTACTATCGCTTCTACATGAATATGTGTATGAACATAATGTTATGTCTATTTACAATTGTATCATATATATATATAGTTTCAAGTAGCATGATCGGCCTAGGTGGCTAGGTGTGTTACAACTGGTTTTCAGAACAATTTGGTTTTTAGTTAGTGGCGTTCTCCCTGGCTAGGGTGGCCGGGGGACATCACACCCAAGATCAAGTCATTATTGTGTGAAAAAATTTATGGAGATCATCATATATCCTACTTAAACAATTTGGAATGGATCCCATGGTATACTTAAAAAAATCACCATCGACCCAAACAAGAGTATAGGATTTGGAGGATAGAAGAAATCTTAGCATGAAATCTATTGAAGTGATTGATGAAGTTGATGCAGAAGTTTTGGAGACAAGACTCATGCATCCAACTAAACTAATTTTGTTTACTAAATATTTCATACAACACACAAAAACAAGTTTGAAGACATAGATCATAACTCCGATCTGTGACAATGAAATAGACCTCGAAAAGATTCAGTTAAACATAGTAGAGGCTATACTCGAAGACTTGAAACTATGGAAAAAATTCATCGACAAAATGCAACCACCAAAACCCACTTAATTATTGTAATTGAACTCTGCATTTTGATCATTTTTTTTTTTAATTATTGTAATATCCCAATTGGGAAGGTGAACTGAAGTGCCATAACTGTCCACTGACATTTTGACAGTTACAGGAAACGAAAAGTCTCTCTTCATATTTTATAAAAGAGATGAATTGAAGAAGTTTAAGGACATTTTACACTTTGTGTATGTCGTATGGTACTATTAATTCAAGGTCAATAAAGATAAAGAGGAATTTTCTAAGACATGTGGTTATGGTAAATGCATTGGGATTTTTCTTAATGCATTTGCCATTTATTTGAGTTTTGTAAGTTTTATTGTATGAACTATTTATGAAATTCTCTTGTATGCTTGAATTATCACATGTTTCTCTTATTAAATATAGTTATAATGTTGTCAAACCAGGATGCAATTACTTGTAAATGTGTTTAATGACATTATTTCTTTCATTTATCATATGGATGTATGAATTCTTTCTAATTTAGAAGACATTATTTTTAACTTTATTTAATCTTTATTATTCTTGTCCTGATCAGGATAGGTTTAGTTTAGTTTAGGCTTGCATATTAGAATAGTTGTAGGTAACATCATTTTAGTTTAGTTTCAATTTTAATTCATCTCAAAACCTTTGGTTCTCAGATTTATATTTAGACAATAAATTGTTGAGGCAACCAGGCCAATATACTAGTCGGAAACACTACCCCAAATGAGAACGAGTCTAATTGGGAATTTCCATTGGGCGTTCTCCCTTACTTGATTGCTTGGGTTGTTTGGAACTGTCAAAATAAATGGCTCTAGAAGGAGGGCCATCAAACTAAATGGATGCTAATAAAACAAAAATACCTACGTGTTATATTCCACTTATCAACACAACTCAAGATAGCAATTCTCATTCATCCAATTCTATGTACATTTCTCATCCTCGGTCATACTCTGTGATTACAGACGCTCAAACTTCCACTCAAATAGGCTTCACCTATTCAGAACCTTTATCCCTGGATCATCAAAGTTTCACTTGTGGAGAGCTCCAAGACATAATAATAGAGTCTTGTGACCATTTGTTGACCTAAAAATGGGGTAGAAAAACTAGTCAAATTCCTATATTGATTATTCGATATCCTATGACCAAGGAAATCCCATAAGAGAAGATCCATTTTTTGAATATCCTTACTATCTCAAGAAAACCCAACTATCGAAACCCTTGAATATTACGTATCCCAAGTATCAAAAGATATTTAGGATTCTGTTGATTTCAAACTCAAGCATTTATTGCTCACTACTAGGGGTGGCACACCCCCACCATCACCTGAATCACCACCGCAAACCTCTAGAAGTGATCCAGAAGAGAGTTCAAAATAGGAAGAAAATTATGAAAGAGAATATGAAAAGGAATAAAACCTATAGTTAGTTCTATACAATGCTCAATTTATGGATAAAGTTAACCAGAAACAACCTTATCATCCTTGGTTAGTCCTAGATGCAGTTGCAGTACCCAGGAAACTACATGATATGCCGAAACATCCCGAGAAATTCTTACCCAAGTTTGACCCAAAAAAAAGAGACTTTGATGAAGACCATGTCAAGAAATTCTTGTTGGAAGTGAGACTCCAAAACATCTGGTATGAAGACATTGTTCGTAGGTTGTTCCCTCATACTTTAGAAAACAATCATGGTTCTTTATTTGGAAGAAGATTCCATAACTAGTTGGATAATTGTTTAGACTGTTTTTCTTGAAAAGTTCATGGAATACAATGTTGGCATTATTGATTGTGTGTTGTCATTGATGGAAACATGAGTCAAACATGTACAATAATCAGAGAAAAGGAAGATCACCTTGTGTCATAAGTAATTCGTGATCACTGTTGATCATGATAGGATCAAAATTGATCCTATGATTCTAAAACTCAGGAAAGGTAGCATGGAGAGAATCAATGTACAAAAGGACTAATGAAGCACACATTATTAAAAACTCAGAAGAAATAGTGATGAACAGATCATAAGGAACAACATTAATCGAATCTAAGAAGAGATGACACACATGAGTCATTTGACAAGGAATCAAAATAGATCATGACCGTCGAAGGATGAATTCAACAGAAATCCACAACAACAGTAAGATATTTGACTTGCAAAGGAAGATTGTTGGATAAACATTTGATTAAGTCATGACCGATAGATCTCAATGAAGGAAGATCGATGGTGGGGAGCCATTGTAGGATTCAAAGGATGAGTTAACATCCGCACAGATTTTGGTTCCGCAATCCACGACGATCGTCGATCATCACTCATCAACAAATCGACGGATCACATTGGTCCATTCACCAACATGCATATTCCATTGCTGAACCTGATGATTTTTTGTTTAAAGGTTGTGTTAGTTGGGACTCTGCAATCATCCCTGATCATAGATCTCCATGCTGGTTTAAGAATATTCATCAATCTGAGATACATATCAACGACTAAATCTTGTCCATCCATCTCAATGATTGATTAAGTCATATCCTTTGGATTAAGTAAGTGGAAGGACATAATAAGCAAGGCCAAAGGCCTGAGATCCCGAATAGTTGAATTCTTGACAACCATTGGATCGTGTTAAGATTTTTGGGTCAAAGAAGGATCATTAGATTAAGTCAAGTTACTCGAGGTTTATTCTTTGGGTAATCTTACTCTAGGAAAATTGGGAAGTGGAAAAAATGAATAACCTGAAGTCCTGAAGGCTAAAATGAATCTAGACCAATGATGTAGAATTGATCACACTCATTGGATCAAGGATTCATATGGACCTACGACCGCTAGATACAGGAGGAGGACATGTGACACAACAAGAGATCCATGTTAGTAAACACCATGTTAGAAAAGACACATGGAGCAACCAGATGGTGACAAGTGTCAAGGTCCAGTTGGCATTGTAGGTATATGTAAGTCACAAATCTAAGTGACATGTGGCAACCACTCGACTAGTGCCAAGTCTAAAGTGACATCAACAAGTTATGTCACTCTGGGAGTATTTCCTTCAGGGGAAACCAACTTCTACCACCAACAAATGCCCGAAGCACGAAGTCACGAACTAACATTGGTCATTGATCTACTCTGGGAGAATTCTCTATCATTATATCAAGCGCAGTGGAAGGATAGAATAAGGTGTACTAAACAACTGACATCAAGCAATCACCATAGATTTATGACTTATTCAATAGGTAAACAATCCAGAGGGATTGAACTACCCTAGAGTTCTAGTAACTTGGAGTCCCGGAGAGCTGAATCTCTGAAGTAATATCTGATCATCCATCAAGAAGGAATATTCACGGTAGAGATCCTAAAAGTGCATAATGAGAAGTCCATTAACAACACGTCTTGTTGAGGTTGTGTAGACCATCCACTCAACCATATATTAAGACAAAATCGTTCAATCTATGAGTAAATAGATAATACATACTTCGATGAAATTTTCTCTGGAGGATTTGGAAAGCTGTAAAATCCAGAGTCTCGATTAAGTCATCAACTGCAGATTAAATAATATCATCCACTCAACTGCAGATTAAGTCATCGCCATCACAAATCCAGGATCGTACATCTAATGAAGGAAATAATATCGACCATCCGATCTATTTCGGCGAAATGCACTCCAGGAGGTTGAATGATTGTAAAGGATGGAAGTCCCAAAGGTTGGAGTACCATAGGACTTGGTTACAACATCAGTCACGTGGTAAGGTAAAGAAGCTAAAAAAAAAGCGCTAACATAATAAACGCTTAAATGGATAGGCTCTTGGTTTTGAGCTCACATTCATTTGAACACTGGGTTGAAAGAAACACCTCATACAAATTTCATTTATGTAAACAACTCAAGTTTGGTAGAGTAATTCGATAGAGAATTAACACCACAACAATAAAGAGAATCGGTAAAAGCTCAAATATGATATGTTGGTGAACTAAGGACACAAAAGAAGCATGGGAATGATATAATGAGTAGATCCATATATGTGATCAACTCATGATGACAAATGTACCGATACACAATCATAATTAAAAGAGAGTTAAATCACGAGCATTATGAATAAAGAATAAAAAGGAAAATTATATTATTTAAATTTTAATATTATCATTTAAATGAAAAGGTACAATGGTTCAATATCAAAAGACACAATGTTTCAAATTTACAACAGTTGGAAGAATATATAAATAAAGAAGTATGGTGAACAAAAGATGTAGTTGAATTTGTTGAAGTATATATATTTATATATAATGGATTGAATGAAGGTTCATTCTATCAAGTTGGTGCCTATTTACAAGCCAGGTCTTGTATGAGGATTGATTCCTCACATCTCAGTTGGATATGAGATCAACAAGCTGGGACTTGTTATGATGGTTGGATTCCTCATTTCTGAGTTGGATCTGAGAACTACAAGTTGGGTCTTGTAACAAAGAGTTGGGTCTCTCATAATTGTTCAAATATGAAGATTAATCTTATCTATTCAATCAAGTTAAATAAATAAATAAAATATTCATTCTTTTATATATTGGTTGTGAAATTGAAATAAATATATGTTGTTCAATTAATTTATGAAAAATGGAAAATTGTCCAAAGTTTTGATACATTGATTCACACCCCCCCCTCTAAGTTTCAAGTGTACATTTCAACAATTGGTATCCAAGTCGGTGCCTTCAACAAAGTTTAAACACTGGAAGTTAGATTCTGAAGAAATGAGTGGAAAAATTGCTATCTCCACAAATGCAGCTCCCTTATTTGATGGAATAGATTATTCCTCATGGAGGGAAAATATGAAAAGATATATGAATTCAAGAGGATCTGGAGTTTGGGATTTGGTAGTAAGTAATCCATGAAACTTAACTACTTCAAAGAGAAAAAAAAAACTACAAAGGAAGCAAGGAGAAAAAATGTATTAGCCTTAAAAGCAATCTAGGATGGATTGTCAGACCAAGTCAAAAAAAATATGAGACACTACAAACTGCTAAAGAATTATGGCTCAACTAGAAAATTGTTATCAGACTGAAGCACAAGAAGAACAGAAATCCTATCAAAGTAAGGAAAACGACTCAGATAAAAAGGATTCGTGTCATAATAAAGAAAAAAACTCAGATGAAGAGAATTCTTATCAAGATAAGGAACACGATAAAGAAAAGGAGAATTCCAATCAGATTGAAGAACATAATACAAAGAAAGAGATTTCTAATCAGAATGAAATGCATGATTTGATGCAAGCCTCAATTAGCAATGAAAAAGACAACCTCATCAAGGAATTGAGGCATACCTCTATAATCACTAAAGTAAAAAAACATAACCTTAAGACTGATGTTACAGTTGCAATAGAAGAGATTCTTATAGAACCAGAAAATTGTATACATATTAAAGTTCTTGTGGAGGCTCTTGACAATCTTGAGTACACAACTATGTGAAATCTAGAAGAGTTGAAGAAAATTCAACAAAAATATATGTTGCTACTACAACAATTAGATCAATCTAACCATGAAGATCATGAGAAAAAGACTCAGTTAGCAAACAAAGAAGAAGAGATCAAAATATTGAAAACCAAAGTTGCTAATGTAACAAAAGAGATGGAAGAATTAAATACACATGAAAATAAAAGAAAATAAGTACTAAAAGAAAGAGAATAATGGGTTAGCAATCTAAAGACTCAACTTGACGAAACTAAATAAAGTGAAGAAGTCCTGAAGATCCAGTTAACTAAGAAAGAAAATTATTGCCACATGTTGGAATTGGAAATCACCAACTTCAAAAAGATAAATGAAAGTACTAATGCAGATCTAATAACTCAAATTGAAGAAGCTAAGAAAACAAAAGAATCCCATAAGATCCAATTCACTATAAAGGAATAATCATGCCACATGTTGGAATTGGAGGCCATCGACCTCAAAAGGATTCAACTAGAAAACAAGGAAGAAACCAAAAGATTGCAAACTAAAATTTTTTATCTAACAAAAGATATGGAAGAATTGAAGACATATGACAAAACTAATAATTGAAAAGAAGTCTTGGATGATATAGAAGAAATAGTCATCAATATAAAGACTCAACTTTATCATGCTAAGGAAATGGAAGAAGACCTAAATATTCAGTTGACTAAAAAGAAAGAGACATGTCACATGTTGAAATAAGAAATCGCCAATCTCAAAAAAATGAATGGAAAGACAAATAAAAATGTCAAATTCCATAATAGATCAGCTATTCTAGATAAGATTTGGAACAATCAAATATCAAATCATGATAAAATTGGTCTTGGATACAATAAGAAACAAGACAGTGACAAGTGGAGCACCATTTACAAACATGAGAAAGGATCATCCTTCTCAAAAGGAAATGGTGCAATCACAAACCAATTACAAACCATGAACTTTGTTAAGAAAGGAAGTTATATAAGTAAAAAGTAAGAAGAAAATCAAAACATAGATCTCTCAAGCCAAAATAAATTCAAGAATGGAAACACCTTCAATGGCTATTGTTTTTCTTGTCATAAATTTGGCCATAAATCAATGGACTGCAAGAAACTAGGGAAAGGATATACAAGAAAATCCAAAATCTCAATTAGATGTTGGAGACGCAATTTTTTCGGGCACACAACAAAATTTTTTCATACAATGAGATGTTACGAGTGTGATAGATTTGGGCACAAATCCCAAAGCTGTAGGAGTTCAAAAATCTAATCCTTAAATAAGTCATTCAAGTTAGGGAGAAAACCTAATAAAATCTTGAAGAAGAAAGGAGATGAAAAATATCCAAAAACAAAATTAGAAAGAAAATGTACAAAAAGCAGAATATCTCATAGAAAGATATGGAGAAGAAAAACTGAAGGAGAAAGCAAGAAAGATGATGTTGCACCTAAAAATGAAGAAAATAATAACAAGAAAATGAAGGGTGAAGGTACTAATAAGGAATGTGAAATTCAATATGAAATATATCAAGCTCAAGAAAGGGAAGTCCCTATAGAAGAATATGACACAATCTTGATGATGTCATAATCCCTTAGCCAAAGAAAGAAAAATCATTGATAGGGGGAGTTGTAGAATACAAGAAGGAGAAAATGGAAAAAGGAGAGAATCACTTTAGGGGGAGTATAACCTCAGAGGGAACAAGAAAATATCTTTTTTGTCATTTTTGTAAAAAGGGGAGAAGAGAAAAATTAGTAGAGAATTTCAAGGGGTATCAACCAACGAAGATCAATTGATACTAGAAAAAATCAATTCATAAAAAAATTGGTATTAAATCAATTGGAATCAATCCTTAATTGATATTCCTGTGAAATATCAAAGAATAATAAGAAGAAGATCAAGAAGATCAGCAAGATTCATACTCTTGTTCTATTTGACAAAGGAAAGTCAGTAAAAACTCAGGGAGAGTATTTTGGTTATGAAATAAGAAAGTAATTAGATTATATTTACAATACTTGATCACTACAAGTTAGTATCAAGATGACTACTTATTTGAACAAAACTATCCCAATGGACTGAGATAAGGGAGAAAAACAGTCAGAGCCTCACTCTTTGTCATTGATGTCAAAGGGGGAGAGAAGCAGTAAAACAAATTTAAGAATAAAACAAATTTTCTATCAAATAGAAAACAATATCAGTGATAGGGGGAGAAAAGGTAAGAAATAATTTTTGTTTTACAGATATGTTTCCCTCAATGAAAAAGAGGGAGATTGTTGGCATTATTGATTGTGTTTTGTCATTGATGGAAACATGAATCAAACATGTACAATAATCAGAGAAAAGGAAGATCACCTTGTGGCATAAGTAATTCATGATCAATGTTGATCACGATAAGATCAAAAGTGATCCTATGATTCTAAAACTCAGGAAAGGTAGGATGGAGAGAATCAATGTACAGACGAAGTATCAAAGAACAAGTTATTAAAATCTCAGAAGAAATAGCGATGAATAGATCAGAAGGAATAACATTAATCGAAGCCCATAAGAGATGACACACAAGAGTCGTTCGATAAAGAATCAGAATAGATCATGACCATCGAAGGATGGATTCAACAGAAAGCCACAAAAACCGTCAAATCTGGGAGTTGCAGAGGAAGACCGCCAGATCAACATCTGATTAAGTCATGAAATTCATATCTAAATGAAGGAATATTTACGATGGGGAGCCATTGTGGGATTCAAAGGACGAGTTAACATACACACATATTTTGGTTCCACAATCCACGATGATCGTCGATCGTCACCCGTAAAAAAAAAAACAACTCACATTGGTCCATCCACTAATGTGCATATTCCATTGTGGAACTCGATGACATTTTTCAAGGTCATTTTAGTTGGGACTCTGCAATCATCCCTAATCATAGATATCCACATCGGTTTAATCATAGTCATCGATCTGAGATACAGATCAACGAATAAATCTTGGCCATCCATCTCAATGATTGATTAAGTCATAGTTGTTGGATTAAGCAAGTGGAAGGATAAAATAAGCAAGGCCAAAGGCCCGAGATCCCAAATAGTCGAATTCTCGACAATTGTTGGATCATGTTTATTCTTCAAAGAATCTCACTCTGGGAGAATTGGGAAGTGTGAAAAATGAATAAATCAAAGTCTCGGAGGCTGAAATGAATCTGTACCATTGATCTAGAACTAATCACAGTCATTGGATCAATGATTCAGATGAACCTACGACTGTTAGATCCAGGAGGAGGACAAGTGACACATTAGGAGATCCATGTCAATAAATACCACGTCAGAGAGGACATGCGGCACAATCAGATGGTGACAAGTGTCAAGGTCCAGTTGGCATTTTAGGTATATGTAAGTCACAAATCTAAGTGACACATGGAATCCACTCGGCCAGTGCCAAGTCAGCAGTGACTTCAACAAGTTACGTCACTTCGAGAGTATGTCCTTCGAGAGAAACTAACATCTACCACCAACAAATTCCCGAAGCGCGAAGTCACGAACTAACGCCGGTCATTGATCTACTTCGGGAGTATTCTCGACCATAATATAAAGCGCAGTGGAAGGATAGCGTAAGGTGTACTAAAAAATTGACAAAAAGAGATCACCACAACTTTATGACTTATTCGGTAGGAAACATTCTAAAGGGATTGAACTACACTGGATTTCTAGTAACCTGGAGTCCCAAAGAGCTGAAGCTTCAAAGTAATATATGATCATCCGTCGAGAAGGAATATTCACAGTTGAGATCCTAAAATCTCACAATGAGAAGGACATTAACAAAACATCTTGTTGAGGTTGCACATACCGTTCACTCAACCATAGATTAATACAAAAATTTCCAATCTAGGAGTAAATAGATAATACGTACTTCGGTGAAAGTTTCTCTTGAGGAGTTGAAAAGATGCAAAAGTTGGAGTCCCAAAGCTCTGAATTCCCGAAGTAAACGAGAACCATTCACTCAATTGCAGATTAATTCATGGATTTCTATTTGATTGAAACCTCTGTACAATGCCAGGATCATCCATCTAACGAAATAATGAATATTGACCATTTAAAGATGCTAAAAAAACTACCCTGGATGAAAATATTAAAGAAGCCCTTAAAATTTAAAAGAACGTGTTGAGCTTAAAAGGAAACCCTGGAGATGAATCTTCTAAATACAAAACTAATCCCAAAATAAAGCATACCAAAACTAAAATCTCTGAAGAGAAGAAGGACACAAATTCTATTGATATGGAGGCTCTTCACAGGATTGTTAAGAAACTTTCCAATGAACTAATTGATTTTAAGAAAAACAGTGGAGAAGGTTCCTCTAACTCCAAGATTTTTTTCAAGTTTCATTCAAAGAAGAATAGAAACACTCCTCCCACGAATTAAACCAACTAATATGATTTAGATGGTATTAATATGGAATATTGTTTCCATTCCCTTCAGAACTGGGAAAATGAAAAAAAATTTGAATAGGAAGAAGATGAAAATGAAGAAATTGAACAACAATATCAATCTCAACAGGAGGATGAATCCAATGAAAAAAAAATTAATTTATTCTATGACATTTCTATGGGAAAAGAGGAAGAGATAGAGGGAGTACATATGTCCCAAAATGTTGTGACCACTATAAGTGCAAGAAAAAATACTTCCTCCAATTCTCCTGCTCCCTCTGCTCCTCCTAAAGTCGCATCCCATAGCCAAAAGACCATTGATGTTGCTCCTAAAAAAACCATTTATTCTGCTCCTATATCAAAATTTTCATATGATTTATTAGAATACCTAAAGAGAACCAAGGTAAATATTGTTATGTTTGAACTCATGAAACTTCCCCAGATTGAAGAGATTTTATCAAAACCCTACAAGGAAATTATTCCAAGAGAACCAAAGAAATTAATGTAGGAACAAAGAAGGGGACGCATAAAACTGGTCTACCTTATGAAGATACTATACACAAAAGACAATTGTTTTTTAACACATCTCTATCTGGACAAAGGTCAAGATCCACCACTCCTCCCTTTTTTATCACTTTTGAGATTTTCAATAGAAATGTCCATAATTGTATGGTGGATTTAGGTGCCTCTTCCAATCTAATGCCTCTTAAATTATGTGAGAAAATTAATGTCAAGCTTGAAGAATATGATATTCAAATCATAAATCTAGATAGAACCCAAGTCAAATTAATTGGGGAGTTGAAGAATGTTTTAATAATGATGTCATACAACCCCAAAATACATCAAACTATTGATATCATGGTTGTGGATATACCTGATACTTATGGAATGATCTTGAGTAGAGATTGGTCTGCAATGCTTAATGGATATTTCTCAATTGATTGGTAACACTTATGGTTACTCTGTAATGGAAAAATCAATAAAATTAGAGCCGATAGAGAAATATATATGAAACATGTTGTAACCGACTTAAATGACCCTAATGAACCCATCATGTTTAATCATTTGATTCTAAGAAATTATTCTTGTGGTTCATTCGTTGGGAATTACACTGTTGAAATCTCCTCCTATGTGGAATTAAATACACAATCTGAAATCCTTAATCACACTCAAATTTCCGAGCCCCACTGTAACATATCATATACAACTAATCATCATCTTGTACATTCTAACATAGAACGAGTGATATATTAGATGTTTTTGGCAACTACACTAACCACCCTAATTTGAAAAACAAAGATGATTATGAGTCCATAAATAATCTCAATAGATATTCTAGTATGTGGACTTTATTTTTTGATGGGTCCAAATCTCTTGAAGGTGTAGGTGTTGGCTGCATATAAAAGGACACTGATGGAAAGAAAATTATTATTTCTTACAGGCTTAAATTCCAATGCACAAATAACATTGTTGAATATGAAGCCCTGTTGCAAGGACTAAGAAAAAAAATTGACTTGGGAGAAAACAAAATTAAGGTATTAGGCGATTTTGAGATTTTCGTCAGGCAGGTAAGGAACACAATTCATTGTCTCTCTAGTCATATTAAACATTACCAGCAAGAGGTATGGGAATTTATTAAAAATTTTGATGCATTAACATCAGTCCTATTCCTCATTCTTTGAATTATGATGTTGATCTATTAGCTAATGTATCCTCTAGGATTATTCCATTTGAGAATTTATTGCCTAATAACTTTTCCGTGGAATTAATCTACAGGACTTCGATCCCTAACAATGTGACCAACTTGAGGATCTTTGATGATGACCAACAGATTATAGTGTTTTGGCACTCAAAAGGTAACTACAAAGACTCCATAATCAATGAAGTTCAACACGATCAAGAGATGAATACAAACATTCATGATTCAACAGATCAAACAATAGAGATCCTGGAGGTGAAGGATCAAAAAAATTGGAGCATTTCAGATTGGGGTCTATGGCTAGGGTTTCCTTGGCCGTAGACCTCAAGTTTTTATTTTTATTTTCAGCTGCCCGTGCATAGATCTCTCAGTGGCCTCCTTCGGCCTGAAGTTATCTCCCCCTTGACAGTTTTTTTTTTTTATCTAGATTCTTCTATCATGGGTTTTCCTGCACGGAGGTCTCCTCTCTTCCCGTTCTTTGATCCTCATGCCTGGGTCATACTTCTCTATGGTTGGTGGCAACTGCCCCATTGTTTAACTGTAGTATATAATGGTGGTGCAGTTCTGTCACCCTAGTTCTCTTGATCATATCAGTTCGAGTCCTCTGCTCGACTCTGTCCTTCCTTTGGGTGGATTTCGCTGTTGCAAACCTCTGTTTTCTTGGCTGTTCTTCCATTTGTGCTTTCTCTAGGAGTGGATCTGTTCTTTGGTTTCAAATTTATTGGATAGGAGATATAGTTTTCTCGGATCTATCTTTGTCCGATATTGTACTATTTCAGGGTTTCTAGCAGTCTTACAATCGATTTTCTATGTGGGTGGCCTCTCCTTTCACAGGTTATCATGATGCTTCTTTGTTCTCCCTTTTACGTTTCAAGTTCGTTCAGGTCAGTTGAATACCCTCGTATCTTTAGGTTTGGCTGCAAAATCTAGTGCCGAGTTTCAGATCCTTTGTATCTGGGTTTTGGAGTTTTGGATCCTCTCTTTTTAGAGAGATATGTATGTCACTATGATCTGGTCCATCCTGCATATGGTTTTTCTTTGGGGTTCATCTTTCTTCTCTCTCTCGACAAGTTTTGGGAATCTTCTCTCATCAATATGTAGTTCCTCACTCTGGTTGTGTTGGTATGTTCAGGGTTTGATGTATTCCCAAATGTTGAGGGATCTTCATACCTCTCTGACCTGGTCCATCTAGTTACTAGTGTTGGTTTGTTCAGGGTTTGATGTATGCCCAGTTGATGTGGGATATTCATACTTATCTGACTTGGTCCATATTGTCTCCATGGTATTTGGTTTAGGACTGCTCTTTTGGAGTGGTTCTCTGTGGTGGAATTTCATGTGGTTATTTGGACATATATTGTTTCTTTCAAGATTTTTCTCAGCTCGTTTATTTGTATACTTTTTTGTGGCTTATCAACCAACTCATTAGCCTCTTCTGAAGTTTACTTTTTGACCTATTTTTTCTCATGTTTGGGTCGTTCTTAAAGCACCTACAAAATGTAATTTGGTTCTCTTTGGATGAATAGAATTACACTTTTTTCTGAGGAAAAAAAAAATAGATCAAACAACAACAAAAAAAACCAGAGTCATTCCAATGAATAATATCCCCAAGAGTGGGGTAAGGCTAGAGAATCTCTATGGCCTTCAATATAAGTTTAAGAAGGTAATCAATTTTAATACCAACAACTCATCAATGTAGTTTGAAGTGATAAATCTGGTAAAAAACCATACTCCTTAGAATATAAACCTTGGAAAAAATTGTTCCTCCAAGAAAGACAAGAATTCGTCAAGTTGTTCAAGGAATACAAGGACATATTTTCTTGGGCATATGATGAAATTAAGACTTATGACTCACATATTATTCAACATGTCATTCCAATGAAGCTCCAAGCAAATCCTTTTCAATAGAAGTTGAGAAAAATGCACCCCGACTTAGAGCCTCAAGTAAAAGCATAACTTAACAAACTGTTGGTTGCAAAAATAATATTCCTAGTCAGGCATACTCAGTGGATTTCCAATATTGTGCATATAAGGAAGAAAAATGGAGACATAAGACTCTATGTTGATTTCATAAATTTGAACAAGGATTCAGAGAAAGACAATTACCTTGTACCACCAATGGAACATATATTTTAGTGTGTATCTAGTTCTGAGATGCTCTCATTGTTATATGGTTTTTTTGGGTATAACCAAGTTCTTGTTTCCCATGACGATCAATTAAAAACCACATTCCAAACTAAATGGGGAACTTGTGCTTATAGAAAAATGCCTTTTGGATTTATTAATGCATTAGAAACCTTCTATAGAGCCATGGATATATCATTCAGAGGGTTAATTGGAGATTGTGAGCTAGTATATCTAGATTATGTCGCAATCTTCTCTAAGGACAAGAATAGTCATATAACTCATTTGAGGAGAGTTTTCGATAGATGTAGAAGATATGGAATATCACTTAGTCCAAATAAATTTTTGTTTGTTGTCGATGAAAGAAGAATGTTGGGATTCATTGTGTCTAAAGAAGGCATAATGATTGAACCAACAAGGACTGAAGCCATTTCTAAAATACCTCCCACATATAATAATAAATCTATGCAGTCCTTCCTCGGAAAAAATAATTTCATGAGGATATTTGTTCCCATATTTTATGAAATTTTCAAACCCCTCCAAGACATGATCAAGAAATACGCAGAGTTCAAATGGGGTCCTAAAGAGAAATCTTCTTTCGAAAAAATCATAGAAGAAATATTGCAGGCTCCCACACTCATGAGCCCTAATTTAAGAAAAGACTTCATCCTATACACATTTGCCTCTGACATTTCATTTGTTGTGGTGTTAACACAGAAGAATCATGAAGGAAAATAATATCACATTGCCTTTATGATTTATAGACTATAAGGGGAAGAACTATACTATCCCAAAGTAGAAAAACAAGCTTATGTTATTTTCAAGGCGGTTAAACATTTCAGGCCTTACTTAATTAAATTCAGAACCAAAGTGATTTTTGTTAGGATATTTAGACACTTAGGAGTTAGTTAAGATCTACTTGGTCTAATGTGTTGTTAGGTAAAAGTGTGTTTCTTTAGTATGCATTTGTAGTTAGGAAATATGACGGTCACAATATGTTCCCAACATAGAGTGATCCAATCGTTCATACTCTCCTCGATCTTAATGACCATTGATCCATGGATTAACACTCGATTGGTCCATGATATCTATTTAAATAGCATGGAGGGTCATTTTTCGATGATCGATTGTGAGAAACTCTCTTGTAAAATCCCTCTGTAATCTTTTTCTTTTTCATTAATAAACTACTCCAAGTGTCCGCGTTGGTTGGGGCCATGGATGTTTCCCCATAGGGGTTTTACCATGTGAAAACATCGATCTGTTGATATTTGATCTAGTTATGTGAGTGGTTACTGAAGGTGTTCTTCCTCTGTTGGAATACCTATGTTATCGAACCTAGTATCAGAGCCTATTTGAAGACTCGCTCCTGTTGTAGATTGAGATCGTGAAGCCGAGTTGCCTCATCTCCATTTTCTGTCATTTTAGTACATTTATGGGCCGAGAGAACTATTCCATTGCATCCGGAGTGCTCGTTTCGGTCAGGAACTGATGCAGAAGCATCGTATAAAGCAAAATCGCGCGCCTAGACAAAGGGGACAGTTGGACGCGCAGATGCAATTAAATACAATTTTGTGAAAACGTTGTGAATTTTCAAAATCTGAAACATTAATGTAATGGATGGGAGGAAAGTGTAGTTGCATTCATGCCTCAAAGATCCAAACTGATTTTGGAGCGTATGTTCCTATCCATCGGATGTAATAGGCATTTATGTGTGTTTAATGCAAGTAGGTAGATTTAAATGATAGATTAGACAGTTTTAGGAGCTTAGGAGGGAAAACAGATGATAGACACCCTCAACCCTTATATCATTGTAACATAATTCATAATTCGTAAGCTATAGAGCTGTAGAGGATAATAGAGAATTTTATGCATTCTAGTTGTTTTTATTTACGATGTATAGGAGCACTGGAATTAATATAAGAAAGATTTGATTCCAATATATGTGTTTTTTATGGTTGTTGGAACCACCTATTGAATGGTATGTTGCAGGCTAGCTTATATTCTCTTTGTGCATTTTATTTCAATGAAATCTATGTGTGTATTCTCTAGAATTCTATGTTGAATGTTTGAATTCTGGACAAGGGGAGAATGAGTTTCAGTTGTTTCTCTTTCTGAGAACTCCTGCAAAGAGTGCAGTGGAGGATCTGCAACGAGTGCATCGACCGGGCTATGAGTTTCATCTCAGAACTCTCAAAGGAGATTCAAATTGTGCTTTTATAGGCCGAAGTGTAAGGTTAGCTCAGAGTTGTGCAAGGTGTGCGAAGGCTGGGTGAGGTCTAGAATTTTACCAACTCAAGAGGGAGATTGAGATACTATTGTTGCAAGAGATGCACAGAGTCGAAGACCCAAATAACTAGAGGTTATTTGAAAATTGCCATAAGGAGTGCGTGCAGAGACCCTTTTGGAAGCCTTGAGTTTGCAAGTGAAAGCTCAAAAGAGATAAAACCTTTAAAGTTTTCAAAGGGAGACGAAGGTCAAAATCATTTCACAGAAGTCAAGTTTAGGAGGGAGGATGCCAAGTCATTTGTCTAGAAGTCCTTGAGAAGTTGAATCGGGTGGTGGAATCACTTCAAGAGAAAGTGCCAAATTTCTATGAGTCGTTGGATCTTTTGGAACATCGGAAGGATTAAGACCGAGTGTATTTCAACACTTTTAAGCTCAAGAAGGATATTGATCGTCAGATCAGATCAACGAGGGTCATTGATCTCGTATGTGAATTCATGCATCAGAGTTTAGGGAATGGAGTGACCAGTGGTTTGGGTCGAGTGTTGTGGATTTCCTATTGGTAAAATCCTAATACAACGAGGGTCATTGGATCGAGGGAGGAACACAACCGTCAATCTCGTTGAAGGCATGATTTCAGAGTCGGGGATTTGTAGAGGGAGAGGAACGACTGTTTGTTGTTCTCTCAAGTTGCAAAAGCCAAAGACTTGTGTGAAAAGGTGGCTAGGATCCACTCTGTAAGCAGAGTAAACAAAGGTGACAGGTGGTGTGCGCCCATCGCATTAGGCACAGTCAACCTTCATTGAAATATTGCGTTTTGTGGATTCACAAGGGAAGAGCACAATATTTTGGCACTCCAACTCGTGAATTCGCGAATTGCGAAAGGTGCTTGCATTAAGGCTTGGCTGTGGTCATATTGGAAAAGGGGATAAAGAGGGGGCTTACACCTTAATCCCATTCACAATTTTGCATTTCAGTTATTGCCAAGGGCTGTGGCATTGTATTCAAAGTGCCCAACTCGTGAGACCCAAAATCCTTTGTGGGATTAAACAAGGAGTTCAGTTAACCATTGTCTTGGTTTAGAGAAGATCTTGCATGGATCTCGGATTTAGGGAAGGAGGTCTACACCAGTTGTGGTATCAGATCCCAGAACAAATTCTTTGCTTTCTATAGCAGAGAGAAAAGAGGAATTTTACAGCCATGCCGCCGAGAAGAAGAGAAAGGCCCATACCTGATCTAGTAGTGGAAAAAGAAAAGTGTGAATTATGTGCCAGACTTGATGCTATGGAGACAACACAGAGGCAAACAATTGATGTTGGGGATATCAACGAAACTGAAAGTGAAAATGAAACTGAAAAAAAAGGAGAATAAGTTGCAATCGAAGATGCTGCAGAAGAATGCTTATTCAGGGTTGTTGCAAGGATAGGTGCTAGGGAAAAAATGGACATTCCAATGTATGAAGGCAACCTAGACGTTGAAGAGCTTCTAGACTGGATTAGAGCTCTATACAAACACTTCGACTATGAGGATGTCAAGGAAGACAAGAAAGTAAAACATGTCATTACTAGACTTAAAGGGAATGTAACACTGTGGTGGGATGAACTGCAGGCTGACAGACATTGCAAGGGCAAGAAGAAAATCAGGAGCTGGGATAGAATGGTTGCAAAAATGAAATCCAAGTTTATACCCAGGGATTATCAAATAAATTTGTTTCGGAGGATGTAGAATTTGAGACAAAAAATGATGTCAATGAAAGAATACACTGAAGAGTTCTATAGGATAAACATCAGAGCAGGTCATCGGGAAAGTGATGATGAGAAAGTTGTCAAGTATATGAATGGTCTACGATATGACATTCAGGATGAGATGAGCATGATGACCATCCGAACCATAGAATATGCTTATCATATGGCTCTAAAAGCTGAAGAGAAGATGAGTTGAAAGAAAGGTCAAAGAGGCCAAGGCAAAAGTCAAAGAAGAGGCAAGACAATTTCCCAGGACAAAACTCAAAAGCCTAAAGAAGAGGGGAAGAAACCTCAAACTCAATTTGAGAGAGGAGGAAGCTCATAGGGGAGGCAGTATGCTGATAGAAATAGTTTTCCTCGAGCTAGAGGAAGAGAAAAGAGGCAGAGGAGGTGAAGTGAAATGCTTTGTCTATGGAAAATTCAGACATAAATCCTATGAGTGTCCAGATAGGAAGAAAGATGGTGGTGAAACTCACATTGCCAAAGCTCAAGGATGGCATGTTGAGGTAGAGGATGCTGAGGGCAGAAGATATTTGGTGATGTGGAAAGTTCTCTTGAAACTGGAGAAGGAGCCAGAGAACCCAACCCAAAAAAATAGTTTGTTTCGGACTGTTTGCAAAACCAAAGACAGGGTATGCAAGGTCATAGTGGACAATGGTAGCACAAATAATCTTGTATCTATGGAAATGGTAAAAAAACTGGAGTTGGAGACTATTGCGCATCCAAGCCCATACAAAGTTTCGTGGCTACAAAAAGGACATCAGGTAAATGTCACTAAATAGTGTTTAGTTGAATTTAAAATAGGAGGAGATAAAGATGAGATATTATGTGATGTCATTCCCATGGATGTTTTTCATCTATTGTTGGGTAGACCGTGGAAATATGACAGAAATGTGCTGCATGATGGGAGAAAGAACACATACACTCTGGAGAAAAAAGGTAGGACACACATGTTGCTTCCAATTAAGGATAAAGAGGTGAAAACAAAGATGAGCAACATTGTACTTCTCATGAGTGGGAAGGAACTTCTTAAGGAAGTCAAGAAGAAGGAAGAAACGCAATTCATTTTGGTTAGGAAGCCCATAATTGTTTTGAACAACACTAGGATAAATGATTTACCGGAAGAAATCCAAGAGTTGCTGGAAGAATTTGTTGATATAGTAGTGGGTGAACTACCTTGTTCGTTGCCACCTATCAGGAGTATAAGCCATCATATCGATCTTATACCTGGAGCCAGTTTTCTAAACAAAGAAGCTTATAGGTTGATGCCCCAGGAGAAAGAAGAAGTTAAGAGATAGGTCTAGGACTTAATGGACAAAGGATTGATTTGGGAGAGCTTGAGTCCATGCGTTGTTCCAACAGTGCTTAGCCCAAGGAAGGACGGTGGCTGGAGAATGTGTACAGACTCAAGGGAAATCAACAAAATTACCATCAGGTATAGGTTTCCATTGCCAAGGATGGATGACTTGATGGATTGCTTGAGTGGAGCAAAGTTTTTTTCAAAGATTGATTTGAAAAGAGGATATCATGAGATTAGAATGAGAGAAGGTGATGAATGGAAGAAAACATTCAAGATGAATGAAGGGATGTATGAATGGATTTTCATGCCATTTGTCTTGACGAATGCGCCCAATAATTTCATGAGGTTGATGAATGAAGTCCTGAAGGATTTCATTGGGAAATTCTTCATTGTATATCTTGATGATATATTAATTTTCAGCAAAACTGAAGCAGAGCGTTTGAAGTATTTAACTGCAGTGATGAGAAGGTTACAACAAGAGAAATTTCTAATCAACATGAAGAAATCGTCATTTATGAGGACATAACTCATTTATTTGGGTTTTGTTATGTCTACAAATGAATTGAAAATGGATCCGGAAAAGATAAAGGCGATTAGGGATTGTCCATCGCCGAAGAGCGTGTTTGAAGTTCGAAGCTTCCATGGTTTGGCTAGCTTCTATAGGAAATTCATCTGAAACTTTAGTGGAATTAGCACATCAATGATGGATACGGTGAAGAAGCGACATAAATATTTTCACTGGACAGACGAAGCGGAGAAGAGCTTCAACCTGCTGAAAAGGAAGATCACTGAGCAATTGATTTTGGTTTTGCCAGATTTCAGCAATACATTCCAGGTCAGGTGTGACACGACTGGATTTTCCATTGGAGCGGTCTTGAGTCAAGACAACAGGCTGATTTCGTATTTTAGTGAAAAACTGAATGAAGAAAAGATTAATTACTCCACGCATGACAAAGAATTCTACGCAGTCATACAAGCGATGAAGAAATGGAGGCACTATTTGGTTCCAAAAGAGTTTGTTTTGTATAGTGATAATCATGCTTTGCAATTCATGACTCGACAGGAGAAGTTGAACCAAAAGCATGCTAAATGGGTTTAATACATGTAGAATTTTAATTTTGTGATTAATCATATTTCTAGAATTGCTAACAAAGTTGCTAACGCTTTGAGCAGGAAATGTTTGCTTGTGAAGGAATTTAGAGTTAAGACTTTGGGTTTTGATAACCTAAAAGAAATGTACGGGGATGATCCAGATTTCAAAGAGGCATATGAGGCGTCTGAGAATCCAATTATTGGGGACATAATCCAATGGACAGAGTACATGATCCAGGATGGACTATTGTTCAAGGGAAATCAGCTAGGTATTCCAAAATGCTCCATGAGGGAGAATTTCCTGAAGGAAAAGCACAACGGAGGATTGGTCGGACACTTCGGCCATGAAAAAATGTTCTCAAAATTGAATGGCTCATATTACTGGCCAGGGATGAGGACATATGTGAAGAAATTTGTGGACAGGTGCAGAATTTGTCAGCACACGATGGGAAAAAGGCAGAACGCAGGGTTATATAAGTCATTACCGATACCCGAAAGGTCATGGGATGTAGTGAGCATGGATTTCATATTAGGACTACCAAGGACACAAAGGGGATATGATTCAATATTTGTAGTGGTAGACAGATTTTCAAAGATGGAACATTTCATACCATGCCAGAAAACCAGTGACGCAACTCATATTGTGAACTTGTTTTTCAAGGAAGTCGTTAGACTTCATGGCTTTCCAAGGAGTATCATTTCTGATCGAGATACCAAGTTCGTAGGACATTTCTGGAGGACCTTATGGAAGAAGCTGGGGACAAAATTGTCTTTTATCTCAGCATATCATCCTTAGACGGATGGACAGACAGAGGTCATGAACAAGAGCTTGGGAGATTTGTTAAAGAGCTTAGTGACTGAACACCACAGTCAATGGGATCACATTTTGCCACAGGTGGAATTCTCTTACAATGATTCACTCAATAGAAGAACAGGGTAGAGTCCATTTCAAATTGTATATGGAATGCAGCCAAGGGGAGTCTTTGAATTGAAAGATTCAGAGCAAGATGAATTTAGGAGTGCTAGTGCAGAGGACTTTGTAGAAGGAATGAAGGAGCTTCATAGCAGAATCAAGGAGCGATTGCAGAGTTCAAGTCAAGAGTACAAGCGTAGAGCAGATCAACATAGGCGAGAACTTCAATTTGAAGTTTGTGATTTGATTCTTGCGAATATGAGAAAGGAAATATTATCAAGGGGAACATATAACAATTTTAAGATGAAAAAAATTGGAACGTGCAAGGTCATAAGGAAATTTGGGGCAAACGCACATGAGATTGAATTACCCAATGGAGTCGGAATCTCACCGATATTCAATGTCGCAGATTTGTACCCTTACAGAGCTTAAGAAGAAGGAGCAGAAGATGAACAAGAAAAGTTTCAATGGACAAAACAAATGTCTATAGCTGAAAATCCATAGATGGAAAGCATAATTGACAAGAGGATTAACAGAAAGACCAGGAGAAAAGAGGATTTTGAATACTTGGTCAAGTGGAAAGGACATCCAATTGAAGATGCAAGCTGGGAGAGTGAAGTAGAAATTCAAAGGCATGGACAGACTGTGCAAGAGATCATGAATAGGAGATCATGAAAATTTTCAAGAAAGGGAGTATGATGTAGGAGCATCATATACAGAAAAAGCACGCGCCTAGCCAAAGGGGACAGCTGGATGTGCAGATGCAATTAAATACGTTTTTGTGAAAACATTGTGAATTTTCAAAATCTGAAACATTAATGTAATGGATGGGAGGAAAGTGCAATTGTATTTATGCCTCGAAGATCCAAACTGATTTTGGAGCGTATGTTCCTATTCGCCAGATGTAATAGGAATTTATGTGTGTTTAGTGTAAGTAGGTAGATTTAAATGATAGATTAGACAGTTTTAGGATCTTAGGATGGAAAACAAATGATTGACACCCTCAACCCTTGTATCATTGTAGCATAATTCATAATTCGTAAGCTATAGAGCTACAAAGGAGAACAGAGAATTTTATGCATTCTAGATGTTGTTATTTACCATGTATGGGAGAACTGGAATTAATAGAAGAAAGCTTTGATTCCAATCTATGTGTTTGTTATGGTTGTTGGAACCACCTGTTGAATGGTATGTTGCAGGCTAGTTTATATTCTCTATGTGCATTTTGTTTCAATGAAATCTGTGTGTGTATGCTCTAGAATTCTATGTTGAATGTTTGAATTATGGATAAGGGGAGAATGAGTTTCAGTTGTTTCTCTTTCTGAGAACTCCTGCAAAGAGTGCAGTGGAAGTTTCACAAGGAGTGCATTGACCAGGCTATGAGTTTCATATCAGAACTCTCAGAGGAGATTCAAATTTTGTTTTTACAGGCTGAAGTGCGAGGTTAGCTCAGAGTCATGCAAGGTCAGCTCAGATTCGTGCAAGGTGTGTGCAGGCTGGGTGAGGTCTTGAATTTTACCAACTCAAGAGGGAGATTGAGAGACTGTTGTTGCAAGAGCTGCACAAAGTTGAAGACCCAAATAACCAGAGTTTATTTGAAAATTGTCGCAAGGAGTGCGTGCAGGGACGCTTTTGGAAGCCTTAAGTTCACAAGAGAAAGCTCAGAAGGGATAGAACCTCTGAAGTGTTCAAAGGGAGACGGAGGTCAAAATCGTCTCACAGAAGTCAAATTCAGGAGGGAGGATGCCAAATCATTTAGCCAGAAGTCCTTGAGAAGTTGAATCGGACAGTGGAATTGCTTCAAGAGGAAGTGCCAAAGTTCTGTGAGTCGTTGGATCTTGTGGAACAACAAAAGGATTAAGACCAAGTGTCTTTAAACACTCTTAAGCTCAGGAAGGATAGTGACCGTCAGATCCGGATCAACGAGGGTCATTGATATCGTATGTGAAGTCGTGTATCGGAGTTCGGGGAATGGAGTGACCATTGGTTTGGTTCGAATGTTGTGGATTTCTGATTGGAAAAATATCAATACAACAAGGGTCGTTGGATCAAGGGAGGCACACAGTCGTCGATATCGTTAAAGGCATGATTTTGGAGTCAGGAATTTGTAGAGGGAGAGGAATGGTTGTTCGTTGTTCTCTCAAGTTGCTAAATCCGAAGACTCATGCGAACGGGTGGCCAGTACCCACTCCGTGAGAGGAGTAAATAGAGGTGACAGGTGGAGTGCGCCCGTCACTTTGGGTGGATTCAACCTTCGTTGAGATATCATGTTTCGGGTATTTGCAAGGGAAGAGCACAAGAGTTTGGCGCTCCAACTCGCGAAGTCGCGAGTTGCAAAAGGTGCTTGCGTTAAGGCTTGGTTGTGGTCATATTGTAAAAGGGGTTGAAGAGAGGGCTTACACCTTAAGCCCATTCGCAATTTCATGTTTTGTCTATTGCCAAGGGCTATGACATTGTATTCTAAGTGCCCAACTCACGAGACTCGATATCCTTTGTGGGCTTAAACAAGGACTTCTCTTAACCCTTGTCATGGTTTAGAAAAGATCATGTGCGGATCGCGGCCTAAGGGTAGGAGGTCTGCACCAGGAACACTTTTGTTATCACTCGAAAAGGTTTTTGTTTTCCCAAGATATGGCCATTACAGTCAGATCCGAAGGTATAAAGATTGAATACACATTTTTTTAATTTTTGTAGAATAGTATTTTGGTTTTATTTTGGTTTTGTTTTATTTATTTCTAGGTTTCTACTCTTTTAGATCTGCGTATTCTCTTTTCCCCATTCCCTATGCTATCTCAGAAAATCAGAAATAGATAGGAAAAGTTGCATCTTCCGAGTAAGTTAACCGAGATCTAACCCTTATTGTCATCGATAAGAGAAAATGTTTTCTTGTGTGAACAGAGTTTTTTTTAGCACGCTCTCCAAGGCCGTATTCAACAACAACAACAATCCTCCTTCTGAACATTACCATATGTTTTTCTAGACCATTTGGGTAAAATTTTCCTTATTAAGTAAGAGGTCTTGAGAGTCCCATGGGATAGCTCAAGTGGAAAGACATGCACACACTCTCTCGGTATGGGGAGAGGTCACGAGTTCGAGCCTAGATAGAGTCCCTGTGGATGTGGTTTGGCACCTCATATCATCCACGAAGTGGGGAAGTATTAGGTGAGTTTCCCGTGGCATTTACTGTTGAAAAAAAAAAGTAAGAGGTCTTGAGTTCAAGTCTCTCTTTTGTTACTTTTTTTTTGAAAATGTTCATGCTAAAATTGTAAAGTGTATTTCACTTCAAGTATAAAAGTGAATCACTATAAGTAGCTTTAATATTTTATTTTAGAGTTATTTATTTTGCATGCATCTTTTCTATTATAAAGTAACTTCATTGTAAAAGCGATCCCCACTTCTCTTTATAAAAGTGGGTCACTTTATAAAGCAACTTACACTATCACGTGGTCAATTGGTTACCACTTATGCATTTTTTAAAAAGGGCATAACTCTCACATCTGAAGTCCGTTTTTAGTGTCGTTTTTTTTAAACTGCATAACTTTTCGAGCTCTTTCCATCCAGATCATAAGTTTTAGTTTTTAAATTCATATTATCTGCATATTTAATATGGATTCTACAAGTAATCTCTTTCTTACCATCACCAACTACTTCCAATGGAAATATCATATTGAAGATTTATTAAGAAGTAAAGGCTTGTACCAGATTACCTTTCGAAAGGAAAAAGAACCCACTAATGATGATAAGAAATTCAAATGGGCTAATAGGAGTGACAAATCATGTGGAATAATCAAAATGTCCATCTCTCCTGATTTAAGGTTCCACCTTAAAGAAATTGATGACCCCCATGAAGCTTGGGAAAAGATTGAATCTGTGTTTGGTAAACTCAATACTATTCAAGCACAACAGTTATAAAATCAAGTATTGACCTTAAGTCCAAGTGATTTTTCTTGCCTTGGAGACTATCTATCTAATTTTAAAACACTTGGAATGTTATGTGAAGAATGTGAGATAGAAATTGAGGAACAACAATGCATATATCTTATTCTTTCTAAGCTAGGTAGTTCCTATTTTGTGTTTGTATCTACCTTTTATGACATGAGAGAGGCTCTAGGGAAATCTTATCAAAAACTCACTCTTGAGTCCTTTTGTGCTACTTTGATTAGGGAGGAAGATAAGCTTATACAACTTGGAGTGATCAACACTGCAGGTACCTCCAACAAAGCCTTAGTTGCCCAACAGAAAGATAAACCCAAGTATCCCAAGAAGAAAAAACCTCTCTACAACAACAAGAAACATAAGGGTCCCAAACCCGCTCAGACATCTTCAACTCCTAATGGTGAAAAAGGAGAAAAATATAAAAATAAGAAGATTGGCAAACATTGCAACTTTTTTGATAAAGATGGTCATGATGAGTCCAAATGTTTCAAGAAGATGACAACTTTAGAAGCAATGATGAAGAAGCACAACATCAATATTGAGTCTACTTATTCTTCTTCTTCTCATGGACATGCACTTTCTTCTTCTGGTTTCTCCTTCAACACAACTTATACTTCTTCTTCTTATGAGTGACTTATTGATTCAGGAGCATATTATCATATGGTTCAGGATAAAGACATATTTTCTTCTCTAAATGAATGTAACACCAAGAAAATATTTGTTGGTGATGATATATCTTCGTGTTGTAGGATCTGGAATAGTTCAAGTAGATAATGGTCATTTCAATGATGTATTATGTGTTCCACATCTTTGTTGTAACCTTCTATCAATCTATCAAATCACTCATTCAGGTGAAGGTAAAACCGTAGAGTTTTCACCTCACCAAGTTGTAATCAAGGATCCAAAATATCCTAAGCATGTTCTTGCAGCTGGAATTGTTGATGATATTACCAGGTTGTACAAGTTTGACAACTTTGGGTCATCATATTTTTCATCAATTTTTGTTGCTCATAGCGATGACTTGAGAAAACTTTGGCATGAGCGGTTTGGTCATCTAAACTATCGCTCATTGCAGAAACTATGTAATCAACAAATGGTGATTGATCTTCCTCTTGTTTCATGCAGAGATGGTTTTTGTGTCGGTTGTGTTCTCGGAAAACATCATCATGACAATTTTGAAAAACATGCCTCTTGGCACACCTCGGGCCCTTTCGATCTTGTTCATAGTGATTTGTGTAGTCCACTTTCTTCTCCTTCCTTTTCTGGGTGAAAATATTTATTAACTTTCATTGATGATTTTTCCAGACATACTTGGGTTTACTTCTTAAAACTTAAGATTGAAGTTTTTGTCAAGTTTTTGGTCTACAAGGCCCTTGTAGAAAAACAATCTGGACATCAAATTCAAAAGTTAAGAATAGATACTGGAGGCAAACATGTGAACAATAATTTTACAAGTCGCTACACTACGCAGGGCATCCAAATTCAACACACTGTTCCATATACACCACAACAAAATGGTGCTGCTGAGAGAAAGAACCGCACATTAAAAGAAATGGATAATTGTATGATCCAATCTAAGGGATTAAGTCTAAATTATTGGGCATAAGAAATCAACTGTGAAAATTAAATAGTCAATCGCACTCCCACAAAGGCTCTTAAAAATATAACACTGAAATAATCTTGGAATAAAATTAAACCAGATGTAAGTCACTTCCGTGTATTTGGAAGTATATCATGGGCTCACATTCCTGATGAGAAAAGGAAAGAATTGCAACCTAAAAGTGAGAAGTGTATATTTGTTGGTTATTCTGAAGATGTCAAAGGTTATAGACTTATTCAACCACATTGTAATGAAATTATTATTATAAGAGATGTTAAATTTGATGAAAGTCTCTTGGCCTACGAGCCTAATTCGACAATTGTGCCTTCTTCGGCCTGTGAGCCATATTCATCGTTTGTGCCTTCTTCTGTTCCTATTATGGTTTCTTCTTCAGATGATGACAGTGAGGATGAAAATCCACCATCTCCTTCTCAGCTTCCTCCAGATGATTCCTTTGAACCTGAACTAGCACCAGTTCCACAGCTTCTTAGATGGGTCCATTCAACACAAGAAGCAGTTGGTGGTCTTGTCGGTGATCCTTCAGATCAACATCGAACATGTTCACAGTTCTAGCGAGCCTCTTCTCTTTTGGATCAAGTTTCAAAGACTCATGATCTAGAGATATTTGCAGAAGCTTTAGGTCATTCAGATTGGGATACAACAATGAAAGAAGAGTATCGTTCTTTAATGGAAAATGATACTTGGGATCTTGTACCTCTTCCAAAAGGAATAAAACTTTTCATATGTAAATGGGTCTACAGAACTAGGTATGCATCATATGGAAGTGTTGAAAGACACAAGGCTTGGTTAGTTGCCAAAGTATTTTCCCAAGTTGAAGGAATTGACTATAATGAAACCTTTGCCCCGGTAGCCAAAATGAATTCCATTCACCTTGTTCTTTCCCTTGTTGCCTCACATAAATGGGAGGTTCATCAGATGGATGTTAAATCCACCTTCTTGCAAGGAGATTTGCAAGAATAAATATACATGGAACAACCTCCTGGCTATGTCCAAAATGAATCTACCCTTGTTTGTCTCCTTAAGAAATCTCTTTATGGTATTAAGAAATCTCCTCGCGCTTGGTATGAAAAAATGGATAGCTTTCTTATTGACACTGGATTCTCTAGATGTCTTTATGATCCTAATGTCTACACCAAGAAAGTAGGAAGCCATATCATAATCCTTGTCCTTTATGTTGATGACCTTATCCTTACTAGAAGTGACTCAAAACTTTTAAACCATGTGAAAATCAACCTTAAGAAGAAATTTGAAATGAAAGACTTAGGATTTTTTCACTATTTCCTTGGCCTCCAAGTTTTGAAATAAATGACAGAATTTTTATTTCCTAGTCTAAGTATGCTTGTGACCTTCTTTATCACTTTCATATGGAGGATTGTAAACCAACCCCTTCTCCCTTCCAGTCTGGGGTCAATCTTACTGCCACCTATACTTCTCCTGAATTTGATGCCACCTTGTACCGTCAGTTAGTTGGTAGCCTCGTATACTTGACTCATACCCGTCCTGATATTTCCTTTGATGTTGGTCTTCTTGCCTGCTATATGCAAACACCCCATGAAATCCATTGGAAATAATCCAAAAGGATACTTCTTTATGTACGTGGTATATTTTAGTTTGGGATACATTACATTTTAGGGAGGACTCCTTTATTGGTTGGTTTCACTAATTCAGATTGGGTCGAGGACCCTGATGATCAGAAGTCTACTTCTAGTTATATTTTCAGCCTTGGTTCAAGACATGTCACTTGGTCCTATAAGAAACAACACGCTATTGCACTTTATTCAACAGAAGCAGAGTACCGAGCAACGGTAAATGTAGGTCAGGAAGCCTTGTGGCTTCGACAGATCCTTTCATAGTTTGGATTCGAGCAACAACATCCAACCAACCTTTGGTGCGACAATCAGAGTGCCATCAAGATTTCCAAAGACCCAGTTCAACATCAACGCAACAAGCACATAGAGCTACACATGCACTTCATCAAAAAGATCATTCATGATCAAGTTATTGAAGTGCTCTTTTTCCCTATAGAATATCAAGTTGCAAACATTTTCACAAAGTCTCTTACAAAAGCGAAGTTTTCCAAAATTTGATCTATGTTAGGAGTTCAAGAAGTTGTCACTAAGGGGGGATAGGCTCTAATGCCTCCTTCCTTCTCCTATTGTGTCAACATTGTAAATTCTTCAATCCTATCCCAATTTGTTCTTAAGGGGGGATGTTAGGATGTTTAGACACTTAGGAGTTAGTTAAGATCTACTTGGTCTAATGTGTCGTTAGGTAAAAGTGTGTTTCTTTAGTATGCAATAGTATGCATTTATAGTTAGGAAATACGACGGTCACAATATGTTCCTGACATAGAGTGATCTAAAAATTCATACTCTTCTCGATCTTAATGACCATTGAGCTATGGCTTAACACCTGATTGGTCCATTATCTCTATTTAAAGAGCATGGAGGGTCATTTTTCGATGATCGATTGTGAGAATCTCTCTTGTAAAATCTCTCTATAATCTTTTTCTTTTGCATTAATAAACTGCTCCAAGTGGTCGTGTTGGCTGGGGCCGTGGATGTTTCCTCGTAGGGGTTTTACCACGTGAAAACATTGGTGTGTTGATATTTTATATGGTTATGTGAGTGGTTACTGAAGGTGTTCGTCCTCTGTTGGAATACATGTGTTGTCGAATAATTGTGCCCTACCTAGTTGTCAGGAATATCTTAGTTCAAAAATATCTGGGAGAGAAAATGGGAAATTAGATTATATCCATTCAAGAATATGACCTTAAAATCAAATCTTCCAAAATTTTCAAGGGACAAGGGGTCTGCAAACTAGCAGTTGAGTCAACACATGAAAAGGCAGAAGAGAATGAAATTTACGAATATCAAAATCTATTTGAAAAATAAATCTATTATATCCTTGTCACCAGTGACCAGTGGAATTATGAGATGAAGTATTATCTAATCTGCAAAACAAATCGAAATTATTTGGAACCAAAGAAAAATAAATTTCTTAGAATTAAGTCCACACAATACCAAATTATCCAAGGAATACAATGCAAAAATATTTATAATGATGTCTACTTGAGATGTTTAGAAAAGGAGCATGTCGATAAGGCGCTAACTGAACTTAATGATGGTCCCGCTGGAGGACATTTTGGGTGTGAAACTATAACTCATAAATTTCTTCGAGCATGATATTATTGGCCTACCTTGTTCAAGGACTCTCATGCATATGCCAAAAAATGCCAAGAATGCCAAAAAGCATCTGGAAGAGAAATAAAATCCACTTTTCTTCTTCAACCAGTCACTATTGAATGCCCATTTCAATAATGTGGTTTATATATTATAGGAAAAATTAATCTGAGTTCCTCTCAGTTGCACAAGTTCATCATAACGACAACACAATATTTCACCAAATGAACAGAGGCAATCCCCTTGAATACAATCAATGAAAACTAGGTGATATATTTCCTTGAATATTACATTATCACTAGATTTGGTGTCCCTGAGTCTTTGGTTTTTGGTAACGCTAAGCACTTTTCTTCCTTAAGATTAACTAAATATTATATAGAATGAAACATTAAAATTAAATATTCAGTGAATTATTATCAAAAAGGAAATGGTATCTGAATCAACCAATACAAATATAATTAAGATCCTAAAAAGAATTGTCAAAGATCATCAAATAAATTGGCATCTAGCCCTCCCCAACGCTCTATGGGTTGATAGAGTAACACCTAATTCCTCTCTGGGTAATTCCCTATTCTTTATGGTCTATGGAAAAGGAGAAACCTTACCCACACGTACCTTTTTTCCTTCATTACAACTTGCTCAATATCTTCAAGACAAAGAATGTCCAGTAATGCAACAAAGGTTGAATATGCTTCTAAAACTTGAAGAATACAAGGAAAAAGCTAAAAGGAACTTAATGAAACATCAAGAAGTAATCAAGAGATGGTTTGAGAAGTCATATGTAGGGAACAAATACTTCCAAGAAGGTGAGCTTATACTTAAATGGGATAAAGAAAATGATATTAAAGGAAAACACACAAAATTCCAAAATCTTTGGTTAGGTCCATATCAAATCCATCGGAAAATTGGACCTTGAACTTTCAAACTCAGAACATTGTAGGGAGACGAGGAGGAGCTCCCTATCAATGGAAAAGTTCTTAAATGATAATTATGTTGATCACCTCAAGTGATACAATTTTGTACATAGTAGGTCTTATTTTTATTGTGTGAGTACCTTCAAAATAAAATTTTCATTTCCTTTCACTTTGTCATACTGTTATTTTATTTACTACCATAATAAAGCCTTTGCTAACCTATCTCATACTTGGATTATTGGAAATTTTGTTACAATCCTAACACTTAGTTTGCAAGGGAATAACTACTCGGGTACTCATGTAATGATTAAGTTCCTTGCATTTGGTATAAAGAAAACATGATCTGACTTATGGTCACACTTCATGGGAAGAATTCATAACACTCTATTTCTAGAGAAAACACATATTATGTATAAGATGAATTTAGAAATTCAAATGGATGGAATATTTTCTATGTGTGTGACCACTCTCACCTTTGGCTAAAGGTTATATAAATGGGAATATGTGAAAACTGCAGGTGTCTTCTGGACAATTCTTGTGGGATTCCACTTACTCCATAAATTTACAAGCCTAACTGAAATTTTACTTTGAAAGGACCCACGAAGCTAAGTACTGACCGAGACCTTCAAATCAAAACAATTTGCGTATCACCCTACTTCCTAGACACCCATTAAATTATACATATATTACAAATCTCAAGGGTGAAATATTAAGTCTGAACAACTAGGAATTTGAAAGCACTCATAATTGTGTGGGAAGTACAAGTAAAACCGTCGGGGCTATGGACACTCGTGGCCAGCGGGGCTATTCTTGTATGACACTGAGGAAAATTTGTCGAGGCTATGGATGCTCCCTGGAAGTGAATAAATCACATGAAAAAGAGTTGAGGAACACACATTGGTCCAAAAAATTGTCAAGTATGAACCTCTGTGGTGTCCTACTCCTCCCAAATTCCTAAGATAAATTAATCAATCTCATATCTAATTATCTCATTGGAATTATCCCAAATATCACCATGTGCTATTACTACATTCTTATTTTTCTAAAAGAGAAGATGTTGTGGGGTCCACAATATAGGTCGATCTGTAAAATTTCTAGCAATTATACAACTTAAAGTATATGATTTGGAGGTCCATTTGAAATAGAGATAATTGGTTCTCCCAACAAGTTGCCATTTTTGTGATACACACAACAACCCACTAAAGTTCTTGAGTTTTAGTGGGCACCCATACTAGCAAAATCTTACAAGGTACAATTCATTACTTACCTAAATAGTTATTTTCTTATGGGATTGTTGTTTTTATGCAGTATTCAAAGCCAATTTAATGCAAAGTTTGTTAATAGTACTCAAGTACATCGTATAAGACCCTTTATACATGTCCCCATGAGCTTCAAACCCTTTTCGAAACAAATCATCCACAATGAAAAAGCCCCAAATCCTTATTCATATGAACTCGATTAGATATTGTCGACACTTTTCCTTTGACACTACACTATTTATTAAATCTAAGAGTTTTGACAACAATGCCTTTAAAACTTCGCTGATGGAGAATTGCTATGGAAACATATATTTCATGAGTTATCCCTTAGAGACGACGACGATATTCTTGCCTCAATAACCCATGTCACTACACAAGTGACAAACTGAGATTGGTTTCCAAATTTAACTGGGATACAATAATGTACTACGTACTAGCTAGGCCCCAACCTTTTCATTGCATTACAATATAATCTTTATATGACTACCATAGGACATTATATTCATATGTGGCGGTCTCTCATTGGCTTATTCTTTTTTATGAAACCTTTTCGTTGTTGGGAGACATCATAGGTATGCTTCTTGTTCTCCATGTGAAACCTGTCAATGACGATATGACTTAGAAAAAATCTTTGGTGATCTAACTCTGATAAGATCCAACGGTCCAAATTAATATATCACCCAATGACAACATCATGGCCTTTAGAAGTTAACCTTTTCCCTAACCTTACAATACATAAACATTTTTAACATGGTATTCTAAAATGAAAGGGAGAGGTTTACTCTAAGTGGTCAAATTATAAAGTCCCATAAGCTAATCTCCCATCACCACCCCTTAACACAATCTTTGAGAATAAATACTACTATAAATACATCATCGTTGGAATTTTACCTCACAATCCTTACCGACTAAGCCTTTGTTTTTACAAACTCTTGATGACAATATTGGTGAACTCCTATTCTTATCAACTCTACAACCCTGATGATACAAAAATGGTAATGAACACCTAGGTGTCTGCGAGAAACATATATGGTGAATCGTACAACTTTGACCAAGTCGAAGTTGTAATGCGTTCCGCATTAATTTGTAATGCCCTTGTTTTTCCCAGTTTGTAAATATAACTATATTGGCCAAGAGACTATGGAAAACTCAATATGTGTGAATCTTTGATTTGATGAATCTTTGTATAAAAGGTTAATGAATGTAATTTATGTTATTAATAGAAAATGGATAAGTGTTGCATAACTTCTTAAAGGGGGGTTTTCCAAGATATACCATGAATGTTATGAAACATATGGCGAGGGGAACCAGGAATGGTTTAGATAACCCCCACCAAACCAATACCTTGTTGGATATAATTAGTGAGGACCAGAATAGTCCTATGACCTAGGGATGAATTACAGTCAGGATGGTAGGTGGGAAGACCTCCTCAAGAGTTAATGAGGGGATGGGGAAGTGTGCCCATATGAAATGATTTCAGATTTGACCACGAATTGAGAATTCAAGCCACGCACAATCTTGTTGAGGACGGAAATAAAGGAAGGCATGGCAGGTAGAGGAGGAGCTACGAAGAGAAGCAAAGAAGAGAGACTAATCTCTCAAGTTCGAGGAAGAACTGAGAAATGAACATGTTCTGGTCACATGATATGGCTAGCTGGGTTATGACACAAGATGATAAATGAGGGTGTTGAGTGACTGAGAAAGTACTTAGGCGTGCCTCCTTGATTTGTATATAGAAAGTCGGTTGCCAAGATCCCGTGGGAGGAGGAGAGTAACCTCCATCCTTGATTGTTGTTGAGCCAGAAGAAATAATTCTCTTTTAGAGCATCATGGTCTAGCTCAAGGGTGGCTAGTGGTAAATCTGTTAGGAGTGACTGAGCCTATGGTTGGGTGGAAAGAGGCACCCCTTTCATTAGTCGCATCACATTATCTAGTTATGATAAGTGTTTTCATACTCTATGCATTGAATTGGAATAATGGATGAATGCATGTATTTATACATCTAAGAATGGTTTATGTATTGAATGATCAAGCTAAGTTTATGAATTTACATTCTTGTGAAATTATTCTTCTAATTGATCATCTATATGCCCCAACTTATCCTTCGAGGTTACGTGGGATGTAAACCTATAGGACGATCGAGATAGAAAGTATTGCATCAATCTGACCTTGTCCATCTTAAGAGGATATATTCTTCAGACTCCTTGTTGTGTGACTGAGATATTATGCCCAAGTCCTTAGAAAGTTCATGATGAGGAAGTTGTTCCTAACTCGCGAGAGTTAGAAGGACCCAAGTGACCAAGATCTAGGAACCCTATGCTAAGCATAAGGGAGCCAAGTCCTTCTAGCTTCGGAGCTCTGGAAGTCTGGGACTTCAGAGTATTGTCGACCCTAATAGTCACAAATTGACTGAAGGAGACTGAGAGTTACGGTTACCTGTAAGTTTGATCGGTGTTGGTAGGTTTCCCTTGTGGTTAGATGGACCTATCTTACCGACTAAATCGGGATCCAACTCCCCATCGTGAAGTAGCATGAGCCACCGATCGAGAATGTTTGGGGGTTCTCTCAGCTATTGGATATACACCAAGATGACTTCGGCGGAGTACCACTTCAGGAGAATGGAGATTCCATAGCATCAAAATCCCCAAACGTCGAAATTACGAAGTAAAGGAGAGATGTATATTTGGGGGAGATCGTCACGAGCCCTGCCTACCATCCGATCATTTAGGAGGAGGGACCCACACACGTTACTTTGACAAAGTCCTGCTTCGGGAGAATGGAGTGGCAGTAAATCCAAAAACACCTGAAGTTTGGATTTGTGAAGTGACTAGGACCATAGATCTAGGGATCCTTCGAGTTCTTTCCTAGACGTTGGATTTACGATGTAGTCATCCTAGCGTTGAATGCTTCGGAAGGACAGGGGTGTTGCAACAAAAAATACCCCGAAGGCTAGAGTCGTGAAGTAATGTGCATCATGGATCTAAGGATCCTTCAAGATCCTTCTCAGCCGTTGATATATAGGGGATGTGTGGCGCTAGATCCTTTAGTCTGGAGACTAGGCACTCCAGGGAATTTGAGGTGTGGTGTGTCAAAAATATCCAAAGCCAAAAATAATGAGAGTCATTGATTCGAGGATTCTTCGGGACTTTTACTAACCATCAGATCTAGGTTGTGGTTGGCCCAGCATTGACCAACTCTGGGAGAAAAGAGGAGTTTTTCATCGCAAAACTCTCGAAGGTAGGAGTCGCAAAGTGATGTTATATGTGGATCTATGGATCCACGTGGTCGGATCTCGACTGTAATATTCAAGGGATGTTAGAAGTTTTTCAGCCTAGTGTGATGTGGAAATATGACGTTACCAAGGTGACATGGATCCATGATCGATGTGCCACATGTCAGCTCTATCTATTTTTTTCATAGACCCTATATGCCTACTGAAACATGACATGTGTAATCCCTAGCCATTCTATGTGTCAGCCCCTGGTACGTGCCCACCTATCCAAAGTCGTTGGTGAAGTGGCTAGGACTCTGAGAGTCTTGGACTTCGAGACTTCAGAGGATTTGGGGTGTAGCGAACTTCAGGAGTCTGAGATTTCAGGACTTCGAAGGATTTTGGGTGTGACATTATAGAGAGACCCAAAATACTCGAAGGTCGAAACCACGTGGAAACTTTACGATACTTCGGGAGTTCAGGACTTTAGAAGGTCTCGTGCATAGACAATAAGGAGGTGTTTAAGGCTGAAGTGTTGAAGCACCGAAGCACTAAAGTGTCAAATTTCTTGTTGTCCTACGTGTTAGATGCTTGCGTGTTAGACAAAGATTGAGTCTAGTCATGGGATCAGATGGTGGATGGAATTACACTATGGACGAAGGAACTTGTGTTGTGAGTGGGAAATTCCCCTACATACTAGCACTTAGGGTTTTATCATCCATGCAAAAAAGACAAAGATTCCTTCTTTTTACCATCATCCCAGACCTAATCCCCATTATTCTTAAGCAAATACACAGTTAAGAAGATCAAGTGAACATACCTTATTTCCGGCGTTTGATATCGATCCCTCTTCACGCTTGGTCTCTCTTTGACTGCAACTCTCCTCCCAAGGCTAACCTACATTCACAAAATACAAACAAAGAACTCCACATGCATTTGATCTATGGATTAATGGGTTAGAGATTTAATGAACATGTATGCAATAAACAATGAAAATCTCATATGGTGGGACGGGAAAAGTACTTCTTTATTATTAACTTCCCTAAAGAAACTTACAATGGTGAAGTCGGCCACTGCTCCATGAATCTGGTCCTGGGCTCCTCTTTTATTGTGCACCAACTACTAACACACTTGCTTCTCTTCTTCGTTGAAATCACAAAATGGTTGCAAAATCTTGGGCAAAGAGGAATACGAATTCAGGTATAGTTTCGTTACTATATTTTTCCTCTCTTAGAATGGGACCCCTACCCCTTCTTTTATAGGCTAGAAGGAGCTAGGTATTTAGTCGAATGACTGGCCATGCATGGTTGAAAGGTTTAGTTAACTTACCCAAAACTGTGTGTTTCTTCAACAACTTTCCATTTTTCGTGCTTTTGTACGTACACGCGGGCTGTAATGGGTCAGCTAGAGTGTACACGTGGGTTGTAGTGGAGCAGGGCGCATGGGCCTTTAAAAAGGGTGTTTTTAAGAAGAGTTGTTCAGTATTGGCTCGACAAAGAAGGCATAGGAGATGTCTTGATGTCCAATAAGCATATCTGGTGAAAATTAGGGTTATAACAGATGCCCCCTAATGTGTGAGGTTAGAAGAGCATATGATGGTCGGAATACATTATCAATCTTTATCAACGTACCAAACCAGTGAGCTCAGGGACCAGAATTCGTGAGGTGCCATATGCAAAATAAAAATTGTCTCACCAAGGCAGGCATACCCATGCTCGGGATGAAATAAAATTATGGATACCAATCAAATAAACTGTAGATCCATGTCATATAACTATATCAAGTGTAGCTGTGAGTAATACAGAGCATATCTACATATCAAAATAAAAAAGATATACATGTATAGTATCCATCTTCTAGAAGCTGATAAGGCATGATGGATGGAGATGAGGTCTTCATATCTCAAGCAACAACTTCAAAATCTTAAAAACTCAGGTAGGAGTGTAATATGAGTGTATGACTTCACTATCCAGAGGTCTTCAACAACTCATCGGTCATGGACTAGAGGATCTTGATGATCAGACTGGAGGCTTCATTGACTTCAAACAAAGACTTGATTGGACTTTTGGGATGGCCAAGCATGAGGGTAAGATACAAACTGCAGATGGGTCGACTCAGGCTTGGTAAAATATTCCCTTGGACAATAGCATGACAAATTATGAGACTCAGGCGGCATGGCATTGACATAAGTTCACGATGCAGGAGGCAACACAAACTCTCTATATTTTTGGAAGAATAACCAAATGGAGGAGGACACAACTCTATGTAGCGAGAACAACTTCCTAAGGTCATATTCAATCCCGGATCTTTATGAACAAACAGAAGGATGTGCTTTGTACAAGGGCGACTCATTGTGCTGCCAATAAAAATAAAATACTTTTCCCTTCCTCTTTTTGCGGTATATTTGTTTTTTTTTTTGTCTTTTTCAATAATTTTGGAAAATGAATAAAAGAATTCTATGTTACAAAGGAGGAATGAGTGTCACAAACATACTATTTCTAGGCGCAAAGACAAAATTGATGTTCATAGCAAGGACACTCGGAAAAATCCCTCTCGGCGCCAAAGGTGTCAAGACACAAAGGCAAAGTGCTACAGGGATTGTGTATAAGCATTCTTCATATGGTTCAGTTGAGAGAAACATGGAGCCAACATTAGGCCAAAGACGCAGGCATGCAAACATGGTTAACAAAACACACAATGGTAACGTCCTTCGATGTACTTTTAACGAGCCTAGAGAAGGTAAGATCGGCGATTTTTCATATTTAGAGAGTCTAAAAAAATGTAAAAGGAGACTTTGCTAAGGTACCTTTTTCGAAGATAGTCTAGTCGGATCGAAAAAGGGGTAAACTATCACCGACCAAACGTCTATTCAAAACCATTTTAACGAGTGTGATAAAGACAAGGTCACTCAACAATTTTTTCATTTTTAAGGAGTCTAAAAAAATCTTAACTATGGACTCCGTCAGAAATTTTCTTCTGGACCATTTTAATGAGTGTGAAGGAACAAGGTCACTCGGCGATCTTTTCAATTTTAGGGAGTCTGAAAAGAGCTTAACTATGGACTCTGTATGGGATGTTCTTCTGGAACATTTTAACAAGTGTGAAGGAACAAGGTCCCTCGACGATCTTTTCAATTTTAGGGAGTCTGAAAAGAGCTTAACTATGGACTCCATGGGGGTATCTTTTTCGTAGATTTAGTCCCTCAGGCTCAAAAAGGATTAAAATTATACCTGAGAATACTCTTCTAGAGAAACAAGGTCCCTAGAGTGTACCTTTGTTCATATAGTTGACCATCCAGACCGAAAAAAGGGGTAAACTACCGCTGGACAGAAGTGACTTCAAATTTCAGTTTAGCGAGCGTGAAGGTCAACAAGATCGCTCGATAATATTTTCATGTTTAGAGGGTCTGAAAAGGGCTTAAAAGAAGATCCATTAGGGGCTATGACTCATGTATGAAACTAGTTCAGGTAGAGCCCAATACTAGGCTCAGACCAAGAGTCTCTTCGATAGTCAATTTGGAAAGTCTCCCAAAAGGGAAGAAAACAAAAACCATGGTGTAAGTCCTCCCACGGTATAGAAACCGTAGTCATGACTTCAAGGATATCCTCATTTGAAGGCAATTCAATATCCGAGAAATCATGCAAATGAGGGTCGACAGTCCCAAAGGGTGAAGTAAATTGACCATAATCCATATGACAATGGAGGTTCTGTCCAGGACTAGCAGAGTCTATCAACAAAGAATCATGAGCATGAGGGCTTGAGGATCTAAAAACAATGAGATCAGACTCAGAAGGATACTCAAGCCCACTTGGACCAAGAGGAGGAAGCAAGGGCTCCCATGCCCCCATTGGATAAACCAAAGGATCAATTGTTGATACCGAGTATCGAGTAGGAAAACATGATTGCATAGGTTCCTTCTTAGAAGCAATTGAACATCGAGGGTAAGATGCCACATAATTAACCCGTGGTAGGGTAAAGTCTACCCAAACACTAGGAACATATAAAGGGGTAATTTGAACTAACACCGAATTAGGATGGTGATTATCAGATGCCAGCTGGTCAATAGTGACAATGCTTCCATTGCGAGGGAAATGCATCACCCGGAAGAGCGTAGATACCACAACGTTCATAGCATATACATAATCACGCCCAAGAAGCATATTGAAATCTAACGGGCCTTGCACCACTATAACATCGACATGGACAATCTTTCCACCTAATGAGATAGGCAACTGTGGAAGAACCCCCAAATATTCACTAGGATGTCTGTCAAAATCCAATAGTTCATGCGAAGAAGACACAAACTCGGGAGATCCCAAGACTTTCCAAACCGAGGAGGATAAAATACTTGCAGAGGATCCTTCATCCACAATACATCGATAAATGTTTGTTGAATTAACTTCAACCCTTATTTGAAAAGGTGCGGAATAAGGAAGATGAGGCTCAACAAGTTCATTCCAATCAAAGGAAACCATCTTAGGGCTTGGAGGGGGTGTGCTCAGAATGAGTGGAATGCCCCCTTGTTCTGAAAGTATTGAACCGGAAATGCTAAAAACATAGTCGGTAGACACTCCACTCCCCAAAAGAAGAGTGAGATAATTTGATGACTACATCGACATGACCACTTTCACAACCAATGGTTTAATAAGCTGCAGGACTACATGGTATAAAGGCACCTCACCCCCTAAAAGAGGAGTGGGATAAGTCGATGACTGCATCGGCATGACCACTTTCTCAACCAATGGTTGAATAGGCTAAGAGAATACATGGTCTAAAGGCACCGCACCCCCCAAAAGAGGAGTGGGATCAATCGATGACTGCATCGATGACTTTCTCAACCAATGGATGAATAGGCTGAGAGACTACAAGGCTTAAAGGCACCTCACCCCTCAAAAGAGGAGTGGTATCAGCCAATGACTGCATCGACATGACCACTTTCTCAACCAATGACTGAATAGGATGAGAGACTACAAGTTATAAAGGAACCTCACCCCTCAAAAGAGGAGTGGGATCAACCGATGACTGCATCGACATGACCACTTTCTCAACCAATGGCTGAATAGGCTGTGAGGAAACCTGAGAATACTCAGAATCAGAAGAGCTTGCAGATAGGTACCACAATATTTGTACCTCTGGAATTCCAGGGCACATATGAATAAGGTGATCTCCCTTGCAAATATTACAAGGGAACTTAGGCTTACGTCTTATCTGTCTAGGTTTCTAAACATAATCGATTCCCCAGCATGACTATCAGTGGCTGGTTTCACATCTCCAGCATGACTTGTAGAGGTTGGTGATGATTCTATAACATGAATCATAGAGGCTACAGACCTATTTCTAGTATGACTATCAGTGACTGGATTTTTTCCCCTAGCATGACTGGCAGGGGCTGATGATTTCTTCTTCCTATTCTCCTTCTTTCTACTTCATTTAAACTTTCGGTTACTAGTAACTGTACTTTCACCAGAGGCGGGAGAAGGAGGAGGAGAAGACTTTGCTGATGAAGAAACATCAATAGGGTTCCCATGACTTAAGGTTCTTAGCTGAGAAGCATCAAGAGAATTCGGGACATTTGGAATGGTACCCAACCAAACTGGTAGTCCCACATTCAACTCAAGAATGTACAAAGTGGACATCAAAGGGACACCAACATTTTCGAAGAAAGGAAAAGCACAAGAATCCCCTTGCGAAGGGGTTCCTTGGTTGGTATCATTGGTAAATTTATCCATGAAGATCTTATGTAGAGGTTCTACCCTTGTGAGATCGTTCAAATACATAAAAGTCTCACACACTGACTCTGAAGAACCAATGTTATCAAAATAATGCCTATAAAGAGGCGGCTCCACGTTTCTAAGTAGAAGACTGAAAAGTCCTCTCAACCGAAAGAGTGGGCAATCTACCACCTTAGGCTAGAGACCCAAATCCATAACTGACTAACTCACTATGGAAAACTAGGGAGCACAGAGCACACACTAAAAGTTTCTAAAGGAAAATCAAGAAAACAACTAACTAGTTGATGGAGAAGTTACATCAACCAACACTAGAGAAACTTACCGATGCAAGTGCAACTTGAATACAGAAGCACCCTCCAGGTATACTCTACAAAGCATGGCCCGATTTCTTCCCTAGGTATTGCAGTATACCCCCGTGGTCACCTGTTTAAGTCCCTAAAATAAAGGCAACTAGGTTACCAACTCATGAACAATCACCAGGCGGGTATAGTCAACAGTCGGGTGGACCTCAATGAGAAGGGTATCAAGCCCGAAACCTGTCAAGGGTATTGAAATCAAGTGTTCCGGAAGACGACTGAGGACATCGAATGGATTTGACACCCAGAAAGCTCCATGGAAAATACGATCAACGGAATCCCAAGACAAGTCCTCTATATGTGTTCCCCACTACCCTTGGTTCAGCTTTTGAGGGGTTATCTCCACTACCTTTCCGCATGCAACCTCGTTTTTAGCCCCTGTGTTAGAGGGGGGTCCTAGATAATTTCCACATTATTGGACTTCTACACTCCTTAGCACAGACTCGTATGTTTGTTTTAACGGCCTTGAAGAGTTTCCTCTCCAACCTAATTCAAGGCCCTAACCCTAAACTAGTTGATGGACCCTACAAACATAAAAGTCTAGTTATTTTTAATTAGTGTTCATTTTAAGGCTTGATTTACTCAAAAGGTGTGGTAGTGCAACTGATGTTGTTAAGACTCTTGCAGAAAAAAGAAATGATAAGAACACTAGCAAAGAAGGATTATATTTATTATTTTTCTTTTGAAATGCTTTTAAGATGAGAAGAAAACACAACACTATGGTAATTTCTTTTTCTTTTTCAAATAACAATGCAAGGCAAATGCTAAGAAAGAAAGAGAACTAACAATCTATATATATTTTTTAATATTTTCGCCAGAAGTAACAAAAGATTCTAAACGAAGCTAATGAATGCACAATTCATGCCCCCCCCCCCAAACATGAGGGGGAATTTGTTTTCAAAATGCAACTCATTTTTCTTAAAATTTCAAGCTAAAAATAAGTTTTAAAAGCTAGGAACAAAAGAAATCTTTCAATGAAAAATAAAACTATGCTGAAGTCCAACCTAGGCTAAATATTCTATGATAGAGACCATAATCAAACAAGACAGATCTTGGGAAGTAAAAACTTGACAGGGAGGAGGATGATTGCCTCCAAAAAAAATTCTGGACGGGTACGCGACAGTCTCTTCAACAACTAGCGTGCATATGCGGGTTGTATAAGGGCAGGGTGTGTGTGCACATGGGAAGGCCCAATGCAGGCCGCATGTGCCTCTGAAATCCTTCAAAAAAATAAAAGAAGAAGCTAAGCTTCAGTAGAGGATACTAGTATTGAACACCAGTGCTCCTTAAAGGTAAAAAACTTACTTTGAAAAAGAAGAGGCAAGAAAAATTTATCAAAAAAAAGATAATCCTGAGGTTTTTACCTGACTATGGACTGTTCAATCAAAGACCTAGAAGGACCCAGAAGATCCTTGAGAAGGATCGCTTCTGTAGGGGAGAGGATAACTGCCTCTTCCTGAGAAGGATTTCTTGGGTTCTCAGACACACAACTAGCACTTCATCAGCAGGCATACATACACGGGCTGACTAAAGGTAGGGCGCATGCATACGCGGGTGTTGGTCACTATAATTGCTTAATTAATTTCAAACAACCAAGTGAAACATAAATTATCAACCCAGGGAAGTCTTTTGTTTCAAAGATAGTTGCGCACTATATATGCTCAATTCCAAAAGCACTTAGTGTTGTAGTAAGG
>ML777280.1:30319-161291 GCA_009831015.1 Picea engelmannii | reverse complement strand
CTTCCGTGTTTCAGCATCAACTTGGACAGTTCTGTGTTTCAGCATCGGTCTTGGATACTATTCTGCAGATATAGACACTTATGCACTTCTAATCAATGGTTAAGACAAAAAGTAATGTAAAATATCATGCAAAACAAATTAAACGTGTAGTAATGAGAAAGGACGTTATGTACCTTGGAATGATCAAGTGGAATGATAGTATGAGTCAAAATGCAGGTGATGAAGGGTAAAATAATAGCAAAAAGTATGGGCAAAAAGGGTACAATATGTGGTCCTAACAGCGGGCTGTCCCACTACAGGGTGTGTATTCCTTTTAAGACTCTCAAAAACAAAAAATAAATAGTCTGGTAAGTAGAGAAGGAAAGACTAGTATTGAGAACCAGAACCCCTAAACACACAAACTTCTTGCATAAACTCAAAAAAGGTAGTAAAACGAATTTCAAAATACCCAATAAAAAATCCCCAAAGAACCCTAGAGACTCCCCAGTATGGTCACCAATTCTGTTGAGAGTGGGAAATCGCCCTATGGACTAGCACTTAGGGTTTTATCATGCATGTAGAAAAGACCTAAAGATTCCTTCTTTTTACCATCATCCCAGACCTATTCTCCATTATTCTTAAGCAAATACACAGTTAAGAAGATCAAGTGAACATACCTTATTTCCGGCGTTTGATATCGATCCCTCTTCACGCTTGGTCACTCTTTGACTGCAACTCTCCTCCCAAGGCTGACCTGCATTCACAAAAGACAAACAAAGAACTCCACATGCACTTGATCTATGGATTAATGGGTTAGAGATTTAATCAACATGTACGCGATAAACAATGAAAATCTCATATGGTGGGACGGGAAAAGTGCTTCTTTATTATTAACTTCACTAAAGAAACTTACAATGGTGAATTTGACCACTGCTCCATGAATTTGGTCATGGGCTCCTCTTTTACTGTGCACCAACTGCTAACACACTTGCTTCTCTTCTTCGTTGAAATCACAAAATGGTTGCAGAATGTTGGGCAAAGGGGAATACAAATTCGGGTAGAGTTTCTTTACTATAATTTTCCTCTCTTAGAATGGGACCCCTACCCCTTCTTTTATAGGCTAGAAGGATCTAGGTATTTAGTCCAATGACTGGCCATGCATGGTCGAAAGGTTTAGTTAATTTACCCAAAAAATTGTGTTCCGTCAGCAACTTTTCATTTTTCGTGCTTTTGTAGGTACACTCAAGTTGTAGTGGGTCAGCTAGAGTGTACACATGGGCTGTAGTGGAGTAGGGCGTGTGGGCCTTTAAAAAGGGTGTTTTTAAGAAGATTTGTTCAGTACTTGCTTGGAAAAGAAGGCATAGGAGATGTCCTGATGTCCAACAAGCATATCTGGTGCAAATTAGGGTTATAACAACTTGTATGTAAGTTTTAAAACTGTGAAGTAAAACAATGCATACAGATTCTTAATAAAAATAGAAATTAATCAATGGCTCATACACATAGCACATAGAGATTTACATTGGAAACCCTTAACCAGGAAAAAACAAGACTTCCTTGGTGTCGCACCTTCCAACTCTTTATTGTATTAATTTCACCATTAATCATACAATACATTGAATGTTTTAGGTATTCCGTAGCTACCAAAACCCTAATCCCTTAATTCAGGATTAATTTAGAAAACCGCTAAAATTAACAAAATCCTCTAAAATAGCAAAAACCGCAAAAAAAAAAAATTCAGAGCGTTGCCCCGAACCTCGTCAGACACAGTTGTCGAATATGATGTCCCCACACACACACCTACAAAGAATATAACACATACCCAACATTGGAGACAATATGCGTGAGGTGGATTCACATGGACACCATGTGGACCTCTACCAATGAACACCCGAAGAGATTTGGGAAGTCATAACTTGCAACCCAAAGCTCATATCTGAGCCTGGTAGAAATCATTAGAATTCTATGGGTAAGTAGAAGAGGATGAAGACCTTGGACAGAGGATTTGAGATGTTAAGGATAGAAAAAATTTGATGCCCCATCCCTAGGAAGGATACTCAGGGGTCTGGTTGGTTACAAATTGGTATCATATCATGGTTACAACACTTGGCATGCTTGGGCTCATGGATGAGTTGTGTAAAAACCATATTTAAAGGAATTTTAAGGGTGACACCCTATCATACCTCTTTCCTAAAGAGTCTGGTTAAACAATTACTAAAGAAAAGAATGAAACTTTCTACTGTGTGTCTGTGTGTTTAATAAATATTAACTGTGTGTTGTTCTTAAACTAATAGAATATTGGCTAAAAATAAGTGTTTTTTCAACACTCAAGTAGTTAGTAAATCACGGGAAAAATACAAGTATAGAGGATGGTGATGTGCCATGAAGTGGGGGATGGCTCCCACAACAGAGATGAATAATCTAACAAAAGGAGGGTGGTGGAAACCTCTCCATATCTGGCTGAAACTGTAAGGAGACTCATGGCCGAATTACAAAGTTGCAAGGCCAACAACGAAAGGTTGATAAAGGAGAAAGAAAAAAATTTGGAAATTAATGCAGTCTTGCTGTAGAGCTTATCTGATATACAGAGGCAACTCCAACATGGAACCGCAACCAGTTAGGTGGATTGATGACATATGAAGAGAAGTCAAAGTCCACATGAGATACAAAAATGTGGTCCCATAAGTGGCCACACTAGGATTACCTCAAGGAAGGTTTAACCTAGAGGTAGGAGACGCTCATCGGGAGAGTCCTCTGGAGAGGAAACTGGAAACTCCAAGGGATATTCTAGTAGCAAAGATAGTTGGGATTCTCAAAGGAAATGAAAGAAGAGAAAGAATTCCAAAAGTCACGATCCTGAAGAGTTCAAGAAATCCAAACTACCCTCTTTCCATGGAGATATTAAAATAGGGGAATAGGCAGAAGCTTGATTGCTTAGTTTAAAGAAGTACTTCAAAGTCCATGACTACTCTAAAAACTTGAAGGCTTGAATGGCCATCTTCAACTTGAAAGCAAAGCCTTCCATTTGGTGGGAAGACCTTAGGAATGTGAAAGAAATACATGAGAATGACTTGTCATGGAAACAATTTGAGAAACACTTCAAGAACAAGAGTAGTTCAAGATTCAAGAAGAAGGGGTTTAAATCCTCAAGATTTAAGAAATATGGAAAGTATTCTAGGATGATCCTTCCTACTAGAAGTGTGTATCAACATAATTTCCCCTCCCAGAGTGGAAATAAACCTTTTGGAGCAACCCCAGGAAAGACTGATAACCCAAAGAGAAAACCCTTGAAATGTTGGGGTTGTGGAGAAGAACATTTTTTGAGGGATTTTCCACACAAACAATAGAAAAATAGGAGAGTCTAAAACATCCAAGAAGGTACCACAGTCAATGATGTGGCTAGAATCATGCCATGGATTTATGCAACCTTGGATAATAAACAAGTCGATCACCAAGCTTCAGTCGTGGACATGGAAGGTATGACATCCAACCATTTAGTTTCTATTTTAATTGACCCTGGTTCTAAATTGAGTTATGTGGCCCCTTATATTGTTGATAAGTGTAAACTATAGCCAGCTAGACATGTTAATCCATAGTTGGTACAACTAGCCACTGGAACCAAAAGAAAAGTAGAAGAGGTCATACCAGCTTGCCAATTCATTATGGATGGATTTCCCACCCAAGCGACGCTTAACATACTTCCCCTAGGATATTATGACCTGTTTCCTGGTATGGACTAGTTAGCCACTTATAAAACCAAGTTGGATTGTTACCATAAGACTTTGGAATGAGAAAATGAAGAAGGAAGAAAAATAACCCTCCAAGGGATTCAGAGGCCTGTCTCAGTGAGACAAATATCAACCATTCAAATGAAGAAGTATTGCAGGAAGGGATGTCCTCTATATGAAATATAGGTGTTGGAATCTGTTGAGGATGACAAACCAAACCTAGAGGACCACCCCATATTAAGGGAGTATAAATACGTGTTTCCATAAGAGGTACCAAGTCTACCTCCGAGAAGAGACATTGAATTCTCCATCGAACTTGCACCAGGGGCAGTGCCAGTTGTTAGCGCTCTGTAATTTGCCCAAGGCTGCGGAGGCAGTCACAGAGACAACATCAAAACTGCTTTGAGTCTTGGATCTAGCCCTCCAAGACTCAGAGATGGATCTCTCTGTATGATTTAGCTTGGTTTGGAATAGGATATTAGGCTAGTTATGAGGGGTTGGGGTTTTTGGTTTTTAAATGGTTGGTTTGGGACAACAAGGAGGGCCATTGGGCGAATGGGGTCTATGCTTACATATATGATTAACTATCAGATCTAGACAAATTTCCTACACAGGGAAAGGTAGTGGAAATGTTGGATTGAAAGAAGTTTTAATGGTGTGAAATGAGGAAGAAATAGGGGAGGAAAAAATCTAGGCAAAAGGAGCAGTTAAGAATTCCTAAACTGAACTTTTAGAAGAGAAACATAAAGATTATCAAGAACCAGAAGTAGAGTATTTTCTCCAATAAATTCTTCTCTATTACTATCCTTTGACAATAAGAATTTGAAAACAAGTGAAATTATAACTTCAAACACTTAACAGAGAAAGGAAATTCCACCAACATCTCAACACAAGAATCCTGATAGCAGTTTGCTTATTTCTGATTGATCATTTAAAGATTACAATCAAACATCCTCCTGGAAAAACAAACCCATGGTCCAGCAAAGGAAAAAAATACACCTCACAGGTCGAAACCATTACATTAAAATCATCTGAATAAATAGGGGATATACCCCAACAATTCGTGTCAGTTATATTTAACCGCTTCAGCCAAAAATAGCCACGAATCCCCCAAAACCTGGAACTGCCTGCCATGAAAGACGGGCCTAATTTCTGCAAAAAGGGGTCGGAAGAGACATTTTTTTATCTTCAATGATGACACCTGGGAAAAAAATGAAGGAGGTTATTGTATATGGGCATGTTATGGACAAAAACCTCCTTTGGTCTCACCAAATTCGTCTCCAGCTGGCCGTAATAGCTCCCACAAAATCAAGACTGTAATGGAAAAATGAAAATATGGAAAAAAGGGCCTCAAAGATGGCTTCGATTCTCCCTGCTCGTGGAACTTGTAAAAAAACTGAGAGAGGTTTTTCTTCTTCATCCCATTATGGAAAAAAACCTCTCTCAGTTTCATAAAATTTGTTTTCGTTCGCACGGAATCGGCTTCGTAAGATGGCATTTTGAACAGGTAAAAACGGGCGAAAAATGAAAAAAGTTTTTTTTTTTTGGATGGGTGGTATTCCGGACCCCCCCCCCGAGGTGGTAAGCGGTTTTTGGGGGGGGGGTTCCACTAGCATGTGGGGGAGACACCTGTCTGGGGGGTGGTTTTTAGAAACTACCATTCTGGACCCCCCCTCTCATTAAGTTTCGGACAGTGAGGGGGGGTCCGGAATTTTTAATAACTGTTGAATTGAGTTTTTTATGTGGGCTTTGATGTAATAGATGCACGAGAGGGTAGACTTAGGATAGTTTGGGTTTTTTTTTTTTAATATTTTTTTATTATATGTTTTGTTATGTGTTTTATTTACGTTTAATGTATTAAGTTTTATTTTGTTTTGTTTTTGTTTGTTTGTTTGTTTGTTTTTTTTAATTATATGTATTTTATATGTTTTCTTTTTATTTTAATTTGTTTTTTATTGTTTTGTGTTTTGTTTTTAACATATGCTTTTGTGTTATTAATTATTATGTATTTTATTATATTTTAATTGTTTTATTACTTTTTTGTTTTTATTTTGTTTTATTTAATGTTTAATATATGTATTTTTATATTGTTTTTTAATTTGTTTTTTTAATCAATTTAAATTAATCAAACTCTAACCTAATTACTAACTTAGATAATTAACTTAATTATTTATTAATTAATTAATTATTAACTAGTTAGTTATTAGCTAGTTTAACCAATTCTAAGTATACTAACATTATTATTTAATCTAATTAACTTATTGTTCTTTATGTTTATCCTAAGTTTGATTATTCATGAATGGGTGATGGGTGATGGGCGAGAGGCGGTCAACGGGGTAAAAGGATAAGGGAGTGAGGACACAACGCAGATGAAGGATGCAGTAGGGTGATGGGGGAGCGAGCGAAATGAATGGAGGGGAGAAACGAGATCAACCGAGCCAGACTTTGTCATCACGAGAGAAAATGCCAAATCAACAGTCGAAGAATCGAGTTACCTATGATTATAGGTCCCGAAAACCAGTATCTAGAACGCCCTATAGGATGAGTACACTAGATCTAGATGAGCTCAAGTTACAACTAAATGAGATGATGGATAAAGGATACATCCGACCTGACATGTCTCCATGGGGAGCACCCGCCTTGTTTGTGAAAAATAAAGATAACACACTCTGACTGTGCATAGACTATAGACAACTCAATAAGACAACCATAAAGAACAAGTATCCCTTACCAAGAATCAATGACTTGTTTGAACAATTAAGGGGTGCTTCCATTTTATCAAAGATTGACTTAAGGTCTGGATACCATCAAGTCTGAATCAAGGATGAATACATCCAAAAAACATCCTTCAGGACAAGATATGGTCACTATGAATTTGTGGTGGTGCCATTTGGATCAACCAATGCCCCCTCCACTTTTATGTTCTTGATGAATAATGTAATCAACGAATTCCTAGACATGGTTGTATTGGTTTTCATTGATGATATCCTAATATAATCCAATAAAAGAGAGGAGCATGAAGAACATCTTAAATTAGTTCTTCAAGTACTAAGAGAGCATCATCTCTACACTAAGTTTAGAAAGTGTGACCTTTTGAAGAACCAAGTACATTACTTAGGCCATGTTATTTCTAAAGGAGGAGTGGCAGTAGACCCTGAAAAGACCAGATCTATCATGGACTGGCCTACCCCAAAGGATGTATCTGATATTAGGTCCTTTATGGGATTAGAGAGATACTATAGAAGGTTCATAAAAGGATTTTCCAAGATCAGTTGTCCAATCACTGCCCTTCACAAAAAGGGGGTTAAATTCACGTGGACATCAGAATGTGAAGACAGATTTCAAGAACTGAAATACCTTCTAACCCATGCACCCATGATGAACATTGCAGACCTTGATGATGACTTACTCATGTGTACATATGCCTCTAAGGAAGGACTCGGGGGATTCGTTATGCAAGAAGGGTGTGTAATTTGATACGAATCCATAAAATTGAATGAGCGTGAAATCAATTACATGACCCATGATCTAGAGTTGGATGCCATAGTGCATGCTTTAAAAATATGGAGGCATTACCTTCTGGGTAGGATATTTTTACTTATGATAGACCATTGTGGGTTGAGGCACCTGTTTGATCAACCAAAACTCAATGCTATACAAGATAGGTGTATGGATCTCCTTAATGAGTTTTATTTCGAAATCAAACACCTCAAAGGAAAGGAAAATAGGGTGTTTGATGCCCTTAGCATAAGTTTGAAAATGATTCACCTGGCAATGGTAAGAACAGACGTCAGAGAGAGAGTGAGGAATGCACAAGAAATGGATACCTTTTTCAAGACCGTGACGTCATACATAAAGTAAGAGCCCACATGGCTAAAGTATGAAGGCTATCATATGCTTGATGAAGTCCAATTGACCTATAAAAACATATTGTATATTCCAAGTTGTGATGAATTGAAGAGGTTCATAATGGATGAACTACACAAGAGACCATATACTGGTCATCCAGGTTATCAGAAAATTATCATGGCTACTAGGAAACAATTCTATTGGCCAAGATTGAAAAGGGACATAGTTGACTATCTAGTGAAGTGTCTAGAATTCCAGCAAGTTAAGGAAGAACACTGGCACCCAACAAGGTTGTTACATCCTCTACCGATTCCAGAATGGAAATGGGAAACCATATCCATGGATTTCATCATCGGATTACCAAAATCGGCCAAGAAAAATGATGCCATCATGGTATTTGTGGACAAATTGAGAAAGTCTTCTCACTTCGTTCCTGTCAAGTCAACTTGAAAGGAAATATATATTGCCAACGTCTTCATGAAGGAGATATTTAGATTGCATGGCATGTCTAGGGAGATTATATCTGACAGAGACAAAATTTACTTCAAGATTTTGGAAGTCCTTAATGGCTAGTTTTGAGACTAAATTGTTGTTTAGCACAACCTATCACCCTCAAACATATGGACAGATAGAAAGAGTGAACCAAATATTAGAAGACATGTTAAGGATGCATGATGCATCAGCCTAAGAAGTGGGAAGACTACCTGCAATTGGTAGAATTTTCTTACAACAGCGGTTATCAAGAGTCATTGAATATGGCCCTTTTGAAGCCCTCTATGGTATATAGTTAAAGATTCCAATCAGATGGAGTAATCCAGTGGATAGAATTAATATCGTACCCGACATGCTGAAATAAATGGAACAATAAGTGATTCAGATTAAGCAAAATTTGAAAACTTCTCAGGATAGACAGAAGAGTTATGCTGACAAAAAGAGAACTCCCAGAGAGCTAAAGACAAGATACCATGTCTATATTAGAGTTCCTTGAGAATAAGAGCTTGTGCCAAGCTGGCATCCCAGTATTGTGGACCCATTGAAAACATAGATAGAGTGGGACATGTAGCATATGGGATAGCACTCCCTCCCACAGTGAAGGAACATAATGATTTCCATGTTTCATTATTGAAGAAATATGTACATGATTCTAATCATATAATTGATCGGTCTATGATTCAGGTGGAATTGGAGGGAGAATTCCTGCTAGAACTTCAATGCATACTAGACAAGAAGGAAACCTCACTCAGGAACAAAATCATTGCACAGGTCAAGGTGCAGTGGAAACACTTTGGCCCAGATGAGGCTACGTGGGAAATGGAGGATGCCATGAAACATGCATATCCATTTTTGTTTACTTCTGTGTATACATAGAACATTGATAGATAGAACATAGAGGACGATGTTCCTTTAAGGGGGAGGGGATTGTAACACCCTTGTTTCCCCCAATTTGTAAATATAACTATATTGGCCAAGAGACTATGGAAAATTCGATATGTGTGAATGTTTGATTTGATGAACCTTTGTATAAATGGTTAATGAATGTAATTTCTATTATTAATAGAAAATAGATAAGTGTTGCATAATTGTTGAAAGGGGGGTTTGCCAAGATAGACCACAGATGTTATGAAAGAGATGGTGAGGGGAACCAGGAATGGTTGAGATAACCCCCACCAAACCAATACCTTGCAAGATTTAATTGCTCAGGACCAGAATAGTCCTTTGACCCAGGGATGAATTACAGTCAGGTTGGTAGGTGGGAAGACCTCCTCAAGAGTTAATGAGGGGATGGGGAAGAGAGACCATTTGAAAGGATTTAATACTTGACCATAGACTAGGAATTTGGGCCACACACAATCTTGTTTAGGAAGGCAAGAAAGGAAGGCGTGGAGGGCAGAGGAAGATCTGTGAAGAGAAGCAGAGAAGAGAGACTAAGCTCTCAAGTTCGAGGAAGAAATGAGAAATGAACATGTTCTAGTTGCAAGATATGGTTAGTAGAGTTATGATACAAGCTAATAAATGAGTGTGTTGAGTGACTGAAGCAGTACTCAGACATGCCTCCTTTCTTGGTATATAGAGAACCTATTTCCAAGATCTTGTGGGATGAGGAGATTAACCTTCGTCCCTGACTTTTGTTGAGCAAGAAGAAAGAATTCTCTCTCAGAGAATCGTGGTCTAGCTTGGGGGTGGCCAGTGGTAAATCCTTTAGGAGTGATTGATCTTATGGTTGGGTGGAAACAAACACCCATTTCAGCAGTCACATCACATTATCTGGTTCTGATAAGTGTTTTCATACTCTATGCATTGAATTGGAATAATGGATGAATGCATGTATTTATACATCTAAGAATGGTTTTTGTATTGAATGATCAAGTTCTATGTATAAATTTATATTCTTGTGAACTTATGATTTTGATTTATCGTCTATATGCCCCAACTTATCCTATGATGTGTCATGGGACATAAACCTATAGGACGGTCGAGATAGAAAGAATTGCATAAATCTGGCCCTGTCTGTCTAAAGAGGATATCTTCTTCAGACTCCTTGCTTTGAGATCAAGATATTATGCCCAAGTCCTTAGCAAGTTCACGATGAAGAAGTTGTGTTTAACTTACGAGAGTTAGAAAGACTGTTGAAGGAAAATCTCCCTGCGGACAGGTAGATCTCCTCTTGAGAGCTAGACTCTTAACTCTTAAGACAAAAGATGCTTATCATGGACACTGACTTCCTTTTAGATCTATATAAACTGATGTATGAGGAGGAAAGAGAAAAGAAGTACCTTTTATCGACGTTTGTCCCTGCACGCTCCAAGTTGAGCTCCAATCTTTCGCTCCTTGATAAGCCCTATAGACAAACAATAGTACAACCACTTCCTACTCTACTGACATTAGCTTGAAAATAGACCTATCTATTAGAGACAAGTTCATGTGAGATTAAACAAAAACTAGAGATAAAGAGGCCAAGTGTGTCATATTGATGAGAACAATGATGGAAGTAACTTACAACCATAGATGCGAGTGCAGCAGCTTCGTCAAATCCCCTTTGTCTAACCCTTGCTCCAAAGATCCACGATCTGGATGACAACAACTTCACTTATTACTCTCCTCCAGTTCACTGTGTGTTTCCTATGAGATCATAGGTTTCATGCTTCTAATTCTTCCCCCTTTTCCACCATGATAGAGCCTCTTTATATAGATTTAGAGAGGCCTAACCTCTTGATGTATCTTTAGGGTAAGTTGAGGATTTTCCTCCTTGAGTCAGGGATCTTCCCTAAGATCATGGTTGAACCAGGAATTTGAATTCAACTGCCTTCCAAGATTGAAAGGTCTTCCCCTTATTCTCCTCAACAGACCAACTCCTGCCCAGAATAGGCAGCGCTCCCTCAAAAGGGCCATCAGAGCGCTATAGCTCTCCCTAGTAGGCTTTATGGGGGCGCCAATGCTCTTAAAATCAATAGCGCTCCTCTTGCAAGGTTGTTCAGTGTTATAACACTCCCTAGCAGTTTATAGGGGAGTGGCAGTGCTTCTAAGAGGGATATAGGGGAGCGGTCTCTTCTAAAATCCTAGATTCAATGGTCCTTGCAGGTGGCAAGACGTACTTAACTTCAGTTAACCATTCCTCTTCCTTCAAATCAAGTGTTTGATTCATTTTAAGTGTCTTCTTAATGTCATTATAAGTATGACATAGGCATCATGGAAATATTCTTTGCTTGACACTTGCGACACTTATCAAAGCGAGTAATGTTGATGTGTAACAGATTGCCCCCCAAAGTATGAAGTAAGAAGATGAGAACGGATAACTGAAATTCTTTTTAGACTTTCAATCAAGGGTATAGACGCGGAGAACCTAACAGAATCTACACACAAACATCCAACAAATATTATGACATGTTTCAAACCCAAGGCATGCATACCTATGCTTGGGTGATCAAGACTTGCAAGATATGGCCGCCATAAAATACACTGCGGATCCATAATCGTATTGACAAAAGGTATAGCCACCAAGGATATAGTGTGGATCTATACTTTGATGACCTGAACTAATCATATCCATGAATAATACACAGTGGATCTACGAGATGACAAGACATAGCCACAACCAATACAAAGTGGATCTATGTAACAGTATATGTGTCATTGTTCAAGAGAAACTCCTTCGCAACCTAGGAAAAATACATATCAGAGTGATGACTCAACCCAGGGTCTTCTTACTGATCCCGATGTAGTACAAATCTAACCATGTGAATAGATTTGTTGATGTCGAACATGGCAGAAACCACTTGATTACCGGTCAATGATGTAAACTGTTAGCAAGCACGAGGGAGATCACCATTAATGTCAATGATTCCCAAGGTGCTCTAGTACATTCCAACAAATGTGAATGGATGAGCTGAAGTCAAGAATTCCTGGAATCATCCAATCAGAGGTCAATGATGTAAATCGCTTGTTAGATGTGAGGAGGCCTTCCATTGAGGCATGCAGGTCCCAAAGTACTAACTGTTTTCTAAGTCTAATTCCTAGATAATGTGTTGAAGTCGACAGGAATAGGCTCGTTGAGGGAGGGCCTTGATGTATCCCCCATCAATGACATGAAATGGACATAGAGATGAAATTGTTAGATCAAGTGAACATGGACTGACACAAGTATTGAGACAAGATATTTGTGACGACTGACTCTCAAGGTGGATACTTCCCTTGAACACTGAGGCACAACAGTAGAAACATGACATGAACCAAAACTTGATGATGCAATGGATGTTGTGACTTACGTTAGGTGACCCAAAGGAGTGAAAGAAAATCAAAGGATTGGCTCATTGCAGAGGTTCAGCGGATTATAATGCGTGCAAAAGACAAAGTGTTGTGTTCAAGGACGACTCTAAGAATTACTTGGTAATGTTCTCAAGAGACTGCTTGGCTTGCTTCCTTCAAATTTTTCCCCATCCAGATAGACGAGTACCTCTTTTTAATTTAACAAGCTTGAGGAGGGTAACACATGCTCGATATAACTCACCTTCCGTAAGTTCCTCTTCCTTTGTTTAATAAACTATAAGAAGTAAGGGTTCGGTCCCGTATGGGCCTGTCGATGTTTGTTTTAGCGAGTCCAAAGACAGAAAACTCGCAGGTTTTTCATGATTATAGAGTCTGGAAAAAAACTTAAAAGATAACTCTCTTAATTCCTTTTTTGTAAAGTAGTCTGGCGAGGCCGAAAAAGAAATAAAATACCACTCAAAATATGCCCTTTCGAACCTTTTAACGAGTGTGAAAGGAAGCAAGATCACTCGACGATATTTTCATGTTTAGAGAGTCTGAAAAGAGTTTAAAGGTGACTCCAGGGGGTTCCTTTTTCATGTGTCATATGTCGTAGTGTGAGTGGTTATATTAATCCCATTAAACATGTAAATGTGGGCACTTGTCGAGGCTTCATCATGGGATTGGTTGGAATTTCCCCCTAGAGTGGGGGTTTGAGCAACCAAAGATTGTTGTTGTGGAAAAGGCTGGGTAAGCACAACGGGTTGTGAATTTCCCTTAAAAATCTTAGACACTTCATCGCGATGTGGATAGTCTCAGGTGTAGTGATCATCGCCACAAATGAGACATGGGAATTTTGGTTTCCCTTGTGGTTGTTTTCCGGCAGCAGGGGTTTGAGGTTGATTTTTTGGTTGTTCATTGTTGTTGTTTTTCTTCGGTTTATTTCTTTCTTTATTCTTGCCTCCAAATTGTTGTGAAGGGGTTGATTGGACTGTATTCACCTCAAAGACCTGAGTTTGAGGGGAGGTAGAAGAGGGTGCGGTCGAACAGGGAGAAAACGTCGAAGTGGACCGCTGGGTTGTTCCAGTCGACTGGGAAGTAGATTAGGTTTTGACAGAGCCAATAACTCCATCCACGTGTGAGGTAGACGATGGTTTGGATGGATCATTAGTGGCATGGATAGAATTTGGTATCAATTCGTACAAAGTACCAGATTGTGAATAAACCAAATCTAAGTACTGATCTCGAACAATAGCTTCTTCCTTGGTGACTACACCACCCATAGCAACATCACGAGTGATCTGGGGTAACAGTGATTTAGTGAAACATTCTGCTAATAATTGGTCGGGAATGACCACTTTGATTAACCTTCATCGTCGTCTCCATTCATGAATATGATCAGAGATATGTATGGAGGTTTTCTGACGAAGGGAGGTCAATAGTTCGGTACCCGTCTCGTATCGAATGGGTAGTTGGAAGTGTGTGATGAAGGACATGGCAAGGGAGTTGAAATCGTGAAAAGAAGCATGTGGTAGTTCAATATACCACTTAGCTGCATAACTCATAAGTGTTTGTTGGAAAAGACACAAATGTATAAAATCATCCACGAGGGAGTTCGATGAACACCACAAATGGAAAGTCATCACATGGTTGTTTGGGTCTTCTCCAGACTTTCCGTCAAATTTTGGAATATCAGAACGAATTTTAGCTGGAATAGCTGGCCAAACAGGAGAATGAAAAATAGGATCATTCGTTAACCGAGACAAGTCTGGGAGGTCCAGAATTGCTAGGAAAGGTAGTTGTCAGTTAACCTACGGGTAATACTGGTGTGGCATAGGAACACCAGTAGGACCATACGCTAGTTTAGGCAGATAATTGTAACCAGTGGGTCCTCTTGTATAAGGTTGGTGTTGACCAGGGTACACAGGATTTGAGGGGGTTCGAGAAACATGTGTGAGCGGAGGATAACCGGATGGGTTTTGAGGAATATAAGCCATATTTTGAATTTGCCCATAAGGAGGATATAGATGAGTCCCTTGAGGGGGAAGAGGTTGTTGTGGAGCTTGAGGATTGTGTCCCCCTAAGAACTGTGGGTTTCTTGGAAAAGGGATATTCCACGGATTGGGCATGGTAGACACATTTTTTCCATATGGTTGATGGTAGGCTCTGTATTGAGGTTGCCCCTTAGCATGAAGGTTCCCTCCAAATGGAATTTGTCCTCCAGTGGGAGGATGCCCCCCAGCTTGAGGTGGAGTTCCCGGAATTTGGGAACCAGACATAAACGACTGACCGATGTTTCTTAACGGGTTAAAGCCACCAAGACCAGTCCCTTCGTGTTGTTGTATAGGTATAGAACTTCCAGGCATAACTTGGGTAGTAGTGACAATGGAAGAATTCAGTGCTCTGTACCCAAAAGGGAGTGATGATGAAGGTCTAGGTGTTAGTGGTGTGCCAATTTCAGCTTGGCTAACCACCACATTACCGGCGGGAATAGTCGGCACGTGAGGGACCATTGTAGAGTGGGTCGTCTGGAGAGAAAAAGTGGACCTTGGGCCAACGAACGATGTGTTTGGATCAACGGATGGTGTAGCTGAAAAAACGGTAGTACCAGTAAAATGATTTAAGGGTACGGTGTAGGTAACAGGCACGTCGACACCTGTTCTTGTTCCATAAAGATCCCGCACCATGCGCGGTGGGCTTCGAACAATGTCTGTGGTCCAAAAGGGGTCTTCGACTAAAGGGTTTGAATGAGGCCCAGTTGGAATGTCAGAAGGATTGACGATGACAAATTCACCAGCTGAATTCAGTTGGAGAACACGTCTTTCATATCCCTCTGGAATGCGGAAAGCCTCCGGAGACTCTGAAATAATTAAAAAAAAATCTAAAGAGGTGGGAACTTCTTCTTGGGAGGTTATAGTGTCGTGAACCTCACTCTGTTGAGGAGATTCCTCCATAGAATGAGGGGGTAAAGGGGTATTATCTTCCATATTTTCTGGAGGAAGTCCCTGTAGCCTACGCAAATGGCATGGAGGGTCGATGTTGGCAAAAACAATCTATGGCCAACTACCGAAAAGAAGAAGCATACGCTAATAGAATCTAGGAATCACAACCAAGCAAACAAAACCTTCTCTCAATGACCGTGCTACTTGGTGATGAAATCCAACATCACGTGATCAAGTCAAGAAGGGGCGGGGATATGGTGGAACAGTTACAATGGCGACCTGCTTAACGGACTTTCACCTTGGTGTAAGCTTCCACGTAGTAATTGTGGATTTACCCTCCAAGGAGCCCGAGTGAGTTTGACCAATGTCTGCTACAGGTACAGTGAGACTTCCCTTCACTTTCACCTTGTGTAAGATCCTAAAGATTATGGCCACTAAGGTTACCAATTCGCAGTCATCCCCTGGGCGGGTATAGTTGACAGTCCAGTCCGAACGTACGGGCAGGGTATCTAGCCCAAAATCAACTTGAAAGGCTTCCACTCAACATTGTGGGTATACCTTTAAGTGATCCCCATAATACAATCTGACTACTACAATCAGTCAAACCACAGAGGGATAATCTCCGTAGCTTTCCCGAGTGTGACCTCATGTGTAACACCTGGGTGAGAGGGGGATCTCAGGCAGACTTATACGACAATTGGATTTGACTCTCCCTAGCTCAGGATGCTAATGTTTGTTTTGGAAACTTTGGAGAGTTATTCTCACAGCCTAATCCAAATTACTAATCCTAGTCTACTGTTGGTGGAGGATCCTAGAAGAAAAAATGTTTTAGATAGTTTTTAATTAGCGTTCATTTTATAGTTGTTCTTTACTCAAAAGGGGTGCATGGAAGTGAAACGGATGGAATGATGACTCAATCCCCCAAAAATTCATCAAATATGACAAGCAATCATTTCTTTTCTATGAATGTCTATTTAAGGGAGAGCGAGAGAATTATTTTCACTAACAAGCACTAATAAGGAATGTCCTCAAACAAAAAAATTTCAATCAAATCCAATGTGGTGCTAAATTTTTTTGGAAATGTCTTCTAATATACAAATCAATCATGAATATGTCTCTTTATTGTTTGTGTGCGAATAATGATTAATTCAAAACGACACTTCTCCTGCCAATTAACCTTTTTAATCAAGGAAACTCAGACAAGCATGATCAGGTTTCGTACAAACAATACACCCTCTTGCTGTGATCGAAATCAAGAAGGAAAAAAGAAAACAAAGAAAACCAAGAATTTCACACAAAGGAGAGGTGTTGAAGAACAATGATCTCAACAAAAACCAAATGAAGAGATTCATAGACTTTTGATGTCCTTCACCAGAGTTTCTTGCTCAGTCAAAAAGGAGAGAAAAAAAAACAGTGTATTGATTTTAAACTCCCAACAGCAAAAAAAACTCAAAAATAAATGAAGAAGGCCATAGAATCTAAAAAACAAGGTATTTTTTCCTTAGAAGGAAGGATGTCAAAGTTCAGTGGGAAGAAGCACTGACTCACAGAGAGGCTTAGTAAGTGAAACACAGGGAGTAGACCCTGAAAAAGCAATTCTGGAAAGGTTTTTTGCCAAAAGAGGGTTGGCGCTCTGGTTTAAAGGTCACCAAGCATTATAGCGCCCTGTATAACACATCTAGGGAGTGTTGGTGCTCTGTTAACATATCCACAGGGGCGCCAGGCTTAAACAACTCATGAAAATGTCTGAAAATCAAAATTTCAGTCGAATTTTGGCAATTAAGCTGAGTGTGATGGGGTAAGGATTCAATCAGCACATGAAATCAAGCAAAAAGGGGTGAACAAGGTTTGAAAACAATCAAAGGGTAAGACAAGGTCTATGAGGAAAAATCAAAACCAAAAGTTTCGATTCGATTCTCCCCAGTGGAGTCGCTGGTTTCTGTTGAAGGAAAATCTCCCTGCGGACAGGTAGATCTCCTCTTGAGAGCTAGAATCTTAACTCTTAAGACAAAAGACGCTTATCATGGACACTGACTTCATTTTAGATCTATATAAACTGATGTATGAGGAGGAAGGAGAAAATAAGTACCTTTTACTGACGTTTGTCCCTGCACACTCTGAGTTGAGCTCCAATCTTTCGCTCCTCAATAAGCCCTGTAGACAAACAATAGTACAACCACTTCCTACTCTACTGACATTATCTTGAAAATAGACCTATTTATTAGAGACAAGTTCATGTGATATCAAAAGAAACAGGCCAAGCGTTTCATATTGATGAGAACAATGACAAAAGTAACTTACTACCGTAGATGCGAGTGTAGCAGCTTCGTCAAATCCCCTTTGTCTAACCCTTGCTCCAAAGATCCATGATCTGGATGACATCAACTTCACTGATTACTCTCCTCTAGTTCACTGTGTGTTTCCTATGAGATCATAGGTTTCATGCTTCTAATTCTTCCCCCTTTTCCACCATGATAGAGCCTGTTTATATAGATTTAGAGAGGCCTAACCTCTAGATGTATCTTTAGGGTAAGTTGAGGATTTTCCTCCTTGAGTCAGGGATCTTCCCTAAGATCATGGCTGAACCAGGAATTCGAATTCAACTTCCTTCCAATATTGAAAGGTCTTCCCCTTATTCTCCTCAATAGACCAAATCCTTCCCAAAAGAGGCAGTGCTCCCTCAAAAGGGCCATCAGAGCGCTATAGTGCTCCCTAGTAGGCTTTAGGGGGGTGTCAACACTCTTAAAATCAATAGTGCTCCTCTTGCAAGGTTTTTCAGTGCTATAACTCTCCCTAGAAGTTTATAGGGGAGCACTAGCGCTTCTAAGAGGGATATAGGGGATCGCTCTCTCCTAAAAGCCTAGATTCAATGGTCCTTTCAGGTGGCAAGAGGTACTTAACTTCAGTTAACCATTCCTCTTCCTTCAAATCAAGTGTTTGAGTCATTTTAAGTGTCTTCTTAATGTCGTTATAAGTATGACATAGGAATCATGGCAGTATGCTTTACTTGACACTTATGACACTTGTGAGAAACTTGCGATACTTATCAAAGCGAGTAATGTTGATGTGTAACAAGGACCCATGTGACCAATATCTAGGAACCCTATCCTAAGCCTAAAGGAGCCAAGTCCTTCTGGCTTTGGAGCTCCATAAGTCTAGGACTTCGAAGTATTGTTGTCCCTTATAGTCATAAACCAGATGAAGGTGATCGAGATTTACGGTTACCTGTAAGGTTGACCAGCGTTGGGCAGTTTCCCTTGTGGTTAGATGAACCTATATTATCGACTAAACTAGGATCCAACTCCCCATCAAGAAATAGCGCGAGCCGCCAATCGAGAATGTTTGGGGGTTCCCTTAGTCGCTGGATCTACACCGATATGACTTCGACGGAGTACCACTTAGGGAGAATGGAGATGCCATAGAAGCAAACTCCCTGAACATTGAAGTTATGAGGTAAAGGAGAGTCGTATATTTGGGGGAGATCATCAGGAGCCCCGCCTACCATCCCATCATTCAGGAGGAGGGACCCGCAGAGGTACTTTGATGAATTCCTACTTCGGGAGAATGGAGTGGAAGTAAATCCAAAACCTCCCGAGTGTCGGAGTCATGAAGTGACCAGGACCGTAGATATAGGGATCCTTCGGGTTCTTTCCTAGCCGTCAGATTTACGATGTAGTCAGCCTGACATTGACCACTTTAGGAGGACAAGGGTGTTGCAACATCAAATCCCCTGAAGGTTGAAGTCACGAAGTAATGTGGACCATGGATATAAGGATCCTTTGGGATCCCTCTCAATCGTCGATATACAGGGGACATGTGGCGCTAGATCCTTTAGTCCAGAGATTGGGCACTCCGGGGAATTTGAGGTGTGGTGTGTCGAAAATTTTGGAATCCTGAATTAACCAGTCATCGATTCATGGATGCTTCGAAAATTTTCCTAACCATCAGATCTAGTTTGTGGTCAGTCCAACACTGACCAACTCTGGGAGAAAAGAGGATTTTTTCATCGCAAAACTCCCGAAGGAGGGAGTCATGAAGAAATGTTAGTCATGGATCTATGGATCCACGTGGCCAGATCATGACCTTGATATTTGAGGGATGTTATAATTTTTTCAGTCTAGTGTGACATGGCAAGCCGACATCACCAGGGTGATGTGGACCCATGATCGATGTGCCACATGTCATCTCGATCTATTTTTTTGTAGACCCTATATGCCTATTGGAACATGACATGTGTCACCCCTAGCCCTTCTACATGTTATCCCCTGGTATGTTCCCACCTAGACAAAGTGGTTGGTGAAGTGACTGGGACTCCAGGAGTCTGGGACTTTAGGACTCCAGAGGATTTGGGGTGTATCAAACTCTAGGAGTCTGGGACTTCGGGACTCTAGAGGATTTGGGGTGTAGCGTTATAGAGAGACCCAAAAGACCCGAAGGTCGAAACCACGTGGCAAGTTTACAGGACTTCGGGAGTTTGGGACTCTTAAAGGTCTCGTGTGTAGAAAGTAAGTAGGCGTTCAACACTTAAGTGTTGATGCACCAAAGTGTCAAAGTTCTGAATTTCCTACTGGCCTGCGTGTTAGACGAAGATTGAGTTCAGTCATGGGATCAGAAGATGGATGGACTTCCACAGTCAATGAAGAAACTTGGAGACAATATGCGTGAGGTGGATTCACATGGAAGCCATGTGGCCCTCAACCAATGAACACCCGAAGATCTTTGGGGAGCCATAAAGTGCAACCCAAAGCTCATATCTGAGCCTGGTAGCAGTCATTAGAATGGTACGGGTAATTAGAAGAGGATGAATACCTCAGACAAAGGATTTAAGATGTTAAGGAGAGTGAAATTTTGATGCCCCATCCCTAGGAAGGATACTCAGGGGTCAGGTGGGTTACATAATTACACAAGGTTTAAGTAAATTTGAAAAACATTATAACCCTATTAATACATAATCGACCTCACTTTGCCTGTAATACTTCTCAAAAATGATAAGAGTTGCTACTAAAAGAGTCAGGTAAATTGTGTTGTGAGATATACACTTATGACTACCATGTAGGTATTTTGCAATTTTTTAATATCACTATTATCTGTAATGAGTTCGATGGTGAATTGATTGTATTTTGTGTGACAATTTACATAGGTGACCAAATGTCTAGGATGTAGACCAGAAAGGAAAAAAAATTAAATAGTTTTCGTGCCTACTCATGTTCCAGGAAAATATTCTTTCAATATTACCAACATGAATAGCCATGACAAAAGAGAGCACTATCCTAGATCTGTGATATTTATGACATGTTCCATAATGAAAAATACATTTTTGACGATGAAGATATCATCGAGTAAAACAATATATACAAAAGTGGCATCCACATAGTAGTTTCTCATCTAAAACTTTTTCCTTACAATGATGTTGCAAAGTGGTGTTCCAGGTAGCTGCAAAAGGAAAATGGGATTATAGCCATCGCTTCAGGTGTTCCAATTTCATCTAACAAGGCAGAAGACATCAAGATTTGATACAAAACCCTAGAACCCACTCTTTCGTCGGATGAATCGTTCTTGGACAAATTTGGAGTTGATCATAAGGACTTAGAAACCCTAATGGAGGAATATTTCATAGACGAAGAATGACCAGTAAAGAAAGGAGAGAGATATGTTCTAGCATAGAAATTGAAGGACCTATACAGGACCCTAAATGCCATGATTTGCAGGTTCTATGGTGAGGAGACAAACACTCACTTCAGGATGGAATGGTTTATGATGGCCTACATAGTGGCCAAGACTAGAAATGAATTCAATTGGGGTAATATATTATCCTTCAATATCACAAATCAAGTTTGGGAGGCTCATGGTATGAAAAACCCCATCTTTTATATGATAGCATACCTTATAAATGAAATTTGTGTAGCTCATAGATTTCTTGCTTTCAAGTGGGCTTGAAGCCCATATCAAAGCCCAATCCATGTTTATTTCTCTCGATTTTGGGAAGAAAATTACAAATAAAACATTTATGATATATGCAATTACTTACTCGCTCCCTTGCACAAATCTATCATTGGGTCTCATCCACACAACGTATCCCTAGGAGCTATTAAATCCTTGAGAGAAATAGGGGACCGGTATATGAAGAAATACTATACCTATGTGAGGATATTTGGGGCCATAGGGCCACCACATTTGCTGCCCAAATATGTCCCCGATAAATTTTTAGCTAGATAGATAGCATATCAGACAGTAGAAAAGGGAGACATTGCCTACCTATTTGACAAAAACAAAAAATATTGGCCCATTTTCCCTCTCCACATAGGCCAATATTCTCTATTGAATAAAAAAACGTGTTGAAAAGGAGTTCGAGACTCTAAAGGAAATATGTTTATGTATTGGGAACAAGAAAGAAAATGATCCCGAAAATGTGGTATATGACCACATAAGTGTTGTCAAATTAGCACCACAGGTTTTGCATGAAGCCAATTTTGCATAGGACTTCTTCCAAGGAGCCTTGTATTTTGAAGAGGTGTTAGACAAACTCCCTAATGAACCAACCAAAGAACGAGTTTAGAAAGAGGAAGATGAAGATAGGGTCTTGACAATAGAACAGTTCAGAGCCCTACTCCAATAAGACAAGGAAAGACTATAAGCTAAAGAATGGGAAAAGAAACAAAAGGAGGAAAAATTATCAAGAAAATGAGAGGAGGCCAAAGAAAGATACCAATAGATAAGAAGGCGGAGGCTGAGAAAAAATATGTTGAATTAAACAAGAAAAAAGGTCAGGAGTCATTTTCAGAGAGGAATTGTGAAGAAAATTCAACTAATACATATTATACAACAACTCAGATCCAATATGATACAGATATTGAGAAGATGAAAATGGTAGATGCATCACAAGTAGCATTAGTTGCTCAAAAAGAAGAAAGGAAAAATAAAGAAGACAAATAGAAAAGAAATACTACAAAATCCAAGGAAAAAGGATCAACACACTTAAACACAATTGCAGTAACAAATTATAGTACAAGCATGATTCCCATTATGCTGGAAGAGTGCACCCCTCTGGAAGTTATTCTAGGTAACCTTTCCTTCATTTCCCAAGAATTAGAAATACATGGAGTAGTAGTGGTTGTAGGTGAATATTACTATAGCCATAGAAGAAAATCCATTGAGAAAAGGACTACTAAGAGAAATAAAGGAGGAGCATCCAACTAAGAGGCAGCATAAAGAAGTGTTCAATGGAAATCTAGTCCATACCTAAAGGAAAACGGAATTCAAGAAGCATCAATCCTTAATGCATTTTCTACTATAAAAGTTGTGTCGATTCATGAAGTGGCATAGGCACTAGATGTGTATAAAGAAAAATTAGTTGAACTAGAAGCTACCATAAATTCTATCAGAGACAACATGGCCAACGAATTAAGAAAAGAGGTCACGATGGAAGAATTCCTGTATCGAGAAGAATTGGAGAAACAATTGCAAATTCAAGAGAAGGGGCTGAGTGATGAATTTAAAAGGAAAATTAGTCAGATCCACAAGTTACATCAAGAAGAGATTGATAATATCAAAGACACACAAGATCAAGAAGTGGTGAACTTAAGAGTGAACAATTCAAGATTAGTACATAAAATGAGACGATTGAAGAAAAAATCTGAAAATTGCAATATGATAAAGATCTTCTTGAGAAAACAATGGAAGAAAATAAAACAGGAATTGTTGTCATAGAGATACTCAAAGAAAGAGCCACTAGATAAAATGAGGAACTCAGGGATATACAGAAGAAATTAATTTATGTATTAAGAGAAATCCATAAGAATAAATCTGATCAAATTAAACTGGGCTTACAAATGAAAACCATGCAGGAAAAGTACCAAAAGGCCTTGGATGCATACAATAAGATCACTAAATGGAAAGATACTTATCAAAACACACCTAGCACCCTGCTAATGTACTCGGATAAATAGAATATTAGAGACCGTTAACTCCTTAGTTCAGGGATGTCAATTATGAAAGACATTAAGCACACCTAAGAGCAAGTCAGTATAGTGTGCACAAATTTATGGAGATCATCAGATAACCTACTTAAACAATTTGGAATGGATCCCATGGTAGAGTTAGATAAAGAACCACTGACCCAAACAAGAGTAGAAGATGTGGATGATAGAAGAAATATTAGCATGAAATCTATTGAAGTGATTGATGAAGTTGATGCAGAAGTCCTGGAGACAAGACTAATGCAACCAACTAAACTGATTTCGTTAACTGAAGATTTCATACAATAGTTAGAACAAATTTTGAAGATAAATACCGTAACTCCAATATTTGATAGTGAAATAGACCTCGAAAATATTTAGTTAAATAGAGTAGAGGCTATACTCAAAGACTTCAAACAATAGAAAAACTTCATCGACAAAATGAACCCGCCAAAACCCACTTGATTATTGTAACTGAACTCTGCATTTTGATCATTTTTTTTTAATTATTGTAATATCTCAATTGGGAAGGTGAACTGAAGCATCATAATTGTTTACTGACAAATTGACAATTACAATAAACGAAAAGCCTCTCTTCATATTCTATAAAAGAGATGAATGTAAGATGGTTAAGGAATTTTTACACTTTGTGTATGTCAGATGGTACAATTACTTCTAGTTCAATAAAGAGCAAGAGGCATTTTATGAGACATGTGGTTATGGTGAATGTATTTGGGAATTTTCTGAATGTATTTGTCATTTATTTGAGTTCTCTAAGTTTTATTGTATGAACTATTTATGCAATTCTCTTGTATGATCAAATTATCACATGTTTCTCTTATTAAATGCAGTTATAATGTTGTCAAACCAAGATGCAATTATTTGTAAATGTGTTTAATGACATTATTTATGTCATTTATCATATGAATGTATGAATTCTTTCTAATTCATAAGATAATATTTTTAACTGTATTTAATCTTTATTAGTATGCTCTTTATGAGGATAGTTTTAGTTTAGTTTAGTGTTGCATCTTAGAATAGTTGTAGGTAGCTTCATTTTAGTTTAATTTTATTTTTAATTCATCTGAGAACCTTCAATTCTCGGATTCATATTTAGACAATAAATTGTTGAGGCAACTAGGCCAATATACTAGTTGGAAACGCTACCCCAAATGAGAGAAAGTCTATTTGGGACTTTCCATCAAGTGTTCTCCCTTACCTACTTGACCGAGCCATTTGGACCTATCAACACATAGTACACATTTTTTACTTCCATTTATGCTTCTGTAGCATAGATTTTGGCTTATTTTTGTTTCTCGAATAAAAGCCACCAATTGTTATTAGTTCATGTTGCAACTCGGGGTGGCTTATTTCAGTCTTAGTTTCTTTTGCATAAGATTTCTTTTCTCTTTTTCATTAATTCCTTTCACTTTGTCGTTTATTTGAAAACTGGCATAACTTTGGTTTACATTCATGTTCATGAGAGAACCATGTGCAAAATCCTTTGAGAATATTTAATTGGAATATTCACTCGCTTTAGTATCATTCACCTTAGCATTAACAATTGGACAACAATAATCCAGAAGAGTACAATCCAGAGTTGTTGAACAAGTTTCTTCTGAAGAAGAATTTATTTTTCTAGAAATTGGAATAGAAAATTCATTAGATTACAAGTGAAGAACTTCACCCCACAACACTGAATGGATTTCCCTTCAGATTTCTTGACATTTGATTAGAGGAGAACGCTTAAGGTATTGATTATCTATGTTATTCGTGCATTATCAATAAAAGAAAGTGTCAAGTGTATGTGTTCATTTCTTTACCACCATTAGATTGGGCAAAGTATCATACTACACCTTGATTACCTCTATATATGATAAGTTAGAGATTTTTGTTTCATTCTTCCTCCCAGTAAACCTTATTCATTGAGTAATCAAAAGTTTGACTCTATTTCCCAATGGAAAAAGCACTAGTCTGCAAATATTTCAAATTATGAAGAATGTTGAGAACGCTCATCAAGAATACTCTTTCAAAACTCAACCAAGTACACAAAGCATGAACTATATCGCAGGTTACCCATTCATTTGCATGAGTGCCACATGTTGATCTATAGTTCCATTCTCATGTGACTTTCAAAAGGAAAAGGGTTACATGTATGCTTGTCTTTCCATTACCCTTTGTGTGTGATGTCGATACTTGTCTTGGTTTCAGAGATGGAACCTGATCAAACCTTACCATACATGATCTATAGCCTGATTTCAAAGAGATAAAACAAAAGAGGTATGAACAACAAACTTTCTCTAATGAACATACTCAATCGAGAAAGAGCATCAATGTTCAAGAACAATGACCTTTTACAAGTGGCCTATGGTTTGGATCAATAAGAAATTGTTCTCAAAATGCACTAATTCAGGGTAGAAATCTTAATCATCATAGCCAGAGCCACTTGATTTTAAAAAGAGAACTTCCACTCAATAGAAGAATATTCAAGGTAGTTGAATCCACCTTTATACCCAGTAAGATTTAGGATTTGAATCAATGCGCCCAACAAGTATGGTTCCTCATTTATTTGAAGCATTATCTTATGGTTAGTGTTCCATACTATCCCGAATATAACCTTGATTTTCTGGTTTATGTTACAAAATCCTTACAAGGGTTTTTTTTGGGAAGAAACCATCTTAATACATACTACTTATCGGTCAAATTTTTTTCTATCTTGTTATCTAGTTATAATTGGGAGAACTGTTTGGTTAAAGGATATGCAATTTTTGTTTGAAAAGGGTTAACAAAGAAATCATTTCAGTATGATGTGCCACTGATTTTATTGACATAGTCTTGTGTTTGATCTATTCTTGTGTGCATACCTCAACCATTGAAGACACATCTTGAGAAAACCAAGGCTTCAGAAAATTCAACATGATTAGAGGACATGTCATCTAGGAACTTTATTCACAAACATGTTTTTGGGTTCTACTTGTAATTCTTCACATATGATGTCCTTAATCCCTTTCATTTGAAAATTTTGGGTTGAAATAAATCTTATGTCTATAATGGTTTTCCCTTGTAGGTATAAGTGTCCAGTTGATATCACATGCTTGATTTGGAAATGTGATGAGATGAGCATGTTATGTTGCAAGATAAGTTTCATAACTTGGAGAGATTTAGTATGTGAGCACATATATCGCAAGACTAGAGCAAAGCAATTTGAGGAGTAGCAAAGGAATCCCTTTTCAACCCTTACTTCTTGAGGCACAAAGCCACAAAGATGAGCTGATAGGATTTGTAAAATAGGATGTGAGATGTATTTCTCAGCCAGCTTATTGTTGAAGCCTATTATAGCAAAATGCTATGAGTCTAGTCTTTCAAAGGGATTAGTTTTTCAAGAGGCTACAAAACTACTTGATGTGTTAGGATGTATGAACATTTTAAAGCTCCTAGCAATGCTGAAATCATAATTTCTCTTTCAGTATGTTCTTTCTTGCCATTTTCTCATCCTTAATCATCATTGACTAAATATTTCAATTTTAAATTTTATCGGGCTTCTAACAGAGTCTCATCTTTTGATTATGGGTGCAACTGCAAATTTTATCTTCTAATTCTAAATATGTTTTCTCTCTTTCATTCCCTATCATATATTCCCCTGAAGGAAATTCATTCTCTAAATTCATCTATTTTAGAATACCTAATCATGCTTGATGACATACATATATCTCACATCCATTTGTCTCATACATAAAACACCTTTTCACTGGAAACATGCCTGAATCAACTTGCATATCTTTCCTGGCCCATGAGTTGAACTAGAGGTCTCTATTGAGGATATATCAGGACAATTTTGGAATATTGTGAAAACAATCAGACCATGAACTAACTAGTGGTTAATCAATGGTTATTCTTACATGTTGGTTGGTGATTAGATCCTATGTAACAAGGGAACCATTCACATACTAAGCAACTTCTCACGTGAAAGGTAAAGTGTCCAAGTCTAAAGGTTGAAAATAAAAAGGGATAACTTTATCAATGGATGGATTAAGATCAATATCAATATTAATCCATCCATCTATTGATAAAGTTATCCCTTAGAAAATATCAATAGTTTGCAGTCATCCCCTATCAGGATAAAGCAATTAAAATCTAAATAAAGAACACCATCACTTTCCCCATCCACTGGGTGCTTAGCATGCACCAAATAAATGGAGAAGGATTGAGAAAGAAAGCTTGATCAAATCAGTGGACATGACGGTATCTCCATCGGGGCTATGGACGATTGTTGGTAGTAGAGCAAGGTTTTTGATGTTGTATTGACTCCATCGGGGCTATGGACACTCACGGGCAGTGGAGCAACACCCAAGGAATAATATATATGCACCTAGCAAAAATATTTTTATATCCCAAACCTCTATTAGCCACATGACGAAGATACCAACTTGGATCATCGACGCATTTTAAGAAAGTAAATATCATCATCATTCATCCTATCATTATAACATACGAGATCTACTAGCCAGCATGCAAGCATCACTAGTGAGCCCACCATAATGAAACCTCTCAGGTATTTGCTGCACATTTATTCTGGAATTTTTTGATATTAAAATTAAAAATACGACCCTTTGTTTTTTATGCTCATAGGTTAGGGAAGACTAGCAGAGATTTTGGCTTTTCCTAGTGTGTCACCAATTGTTGTGGCAACAAAACACCTTCCCTTAATTTATTTTCTTCGCTTCAAAACACCATTACTCCAAGAGAAGAATTTGCCCCCCCTATTACTTTTTTCTACTAGAAAACATTCTAAACTCTTTCATGCAAATGTTAAAGTCCAAGACTCTCTTATTACCCTCCAGACTTGACTGTTTTGAGCAATTTTTGAAGATCACTCTGGCTCGTCGATACACAGTGTGTTGGCGAGAATCCTCTATCTTTGCCGATACACAATGTATCAACAAGCATCCTCTATCTTTGTTGATACACAATGTATTGACAAACATCTTCTATCTTCATCGATACATAGTGTATCAACGAGCATCCTTTATCTTCATCGATACACAATGTTCGTCAACACAGATTTCCTCTTCCTTCATCAATAGGTCAGAGGAATATTTCCATACCTCGCCAACACAGGGTATATCACATGGATCTTCCTTTTCTCACCGTCATAGTCTATATCGACGAGACACTCGCATATTGAGTCCTCTCCTAATTTCTTCCAGCTCAGATCCTTTTTGTTGTGCCCATTAATCAAGTCCTTTTAATTTCCAGTGGTTAAGCATTTTGTTTTTGATTGAATGACTGATGTTGATTTCCTAATGATTTTTAATTGACATCCTATTGCGGTCATTATTGAATTTGATAATATTCCTGGCAAGTTTGCTTTTGTCGCTAGTAGCTTTTATTATGCCTATCACATCTGCATGTATGTTTTTCTCCTCTTGATTTTATGACTAACCATGATCATGAAAGTGTCATTCATTGTCAGGTGAGTTAATTTTAGCATCTACAAGACATAGGATAGCTCTGAATTGTGTCTCGGAGAAGAATTGATACTCCTGTTGCATACTCAGTGTCAAGTGCTCCAAACACCAGTTGCCTATTGTCATGGGATTTACTTCTCATCCACTGACAAATGACCTTAGTTCCAATGGATGGATTAATATCCTACTTAACACATATGCCGTAGGAATTGACAAAACTAAATTCGGGCGAAGCAGTAGCAAGAATGAGATCCTAACTTTCATTAAAAAATGTCTTTGCTTGCAATTTTGGGTATTGGTCAAAGTGGATTTTTCATCTCTGAAATAGGCTAACTATATGTTTTGTAAGATTATGATTCCAACGCCATTGAAAAAATCAAAATCCGAGGTCCAAAAGTGCCAACGATCATTAAGGATTTCCCTCCAAGTTAAACTCATTCATTAATCGTGACATCGTTGAATTGTTTAAATAAAGTGATAAATTATCTCACTGGAAACCTCTCTGTGTGATCTCTGCATCGCAAAAAATGTCAGTCCAATCAAATATAGTATAATCAAACATCATATAAACACGATATATATACAACATCATTAAATGTTGTTTAGATCTACACCCATGTGCAATGTTTTTTGGTCTCACAATCATTTAAAAGGAAAAAAAAAGAATGCTTTAAATTAAAAAATAATTTTTTTTTCAAAAATAATGGAATAAAACAAATTTTTTTGATTTCAAATAAAAGTTTAAGAATTATAATATAAAGGGGGTCTCTTTTTTTTAATCATGGTTTTATGTGTGCCTTGACTTAGCCACATGAGGAAGTTTTAGTGGAGGTGAGGTATGTGGAGGAGGTAGCTCATTCGACCCCCAAAGTGGTGGGTATCACATGGGGTGGGCATGGCCCATATGACCCCACTCATTTTTATTATACATGAGGTGGAGGAAGGGTGTCCACGACCCATGAGCCAAGCGACCCCCCTTTAACAAACTTAAAAAAAAAACCTTTCAATATATTCACACGCGCTCCATTTCTGTAAACTAATAAAACCACGCTAAAACTAAAACTATGACTCAGAATAGAAACACGATTTCACTCTACCACATATCAGAAGGGAAATATGGTAAGATGGATTACGATAAGTTTTTTTTGGTAAGTGAAGAGAGGGGGAAATATTTTAAGTGTAAAAGTGTGGGTGTCATGTGGTTTTAGAAGAATTTGGGGCATCCATCATACAACCCCTCCCCCCTCTTTTAAGCACTATTTTTATAAAATTAGCTCCCCCTAAACACCTAGACCAAAAATTTACTTCATTGCCTGCTAGCTACATACCTGGAATCATTTTTCACTGTTGATACATCAATACAGAAGATCTTCTTTGATTACCGACACATTGGGACAAGATCTATGTTTCTCATTGACACATGGCATGTCGACAGAGAAACCATGGTGTGTTGGGGATCCTCACACATATTTTTCCAACAAACATTTAATCATATTTTGGCCATAAGTTTTGACTTCGATACTTGTTTCATGCATTTCTTATACCTTTGGAAATTTCTCTCTGAGCTATACAACTTCTCAGTCATAGGATTCATGAGATTCCTCACCAATTTTGCACAATTTTCAGGATTGAACACTGACACATTGTCAACAACCCAGAAGCTCAAATAATGCAGTACTTCAATCAAGATTGGAGGGACCAATAATTGAAATCAGGGAGGCATATATGAAACTCTCACTTTGGTAAATTTTTCAGTTCTATAGTTTTAAGTGCATAGTTTTTAAAGTATATTTCGAGATTGTACTCTTACAAATCATCTATCTTGTGTTGAATAGTACCAGGTACCAATGCTAGGAGAAGATCATACTCAACAATTTGGATACACAATATGAGAATGAAGAAAACTAAAAGGACACAATTGTTATACATCGAGACATGAAGGATCCACTAGTACGCAACATTGCTTTTACAAATGCAAAGGATGATACACTAGTAGCGACAACAACAATTGTAGCAACAAAGTAGCAACAAAAGGGGATCAAGCCCAAATGGCAGAAGACAAAGTACAATCCTCATGGTATGCAAGCCCCAAGCATAGAAGTAGGAGAGACTTCTAGTGTCTTGATCATTCATCACATTGTATGAGGTGAACTAGGGCCAAAATCTATGATGGCCCACTGACATATCAGTGATATTACATATTGACTAACAATGGTGTGTTGTTACATATTCAATGAGTATGGAAATATCTCTAATGTGGTTGTTGATTTGTTGTATAACCAAGAATGGTTGAAGATGTCGACAATATTGATGTATGTGACAATCAACCCCATGAGGAAAGAATAAGGACAATAAGATGTTTTTCAAGGGATCTTTGAAGGGAGCACGTTGGGCGAATTGTTTTTAGAAAAAATGGAAATTGGCGAATCGTTTTTTGGGAAAAACCATGGAAAATTAGCCCATTTGTGAAATTTATCCCCTAAAATCATCTATGTTTTAATGCATTTGTATGATAGTGAGTCATGATTGAGTTGGTTGGGAGGTAATGTCCATAGTGAATAAGTATTTATACTCATGCTATGAATTTGAAGGCCATGTGAGAGAGCCATGTGCAATACCATGTTGTTTTTGGACTTGGGAAGAACTTATAACACTGCACAAGTATCTAATGGTCTCATTTCATGTGTCGGTATTTGGGAGTGAAACCTTTTGCCAACACAAAGAACACTAAATAGGGAGGAGGGTTTCCTAAGGAACTATTGAGTAGAGAAAGGAAAGTCCTTTTCGTGTGCCTGAGGGATTGTTTAGTAGAAAAAGGATATATTTTGAGTGTTGTGATTAAGATGAAAAGGAAGGTGTCCAAATGATTGAACTAGTGTCAGGGAGGTGGTTGGGTGATTTGTTGAGGAATTGGCTAAGCCCTCCAACTTTTCATAGTGGATTACATGACATAAGGATATGGTATTCTTGAATGAGTGCAAGGATGCATTGTGTTAATGTGCATAAGTGGATTATGTAAATTTGCAACTTGTGATCATGCATCCATGAATATTTGCACATGTTCTTGATTGCACTATGTGGATGCATGCTTGTGTTGATAATGAATTCATATAACTAACTGTCATGGAGGGTTTCTTCAGGGACTATTGAGCAATGAAATGAGAGGCATTCCATTACTTATGAGGGATTGTTGAATAATGAAAGGAGTTGTATGAATCAATAAATATTATATAATTTTAATTACACTTGATATTATGATATAGGAGGAGGGGGAGGGAGGAACCCTGCATGATATAGGTGGTTATTGGTGGCCACCCACCTATTCCACTTGGACCCCCACCATTTTTTCTTTCAGTTTTTCAGTTTCCTTAACTATAGCACAATTTATTATTTTTGGCAGTTTTTCGGGTCCTGAACTTTCAGAGCCATTTTGAGGCCCTAAACGACGTTTTTTGGGCATCATAGTCCGAAAAATATTTGTTTTCAACAGTTGTAGTCCTCAGATAGATATTTATAACCATGTATGATGTGCGTCAAACAAAGATAGTATGCCAAAGTTACGACCCTAGGAAATTGATGTACCATTTTACACCGATGGGGCCCATATTCTGGCGTTTCATCTCATAGGGTTAGGTTTTTGGATGTTTAGGGTTTCCATTGTTTCTCCATAATATAGAGGCCTTCGAGCCTCATTGTAACACATATTTCAGAGGCTTTTAGCCACCACATCTCTTCTCGGAGATAAGCTACCAGCGCCCTAACTAGTTTATTTCCATTATGTCTGTAAACGAATTTTAGTTCTTTGATATTAATGAAATGAAGTGTTATTTATGATGCATCTTTTTATTCATGTTTGTTTGTGTATTGTGTTGTGTTCATGCATAAATTCAGATCAGTGGTATTAGAGCGGTATTCTCTTTCTCGATCCTTCTTTGCATGTCCCCAACGAGGTCAGGGTATAAGGAGTTAGGGCTCGATCTAGTTGAACCTTTGCAAGATCAACCTCACAAACCCCGACAACCGCCCATAGGGGATGGAAAGAAAGAAAAGGGAGCATGAGATCCTATAAAAATATTGATAGAGGAGGCCCTTGAAAAATAAAGGAATGCAATGATGGATAACTTTGCCCAGATCCTTCAATGATTTCCCATTGGCAGTGCATCTGCATCCAACAACCACTTTGGAGGTGCAACCCCTTTTAAGGTACAAGTAAACTTTGAAATTCCCATATTTGATAGCCAAATATATGCAAATGCCATAGATAGATGGTTGAATCTATTAGAAGGATATTTATTGATTCATGACTTTTTTGACCGAGAGAAGATTATTGTTTCACTGCTCAAAGTCGCCCCCCATGTCAAGGACTGGTGGGAAACCTACTATGAGAAAAAGGACGAGGAGGAACCCTATCTGTTCTCAGTCGTAGCCACTTGGAATTATTTCTGAGACTCCATAAAGGAACAATATTATCTCGTGGCGAGCTATGAGGACAAGTAAATACAATGGACTACATTGTGACAGCAAAGGGATCAAGATGTGCATGAGATGATGAATTTGTTCCATACCCTACGCAAAAAGTTGGGTATAAAATATTCGGAGAAACATTTGGTGCTGAAGTACCGCAGTTGTCTGCACAGATACATTCAAGAATAAATGGAGTTCCTCTACATCTCCTCACTTGGTATGACATATCGGTATGTTGCCAAGATTGAGCATAAATTCAAACAGAAGAAGTGAGACTTTGGATCTGCGAATAAAAAGCAAGCGAAAGGTGCCCCCAAACTGAAGAACAAAGGACAAATCCAATGCATGGCTGCTCAAGAAAACCTGCCAAAGCTGCAAGCAAAGAACAACACCACGAAGCCAAAGAGGGACACGAGAAAGTGGTGTGAGTTCCATAAGAGCTCCACTCACAACATAAGTGAGTGTCGGGCCAAACAGTCACTGGTGGTCGAGATGAGGGCTTCTGAATTAGATGCATGCTTGGACATTGAATCAAAACCCAAGAAGGGGAATGACAGAGGGAAGCAGATTATTGATGCAGATACCAACCCCATAGTTTCCACCATGAAGATTCAAAAGGAAGAACCAGAAGATCCAAAGGAGGAGGAGCGTCTCTTCCACTCCCAGATGTGGGTAAAGGGTTCCCCGCTACAGTTCATTGTCGACAGTGGGAGCCAAAAGAACCTCATTTCAGTAGATATTGTGAAGCAGTTGGGCTTGCCAACCACAACACACCCACATCCGTACACCATCGGGTGGCTTCACCAAGGATGGGATCTCTGCATCAGCCAACAGTGTCGCCTTCCCTACAACATCAATCCCTTCATTGATGAGGTATTATGAGACATTGCTCCTCTTGATGTGTGTGATGTATTATTAGGCCAACCATACTTATGGAAGAGACATGTTGTGTATATGTCCCAACCTTGTGCTGTTATTGTTACCTTGGGAAATAAGTTGTACAGGATACCAGAGGTACCACCGCCTACTGCTATCTCGTTGGTTACTTCAAAACAATGCAGTAATCTCATTTCCAAAACTAGGAAATTTGTTTTCCTGATGATCCACCCTCAGGGAAAGAAGAAGACTGTGGCCACAACCTCCAGATAGGGCTCCTCTGCACGACAACAATAAATGGAAAAGGTCATGGAGGAGTACCGAGACATCTTCACCTCACCTGCAGGGGTGCCTCTACATTGTTAGGTCAAGGACCCTATTGATCTGACCCTAGGTGCACCACTCCCCAATGGACCGATCTATCGACTCTCTGTTCTAGAGAATGATGAAATCAAGAGGCAAATCTGGGAGATGTTGCAAAAAGGTCACATCCGGCCAAGTTCATCACCTTGTGGGAGCACGATCGTGTTGGTGCAGAAGAAGGATGAGACTTGGAGACTCTATATTGACTATCGGGCACTGAACAAGATCACTGTCCAGAATAGGTACCTAATCCCACAGATTGATGACCTTTTGGACCAACTCAAAGGGGAAAAATATTTCAGAAAGATCGACTTGAAGTCCGGGTATCACTAGGTACCAATCGAACCGTCCGATGTGTGGAAGACTACCTTAAAATCCAAGGAGGACCTTTTCGAATGGTTGGTCATGACTTTCAGGTTGAGGAATTCTCCCACAACCTTCATGAGGCTGATGGACGACATCTTGTGGCCATTCAAAAACTCATTTTTAGTAGTGTACTTGGATGACATCTTGATATTTAGCCATACTTGGGAAGAGCACATCCACCACATTCGAGAGGTCCTCCAAGCACTGCGGAAACACAAGTTGTGTGCCAATTTAGAGAAGTTCACTTTTGGCATGACCTAGGTTCAGTATCTGGGATTCATTATTGATGAGCATGGGGTGCATGTGGATCCAACCAAGATCCAATTCATCTAGGATTGGCTAGCCCTGACCACTCGAACAGTGCTTCACAACTTTTTGGGTCTTGCTAATTTCTACCGCAGGTTCGTGTTGGGATTCTCTCATATCACTTGGCCCTTGAGTCAAGTCACCAAGGGAGGAGAGAAAGAAAAATTATTTTGGTCAGAATATCAACAGAAGGYGTTCATAGAATTGAAACATCGCCTCTGTTGTGCCCTAATTCTCACATTACCATACTTGCAACAACCATTTGAGATCGAGACATATGCCTCTGACTATGCTATTGGGGTAGTTCTTACTCAACAGAGGCATTCGGTGGCATATCACAGTGAGACATTGTTCGACACAATCTAAAATTATACCACTTATGAAAAATAAATGTATTCCATTGCGCAGGCTTGCCGACAATGGAAGAATTACATTTTGGGGAAGGAAACGATCATCCACATAGACCACCGACCCATGTAGTTCATACAGACACAAGGGAAGCTGTAGAACGATCTCCATCAGAAGTGGTCCACATATATACAACAATTTCATTTGAACATCAAGTACAAGAGGGGCATCACCAATAATGTTGCACATTTCCCTAGCTGACCACCGATCATGGAAATAACCACCATGCTCAACTCTTGTGGGCATGAGACTTTTGATTGGCCACTTCTCTACAAGAGTGATCCAGAATTCGGCCACACATACAAGACGCTCTTGGAGGGCAAACAAGTTCCAAATTTTCACCTCTAGGATGCCCTACTATGTCACCTAAGACACCTTTGTGTTCCTTCAAGCGAGCGTTCCAAGATGATTTGGGAAGCACACTACAGTCGGTTCGTTGGGCATTTCGAGGTCGAGAAAATAGTGGTATTACTGCATAATTATTTCTATTAGCCAAACCTTCGACATGATGTCGGGAAGTACATCATATCCTGCACTGCCTGTGTCATTTCCAAACCGATCATCAAGAAGCAAGGCCTCTATACTTCGTTGCCTACCCCTAGCTGACCTTGGGAATCCATCTCCATGGATTACATGTTGGGTATTCCTTCTACTAAGCATGGAAATGACTGTGTTTTCGTGGTCATCGACAGATTCTCGAATATGGCCATTATGGCGGCCTGCAAGAAGAATATCACAACAGAAGCCACTGCTAAAATCTTCTTTGAACGATTGTGGGTACACTTTGGGATCCCACAGTTTATCATCTCAGATTGGGACAAAAAGTTCCTCAGCACATTTTGGTCCAGCCTCTGGTCATTGTTGGACACCAAGCTCACCAATTCCACAGCTTTCCATCCCCAAATTGATGGCCAGAGGGAGGTCATCAACAGGATGATTGTACACATTTTGTGCATGTACAACTCAAAGAATCCACACACATGGGATGAGAGCCTCCCCTATGTACAACATATATATCATCGGGCCCTTCGCAACTCAATCGACCACAACCCCTTTCAGGTGGGCTTGGGATTCCAACCAGTATGTCCCATTGACGTAGCCATGCCCTTTGCAACTACTCAAGCTGATTCGGCTCATGTCCAGTCTAAAGCTGCCAAGGCGAACAACTTCATTGAGTGAATTCATCACATTCACCAACAGGTTCATGACTTATTGGACAAAGCCAATGCTAATTACAAGAAGCGACATGATCAACATTGAGTGCAACACAACTTCCAAATGGGCGACAAAGTGTGGCTACATTTTCAAAAGGAGTGCCTCGTTGGACCCCACTGTAAGATTCGCCCACTCTGATATGGGACATACACCATCACCAAGTCTATAGGGGACAATGAATTTGAGCTTAGTATTCCACCATTCCTTGGTCTACACCCAGTGTTCAATGTGGACCTCCTTCGACCCTACTTTCCACCTCTACTGGACACATCTGGCAAACCAGAACAACTCACACCAACAGAGTTAAATCCAAATTGCATGGAACAAACCACAACTGATTGTATTATGGACACATAGATCAAGAACACCTTCCAACAAAGGATCCATCTATATCGAGTTCTTAAAGCAGGCCAACTCCTTCACCATGGAAAGTGGCTCACCAGGGACCAAGTTCAGTAGAAGTTTCCTCATCTCATGGAGGAACTAAACACAATGGGGACCATTGCTTTCTAAGGGGGGATGAATGATCCAGGTGGATATTGTTGGCCACCCGCCTATTCCACTTGGACCCCCACCATTGTTTCTTTCAGTTTTCCAGTTTCCTTAAATGTAGCACAATTTACTATTTTTGGCAGTTTTTCGGGTCCTGAACTTCCAAAGCCGTTTTGAGGCCCTAAACGACGTTTTTTGGGCATCAAACATGCGACGAATATGAGTTCGTTCCGGACTCAACATTCATTGTCAATAGTTGTATTCCTCAGATAGATATTTCTAATGATGTAGCACGTGTGTCAAACAAAGATACTATGCCAAAGTTACGACCCCGGGAAATTGATGTACCAATTTACCCCGATGGGGCCCATATTCTGGCGTTTCATCTCCTAGGGTTAGGTTTTTGGATATTTAGGGTTTCCATTGTTTCTCAATAATATACAGGCCTTCGAGCCTCATTGTAACACAAAGTTCAAAGGCCTGTGGCAGCCACATCTCTTCTCAGAGATAAGCTACCAGGGCCCTAGCTGAAAAAAGTGTAGGCATATAATGAAGAATGGTTTATAATGCAAGGGACAACCATTATGAGAAGAATCTCATAGTTGTGAAATCAAGTTTCTATATGAAATAAATCCACTTTTCTATTTTTTTTTTTTTAATGATATCTCATGGTAACTGTGTGTGTGTGTGATATAGGTGAAGATGATGGTTGTTGTAATTTGGAAAGCATGGGAAGGATGCTACCATGATGACATTTTAACCATGTGATATTCCTTGATTTCCATAAGATAAGGTATATTAGAAGGTGCCAATGAGACACCATGGCAATAAGACTCTACAAGTTTGCACTCTTCTTGCATGTAAAAGCCTTGGAAAATGACAGATCACTTGGTGATTGTTTAGTAGATAAGGAGATGCCTAAGCCTGGAAGGGTGAGTGTGGAAAGGAAGAGGTGACTTGAATAAATTAATTGTGAGAGAATCATGTTATATGATAGTTGGGATCAAGTAGGAAATATATATTTGGGTGTATTAGAGAAGACAATGAGTTGAATCTTGCTTGTGGAAACCTTGTGGAGCATAGATATATTCATAGCGATAAGTATTGACATGTATTGCATACTTTATCTTATATTATGAATAAATATGCTTTAGTTATGAATTTGAAATTCCTATGGATGCGATGCTTATTGCTCAAAATGGCTATGGCATGAATTTTGTTTCTTTGATGATTGTTCTAGGCATATGTTGGAATGCTAAGACCTTGGAGGTTTCCTAAAGTAGTGAAAGGTGTAAGGGCCCCAATCATTACGACACCAAGTGAAGAGAAAAGTGCATTTTTTTTTTTTTTTAGGGAGGAAGGCAACGATGAAAATAGTGAAACCACACAACCTGATGACGAACACCACACACGTAGATCAGGCAACAATCAACAATGAATCAACCCACTAGCACATCGTGCAACTGGTAGAAAACATGTGGAAATCAAAGACAGATAGAAATGACTACCCACCCGACAAAAACACGACAAAGTCTACAAGCTAAAGGAAAACATCCACCATCCTAACACAACGACCTTGACGACCAGTAACTAGAACCTCCATGCACACAAACCCAATGCACTAGGAGACCGAATTAACTAACAACAAACATGAAGACTATACCCAGGCCCCTAGGAAATCAGTCGACAAGATGCAAGGTGATATCACTCGATTTAAATTGAGTGAATGAATGGAGGAGACTATGACCAACCTCCCCTTCCAGCTCAACCTAAGGCGCAAGGCGCATATTCGCCAAGGTAATGGTTAGCCATTATTGGCTCTAATTGATAAAACTACTAGTCCCTTGACCAATAAGCTTGTGCAAGATAACCAACTATTATGCCAATAACCAACATTTCTAACAGTCCTATTAATTCAACATTTATATCCTTGTCTAACAAATGATAATCTCATAAAATTTTTTTATAAACCAAATAATTTTTTACAACTTTTATATCATTTAGTATTAGCAAAATTTATTATTTTCTTGTGGAGCAATCTACTTTTCTTTTCCTCGAAGTTGACTTCACCTTAAAGGAGATTTTATTTAATGTACCTAAATAAACATGTTAGATAAAGTAGCTAAGGATGTGTTTAAATATCGATTAAAGGTTCGATTTTGAAGAAGGTTCATGTGAAGTCTGTTCACCCTTGATAAGAAATAATATTTCAAAAACTAAGCATTGAAACAATCAAACTAGAACGCCACAAGATGGTTGTAGAAGGATTACCTCCACCAGGGCACATGTCACTTAATGATTACCTTCACCAGGGCGCTCAAAATTACCTTCACTTAAGGATTAACTTCACCAGGGCTATCAGAATTCTGTGGACAATTCATGTAAACAACAACAGTTGATATGTGGCTTCATAGTGATAATAAGGATATCAAACTTCGTATTACGATGTGATTTAAGAGACCATTGTCCTTGGTTGATGTTTCTCAAAATTTACAAATCTAAAGAAGGGTTGATACGCTTTAATTGTAATTGAAATTTATATTTAGTGTGATTTCGAACGAATACTTGTTAGTTGTTTTTTAAAAACTCTACCTAACCAAAGGCTAAATAACAATGAATTCATTGCCCAGGAAAACATTAAGTGGTTGTCTAAGGAATTACATGGCACGCTGTCTATAAATGTGTGATAGAGCTTCCATAAAAAATATTTAAATCGTTGTCAGAAGGGAGATAGGATCACTGTCAGCAACGATTATCTAACCAATAGAGTGGAGCAGTTTGTAAGGGTATGTGATCGTTGTCCATAATAAATACTCAGCCCATTACTACTACCAATGGAAACATAGCCTAGCCATGGCATAATTGTTTGACATTAGTTACAATAGATGGATGTAGAGTAAATACGTGATAACGTTGTCTGTACACCCTATGAAGTCGCAAACTATTAAATAGATAAAATCATTGACCCAACCATATATGAACCGAATCTATGTTGTTCATAAATTTGTTGTCAATTTTTTTTTTCCCAAGGAATCATTATACCTATGTTAGTGCAGTTCACATAACATACAAATCATGACCATAACTAATCATATATGTTTAGATTATAATGCAATCAATCCAGATATTATATAGTAGAACTAAAATGACCTTGTTGTCTAAGATTTGTTGTCAATGGTGATATCTCTGTGCAATTATAATATCGCTGCAAAATTAAATCATTGTCTGTAAAATTAAAGACATGTTGTCTATCAACTATGCTAGCGTTGTCATACATTACAATATACACAACATACAATCTCTGAGTAAATACACGTCTATATAAATAATTCGCTGCTAATTATTACAGGGCTATACCAATATAAATTATATATCTAAACAATTATATCGCTGCACCAATATACTGATTATATAAATTCGTTGTATATATATATATATATATATATATATATATATATATATATATATATATATATATATATATATATATAATGTCTGTAAACTATGCATTTGTTGTATAATTATATAAGGGATGAATAGGCAGTCAATATAAGTAAAACGTAGAGAATATAGAGGATAATGCTTGCATAAATAGAAAGGAATCACGGAGTAACTAAGTGAGAAGGTTTTCATGTAATATATATATGAATCACAGAGTTAGAAAAATGACGTTGTTGTCATTCAATTGTTTACAGTCAATAAATAAATTCAATTGCAGTCACAATTAGTTAAAACAATGTTGTCATACAATGGGTAACTCTCAAATAAATGAATTTAATCATAGTCACAATAGTTTAAAAGAAACACTATCATTCACATGGACAACGTTGATATTTTTCCATTCAAGAGTTGGGAACTGTCGTGAAAATTGCAGAGAATAAAATACCCTCTGAAAACATAGAGGTGATATAAAAACACAGAGGGTAGAGTTGATCACAAAGAGAAAAGATAAACAATACATAGAGGTATTCAATCACAAGAAGGTGCAAGACAGTCATTCAACCAGGAACAATCAATGCAGGGATAAGAAAGGGATAGCTAGCTGGGCAAAATTATCCTTCGCTCATCATCCATGCATAGAAAAGAAGGGCATTAGAATCTATAGGTCTATGAACACTGAAGTGACAACCATCGATTCGACTCTTGGCCAACTGCTCAAGCATGGAATGATTATCTAGGGTAAAGGATGGAAGGTAAAGCACAATATATTCATAATAATAAATAAAACAAAATAGAACAATCATAGCAATCAGGGATCGGGTTGCCAAGGAAATCAATTCAAATGCAGCGAACATAAATCTATGATGATTTTCAGTTCTTGATTAAAAAAAATGAGTAAAACAAATTTCTTTACACAATATAAGTACATTAATGAAAGCGCAAGAACAATATTAATCTACCATTCAAAATAAATGCATGCATACCGTAGCCCAAGGCGACAACTTTGATTCATTGTCCCACGCGCGCTCCTTCTGGCTCCTGCTTGTGGACCGACGTGACTTCACCGGTACCTCCTAGCCAACACTAGGGGTACTCTTCTTTCCCCTAAGTCCCTCGAGCCGCAAAGGGGCCACGCACACTATACCAGAGAACAACTAGCACCTAGCTCACCTCACAAGGTCGAGCTACCACTCATTACCCAAGCTGAGTATCCCAACTCCCACAACATAAGTCAGTCAAGAGAAAAATTTTGCAGCGTAACGTTACGCATAAAGATCCGATCCATACTTCTCCTCCTCCATCCTTTTTATAGAGTTTCTAAGTGATTTCTTTCCCAAATTCCCATTTAATTTATTTTTTCATTAATTTAATTCAGAAAAACCTCCCCCGTACACATGTCACCCATCCCCCTAGTTGCACCAAAAATTAATTTCATTGATTATTTAATTATTTCTATTTCCCTCACCCACCAAAAAGCATTCCAAAAAATGCTTGGTGTCCCAATATTCTCTTACACATTTTAAATGACTTATGTCTTTACTAAATTCCTAGTTGAGTTCAAATTACAAAGTTCTTAAAGGAAAGATTCCTTACGTTTCCCTTTTTTTTTATGTTTCCCCCTTTTTCCCTTAGTTTCCTATTTCTTTTAAGTTTCCCTCTTTTCCCTTTTTAACTAAAACTCAAATTATCAATTGTAGAAAAAACACCTTCTACCCCTTTTTCTTTTTAATTAATAAAATTTAATTAGCATATGTAGAAGAAACAATTATTTCCCTTTTTAATATTTTAATCCCCAAATGAAATTTGATTTTAATAAATTAATTGAATTTCTTACCCCCTTCTCATCACATGTTTAATTATGATTATTATTTTTTACCACAAGTGTCAATTAGAGCTAGATTTTAATTTCACTAGGCTGGGTGACAATTTTATTAGGAAAATTATGTTTTTAAAACTTACTTGTCACATTATTCATTCTAAGGCCATCTAGGTTTATTCACTCACTAGTTAAAAATGCGACGTTCCCTTTAGGACGCACTAGATGCTCCAAGGGTACCACTCGCCTCCTTATGTTTTCATTGTGCGATGTTCCCTTCAGGACGCACTACGTTCTCCAAGTGTGTCACTCACCTCTTTATGTTTTCCTTGTGTGATGTGCCCTTCAGGACGCACTACGTGCTCCAAGGGTGTCACTCACCTCTTTCCATTTTCCTTGCGCAACGTGCCCTTCAGGATGCACTACATGCTCCAAGGGTGCCACTCACCTCTTGATTGACTTGGTAGACATCAAAACCCCCTGGAGTCAATACTCCGCTAGGTGATCTTGTGGGAGACTAAGGGCCTCTAAGGAATAAGGCCTCTGACTTATTGTGCACCCCTTAGAATCATCGTGAGTGATTGTCGCAGTCTACCGTCACGACATTGTGGGTCTTCTCAAACTAGGTAATCATTAACCTACAGTTCGAGCCACGACGAGAGTGCTAGTAGGCTATGGCAGAGCTGTTGTCCACACCTCTTCCTCAAAGTATTTGGTTTTCATGTGTGACCCCTCTACTCCACATGTGAGTCTTGTCAACAAGCTATCGCCAACCTGCATCATCAACAATCATGTCAGCAATAATAATCAATCATCATTACATCTAATCAGATGTACATATTTCATATCAACAAAAATAAAACCCCACTATTCCACTCCCTGACTCGATCCCAAGTCCAAGGGGTTTCATTGATGCCTCTGCATACTCGACGTCCAAAGTTATGCACACTCAGGAGGACCTAGTCAATATCACCTATAATGCATCATAATCATAATCAAACAACCAATAGTATAATAATCTGGATCACTCACAAGCAAGTGTCCTCAAAGAATAATTTCACTCAGTGCGCACAAGAGTGGGATGTTACATACACCCCCTCTTGGTTTAAACTTCATCCCGAAGTTTCAAAATATATAAATGTTGAAATAATGTGTATCACAGTATCATAAGTCTATCTATCAACAAAAATGGAAACCGCTAGCGCATATCATATGCGTCCTCCCAGGTCGTCGAGTGCAAACTATAGTTGTCCCACTCGACCTTGACCTAATCTACTATTCGATGCCAATGGTCCAGGATGCAAGTTGGCTCATTCATGAGTGCACCCTCATTTGATACCTAAAAGGTACTCAAGTCAAAACATGTGTAGGATCACTAAAATAATGTCTCAAACAGAGACGTGAAAGACATTTTGCATACGCCTCAAGGATAAAGCAGGGCTAGACAATAGGCCACATGCCTCTCCTTTCCACAATCTCGCAGTATCCCATGAACCTAGGAGATATTTTATCACCCCTTCTAAACTTGATCAAACTCTTATGCGGTTTCACCCGTAAGAATACTCGATCGCCACATCGTAACTACGGTCGACACGATGCACATAGACATATCTCTTATGCCAATCCTGCGCTTCCTTGATCCTTTGTCTTATTGTTTTCATTTGATCTTCCATTTCTTGGATCACTTCTAGTCCCACAAGGATCCTATCCTCAAGCCGATCCCAACTCAAGGTGTCTGACACGGTTTCCCGTAAAGAAACTCGAAAGGTGCCATCTTAATAATTATTTGATAACTGTCGTTATCAAAAATTCTACCAGTGGCAAGAATCCCTCCCAATGCTTTTGTTGGTCCATCACATACATGTGCAACATGTCATCCAGGATTTGGTTTGTTCATTTGGTATGGCCTTCTGTTTGCGGATGATATGCAGTAGTAAAGTTAAGTCGGGTTCCCAAGGCCTCTTGGAAACTAGTCCAAAATCGTCTGGTAAACACCGATCCTCGATCATATATAATCCTCTTAGTCACACCATGCATACTCACAATCTCGTTAATGAAAACTCTAGCTATGTCAGGTGCATGATATGTCATACACACAGGAATAAAATGAGCACTCTTCGTTAGAGTGTCGACTACCAAAAAAATTGAGTCGTGTTTCCTTATCGTTAGTGGCAATCCAATAATGAAATCCATCGAAATGACCTCCCATTTCGATACCAGAATAGCGTGCGGCTGTAGTAATCCCGTCAGAGGTCTATATTTAGCCTTCTCCTGCTACAATTCTAGACATCTTTCCACGTATTTAACTATGTCTTTCTTCATTCCATTCGAGAATAATAAGGGTTTTAGGGTTTTCCTTCATCTTCGTGACCCCCGGGTGAGCCATGTACACTACTCTATGAGCCTTGTTTAGGATCAAACTCCTCAACTCGTTGTTTGGTGGTACATAAATTCGATTTTTAAATCTCAATAATCCATCATCGTCAAACGTAAATCCTTCAAATCTTGGTACCATCATTGTGTTTTGTCCAATAAAATCCTTGACCTCCTTATACCAGTCATCGTCATGCTGTAAAGTTAGAATATTTTCACGTAGATTCCTCTGAAGAGGTAGCACCGAAAATATGTGTGGTCTCTGACTCAATGCTTCCACCACTCGGTTCACTGTTCCCTTTATGTAAGTAATCTCGAATCATACTCACTAAGAAATTCTGACCAATGTCATTGTCGTGCGGTCAAGTCGCTTTGCGTAAAGATGTGTTGTAGTCCATAACGGTTTTTTTTTAGTTCAAATTTGCGTCCAATCAGGTAGTGTCTCCAAACCTTCAAGGTATATACAATAACTAACAACTCCAAATTGTGCGTCACACAGTTATCCTCATACCTTCTCAACTTACTCGATATGTAAGCGATCACTCGATCGTCTTGCATCAAGACTCCGCCTAAGACTTCCTTGGATGCATGAGTGCATACCAAGAATTTCGCATCCATGTCAGGGACCCTTAGTATCGGTGTTGTTTTCAACAGTTCTTTGAGCCTTCAAAAGGCTTCCACGCATTTCTCGGTCCAAAGAACTTCTTGTTCTTCTTATGCAATTCCGTGATTGGATTTGCTATCTTCGAAAATCCCTCAACGAACCGTCAATAGTATCCTGCTAAACCCATGAAGCTAAACACTTTCGGGACATTCATCGGTGCAGGCCATTCCACAATAGACTTGACCTTTGTTGGATCCACGATGATACATTTTCCAGAGATGAAATGCCCTAAGTAGTGAATCTTCGATTAATAAAACAAGCATTTAGACAATTTCCCATACAATTTGTTCTCTTGCAGACAGTGTAGTACCAAGCGCAAGTGCTCGTCATGATCCTCCATTGTCTGAGAGTAATTCAAAATATTGTCAATGAATACTTGGACGAACTTGTCCAAGTACTCACGAAACACCCCGTTCATCAAATTCATAAATTCCCCTCGGGCGTTCGTCAATCCAAATGGTAAAACAATAAACTTGTAATGTCCAAACCTCGTCTTAAAGGCGATCTTAGGGACATCATCATATTTGATCCGTAACTGGTGATACCATGATCGCAAATCGATATTTGAAAACACTGTCGCACCCTTCATCTGATCAAACCGATCATCAATCCTCAACAATGGATACTAATTCTTGATAGTTTTCTTATTCAATTGATGGTAGTCAGTGTAGAGTCTCCACAACCCATCCTTCATTCGTATGAATATAAAAGGCACACCCCACAGTGACACACTAGGACGTATTAGTCCCAGGTCCAACAACTCCTTTAGTTGCATTCTCAACTCCTGTAACTCTAGGGTCGACATCCGATAAGGTGTTATTTCTATTGGTTCGTTCCTCAATTTTAGGTCTATGGTAAATTCCAATTCCCTCTCTGGCGGCATCTCAGGTAACTCCTCAGGGAATATGTCCTCCAACTCTCTCAACACCGAAAGGTGTTCTAGACCTTCCACTACTCCCTTCTCATTCAACGCAAGATCACATAAAGCTTACATCCCTTGTGCATGCTCTTCTGTAGCTACAAGGAAGACATGAACCTCAGGGAAACTCCCTAGTTTCAACCTACAATCACGTGTCTCTGTCCGTCATCATCGACCAAGCTCAACCATTTCGTCTTACAGTTGAGTATCGCCTCATGCAATTCCAACCAATCCATACCAATCATGACATCATAAGATCCTAATATCGTGACGTACAGGTTGGCCCTGGTGAAAAACTCTCCCAAGTTAAGGCCACAGCCCGTAACCTTCCCTCCAACCTTTTGTTGGGCTCCCGAAGCTATTTCTACAAAGCTGAGGTCATCATGTTCGACTGCCTTTACCTTAATTCTTTTTAACGTTGACTTAGAAATGAAACTCTCTGTAGCACCGAGATCTATCAAAATACCAAGGGTCTAGTCAGTGATGGTACCTGACGTATCGAGAATAGTCGACTGTTTCTCTGCTTGGCAGTCATTCACCGCTGAAAGAATCTGATGGGCCTTTCCCAAAACTCCCACGGTAGTGGGTCCAGCTGATCCAGATGCTCCGGTCCTCTCCTCTGGGAAGTCACACTGGTAATGTGGCTCCCACCATCCAACACACTTTCTTCGTTCCACTATTCCTGGTACCCAAAGTAGAAGCAAAATTCTAACATTAAGGCCCAACATGAACTTGTTGACCTTAAGTTTCTTGGTAAATTGGTGTAGAGCATACCGAAGCAGCTCCAAAAATGGGCTTCATACTTAGGCATCATGTGACTGCCCTGTCACAAGGTGTTGAACTCATTGATCTGATGCTCAATGAATTCCTTAGAAGATACCTCTCCTGAAACCATTCCTCGAACAGTTCCCATGACACGTCTTCGACGACCATGTTCAAATGCAACAGGAGTGTCTTCCAACATAGAAGAGCACTCCACTTCAGTTGAAGACCGCCATGCATACCTTCATGTTGGAAGTATATTCGTGAAGTGCAAAACACATTTCCATACTCTCCCACCATGCCTCGACGGTCGCGCCGTCTAGGGCACAAAATAACTCAGAAATTTGACCTTCTCGAGTTCGCATTGAATACTAATGGTACTGGCTAGGAATGTTGTGGACCCTCAGGGGTACAGGCACCCTAACCTCATCTCAGTACAGACGAAAATTCAGGGCTTTTGAAAATCCCTGGAAGGACCTTGTCAGACCATCATCATCCCTTACAACAATCGAATCTAGCCCAAGGAGTTGTTCTTTCCCTTGGGGGTTAGACTCCAAGGGTGCGGGCACCTATAGAAGTGTTTCACCTCCTTCCACGACACCATGTCGCAAACCTCTGTGGCGTCCTCTAATCGATATCACCGCATGGACATGTTAAAGTTTTAATTAGCACTAGGTTAGTACTCAAGGTTTTACTGTAGTGGAAAGCCCGATGATCCATAGTCACAGGGTTGAACCCGCTCTGATACCATATGTATGGGCCCCAATCGTTACGACACCAAGCAAAGCGAAAAGTGAATATTTTTTTTTTTTTTATGGAGGAAGGCAATGAAAAAAATAGTTAAGACACACGACCTGATGATGAACACCATGCACACAGATCAGGAAACGATCAACAATGACTCAACCCACTAGCACATTGTGTAACTGGTCAAAAACATGCGGAAATCAAAGATAGATAGAAACGACTACCCTCCCAACACAAACATGAAAAATCCTACAAGATAAAGGACAACATCCACCATACCAACACAACGGCCTCAACGGCTAGTAACTAGAACCTCCATGGCACGCAAACCCAACGCACTGGGAGACCAAATTAACTGAAAAAAAACATGAGGACTATACCCACGCCCCCGGGAAATCATTCGATAAGACGCAAGGTGAAATCACTCGATTTAAATTGCATAAATGACTGGAGGATACTATGACCAACCTCCCCTTCTAGATTGACTTAAGGCGCAAGGCGCATATTCGCCAAGGTAACAGTTAGCCATTATTAGTTCTAATTGATAAAACTACTAGTCCCTCGACCAATAATCTTGCAAAATATAACCAACTATTACACCAATAACCAATATATCTAACAGTCCTATTAATTCAACATTTATATCCCTGTCCAACAAATGATAATCTCATAATTGTTTTTTATAAATCAAATAAATTTTTAAAACTTTTATATCATTTAGTATTAACAAAATTTATTATTTTCTTGTGGAGAAATCTACTTTTGTTTTCCTCGAAGTTCACTTCACCTTAAAGGAGATGTTATTTAATGTACCTAAATAAACATGTTAGATAAAGTATCTAAGCATGTGGTTAAATATCGATTAAAGGTTCGATTTTGAAGAAGGTTCATGTGAAGTCTTTTCACCCTTGATAAGAAATAATATTTCAAAAACTAAGCATTGAAACAATGAATCCAGAACCCCACAAGATGGTTGTAGAAGGATTACCTTCACTAGGGCACACACCACTTAACGATTACCTTCATCAGGGCACTCATAATTACCTTCACTTAAGGATTACCTTCACCAGGGCGCTCAGAATTCTGTGGACAATTCATGTAAACAACAACAGTTGATATGCGGCTTCATAATGATAATAAGGATATCAAACTTTGTATTAAGACATGATTTAAGAGACTATTGTCCTTGGTTAATGTCTCCAAAAATTTACAAATCTAGAGAAGTGTTGATACACTTTAATTGTAATTCAAATTCATATTTAGTGTGATTTCGAGCTGATACTTTTTAGTTGTTTTTTTTTAAATTTTGTCTAACCAAAGGCTAAATAACAATGAATTTGTTTCCCAGGAAAAAATTAAGTGGTTGTCTAAGGAATTACATGGCACGTTGTCTATAAAGGTGTGATAGAGCTGCCATAAAAAGTATTTAAATCGTTGTCAGAATGGAGACAGGATCATTTTCATCCACGATTATCTAACCAATAGAGTGGAGCAGTTTGTAAGGGTATGTGATCATTGTCTCTAATGAATACTTAGCCCATTACTACTACCAATGGAAACACAACCTAGCCAGGGAATAACTGTACGACATTAGTTACAATAGATGGTTGTAGAGTAAAGGCGTGATAATGTTTTCTGTCCACCCTATGAAGTCGCAAAATATTAAATATATAAAATCGTTCACCCAACCATATATGAACCGAATCTATGTTGTTCATAAATTTGCTGTCAATTTTTTTTTGTCCCAAGGAATCTCTATATCTATGTCAACGCAGTTCACATAACATACAAATTGTGACCATAACTAATAATATATGTTTAGATTATAACTTGGTCAATCCAGAATATTATATAGCAGAACTAAAATGACCTTGCTATCTAATATTCGTTGTCAATGGTGATATCTCTGTGCAATTATAATATCACTGCAAAATTAAATCATTGTCTGTAAAATTAAAGACATGTTGTCTATTAACTATGCTATCACTGTCATACATTACAATATACACAACATACAATCGTTGAGCAAATACATGGCTATATAAATAGTTCATTGCTAATTATTACAGGGCTATACCAATGTAAAATATATATTTAAACAATTATATTGCTGCACCAATATATCGATTATATAAATTCTCTATAATCTTTAACATTAACCACTATCCATTAATATCGGTTACTGTCCATCACAAAACCGCGGTCCACATATATAAGAGTGTTGTATATATGGGAACGTTGTCTGTATACAATATCAATAAAATCTAGGAAATCACTGTTATATATATATATATATATATATATATATATATATATATATATATATATATATATATATATATATATATATATATATATATATTGTCTGTAAACTATGCATTTGTTGTCTAATTATATAAGGGATGAATAGGAAGTCAATATAAGTAAAACGTCGAGCAGATTGAGGATAATGCTAGCAGAAATACAAAGGAATAATGAAGTAACTAAGTGAGAAGACTGTCATGTAAAATATATATGAATCACAGAATTATAAAATTGACATTGTTGTCATTCAATCGTTTACAGTCAATAAATAAAGTCAATTGTAGTCACAAATAGTTAAAAAAACGTTGTCATACAATAGGTAACTGTCAAATAAATGAATTTAATCACAATCATAATAGTTTAAAATAAACATTGCCATTCAAGTGGAAAACAATGAGATTTTTCCATTCAAGAGCTAGGAACTGTCATGAAAATCATAAAGAATAAAATACCCTCCAAAAATGCAGAGGTGATATAAAAACGCAGAGGGTAGAGTTGATCTCAGAGAGAAAAGATAAACAATACGCAGAGGTATTCAATTGCAAGAAGGCACAATACAATCATTAAATGAGAAAAAATCAACGCAGGGATAAGAAAGGGGTAGACAGCTGGGAAAAATTATCCTTCGCTCATTATCCATGCACATAAAAGCAAGGCATTAGAATTTATAGGTCTATGAACACTGAAGTGACGACCGTCGATTCAGCTCCTGGTCGACTGCTCAGGCATGGACTGATGATCTAAGGGTAAGGACGAAAGATAAAGCACAATCTCTTCATAATAATCAATAAAACAAAACAGAACAACCATAACAATCATGGATCAGGTTGCCAAGGAAGTCAATTCAAATGCAACGAACATAAAGCTATGATGACTTTAAGTTCTTGTTAAAAATGTTGACTAAACACATTTCTTTACACAATATAAGTACAGTAATGAAAGCGCAAGAACAATATTAATCTACCATTCAAAATAAACGCATGTGTACCGTAGCCCAAGGCGACCGATCCGAGTCATTGTTCCATGTGCGCTCTATCTGACTCCTGCTTGTCGATCGATGTGACTTCACCGGTACCTCCCTGCCAACACTAGGGGTACTCTTCTTCCCCTTGAGCCCCCCGAGCCGCAAAGGGGCCACACACACTATACCAGAGAACAACTACCACCCAACTCACCTCGCAAGGTTGAGCTACCACATGTTACCCGAGCTAGGTATCCCAACTCCCACAAGATAAGTCGGTCAAGAAAAAAATTCCGCAGCGTAACACTATGCATAAAGATCCGATCCATACTCCTCCTCCTCCATCCTTTTTATAGAGTTTCTAAGTGATTTCTTTCCCAAATTCTCATTTAATTTATTTTTTTCATTAATTTAATTTAGAAAAACCTCCCCCGTACACATGTCACCCATCCCCCTAGTTTCACCAAAAATTAATTTAATTAATTATTTAATTATTCATATTTCCCTCACCCACCAAAAAACATTCCTAAAAGCGCTCCTTGGTGTACCAATATTCTCTTACACATTTTAAATGACTTACTCCTTTACTAAATTCCTAGTTGAGTTCAAATTAGAAAGTTCTTAAAGGCAAGATTCCTTATGTTTCCCTTTTTCTTTATGTTTCCCCCCTTTTCCCTTAGTTTCCTATTTCTTTTAAGTTTCCCTATTTTCCCTTTTTAACTAAAACTCAAATTAGCAAGTGTAGAAAAACCATCTTTTACCCTTTTTTCTTTTTAATTAATAAAATTTAATTAGCATATGTAGAAGAAACAATCATTTTCCTTTTTGAAATTTTAATCCCCCAATGAAATTTGATTTTAATAAATTAATTGAATTTCTTACCCCCTTCTCGTCACATGTTTAATTATGATTATTATTTTTGACCACAAGTATCACTTAGACCTCGATTTTAATTTCACCGGGCTGGGAGACATTTTTATTAGGAAAAAAATGTTTTTAAAACTTACTTGCCACATTATTCGTTCTAAGTTCGTCTAGGTTTATTCACTCACCAGTTAAAAATGAGACGTGCCCTTCAAGACACACTAGGTTCTCTAAGGGCGCCACTTGCCTCCTTTCGTTTTCATTGCCTGACGTGCCCTTCAGGATGCACTACGTGCTCCAAGGGTGCCACTCGCCTCTTTCCATTTTCCTTGTGCAATGTGCCCTTTAGGATGCACTATGTGCTCCAAGGGTGCCACTTGCCTCTTTCCGTTTTCCTTGCACAATGTGCCCTTCAGGATGCACTATGTGCTCCAAGGGTGCCACTCGCCTCTTGACTGACTTGGTAGACATCAAAAACCCCTGGAGTCAATAATCGGCCATGTGATCTTGTGGGAGACTAAGGGCCTCTAAGGAATAATTCCCCTACCTTATTGCATGCCCCTTAGAATCATCGTGAGAGACTGTCACAGTCTGCCCTCATGAAATCGTGGGTCTTTTCAAACTAGGTAATCGTTAACCCACAGGTCGAGCCACGATGAGAGTGCTAGTAGGTTATGGAAGGGATGTTTTCCACACCTCTCCCTCAAAGTCTTTGGTTGTCATGTGTGACCCCTCTACTCCACATGTGAGTCTAGTCGACAAGCTATCCTCAACTTGCATCATCAACAATCATGTCAGCCATAATAATCAATCATCATAACATCTAATCAGATGTACATATGTCATATCAAAAACAATCAAACCCCACTAGTCCACTCCCTAACTTGATCTGGATTCCAAGGGGTTTCATCAATGCCTTTGCATCCTCGAGGTCCAAAGTCCTACACACTGAGGAGGACCCAGTCAATAGCACCTGTCTATGTAAATATAAAAAAACAACATATCATCATATCCATAATGCCTCATAATCATAATCAAACGACCAATAGTATAATAATTTGGATCACTCGCAAGCAAGTGTCCTCAAAGAATAAGTTCGCTTAGTGCGCGCAAGAGTGGGATGTTACAAAAGGAATGGTTGAAGATTGTTATCCAAGATAGCCAACAATTATGTAAAATTGTAGTGAAGAGGATATCATTACGGGTGCAATTGAAGAAAGAAGATATGGAGTATTGCTAGAAAGGAAACAACATTGAGGTGTCGAAACCTTAGGTTCTAATGGTTCATCACACTTCTCCTGTAAACATTCGGTCGAGTGGTCAACCGACATCTAGAAATAATCGATTGGACGATCAACTAAATATCTACATAAATCAATCAGATAGTCGACCAGTGGTCAAATACATTTGGTCAGTGGATCGACCATCCGAGCAATTGACTATGAGTTGGATACATAGATAGTAGTTCAAGCACTCTTTTCAAGCCAAGTAAACAATGTATATTTGATGGAGTCAACTCTGACCACCGATGGTTGTATGTGGACAAGATCTTCTCGATTCCAAGGAAGTTGGTTAGATATTGTGATACGGATTTAGGAGTGGAATGAACTAATTAACAGACTAAATATAATAAACACAGAGATATGAAGAACAAAACAAATATCTAGTGAACAATATATTCTATTGAATAAATGAAATAGGTTGAAACTGTAAAACTGCAGAAATGAAACACTTTCTCGAATGGTGATAGATATCTTTGAGAAGAGATGTGGCTCCCACGTGCATCCTTATGAGCAGAAAATTACAATGAGGCTACAAAGGCCTTTTTGATATTACTCATGAATTACAAAACCCTAGACATCCAAAAACCTAAACCTAGGAGGTGAAATGCCAAAAGTCATGTGGGCTCCTATGGGTAAGTTGGTACCTCAACTTCCCGAGGTCGTAACGTTTGCATACAACCTCCGTTTTAGGCGCGTGATAGCCCGTTGGAAAGGTATTTCAGAGAACTACACATTAATCCATCAAAATTTGATTCCATCTATAGTTTGACTATGGCGAGCCAAAAAAACACTGTTTAGGGCTCCAAAACAGCCCTAGAAGTACAACAAGATGTGCTAACATGAAAACATAAAAAATAAGCCAGTTGGATTAGGTGAGAGGCCACCAATATCCACCTAGAAGATGTTTAAGGCTTCAGACAACCCCAAAAGTGTAGAGCCCACAATTATAAAGAAGTAAAAAATAACATGTTGAACTAAAAACAGACAATAGGAGCGAGTTGGAATAGGTGGGTGGCCACCAATATCCACCTGGATCATCTTGATGCTATAAATAACATCCACAATGGGTCATTATCATGTGTGTTATATGCTAATACTAAACATGGTATGTGTGTGTGTGTTTAATATGCATCATGATGTTCTGAGCACAATGCGTTATGCTTAAGCGCTATAACAACGTCTTTAAACACCACATGTTTTGTTTGAAGTTATTCCTCTTCAACTATTTGCAATTTTGTTTATTTGTTTCATATCAAGTTACATCCAATCCCCAACACAAGGATAGTGTCATGCCAAGGGGGTGGGTACTGTAACATCCATAATTTTAGCCCCTTGGTTGTACTAGACTAAATTATGTGCCAAGTGTGAATAAGTGTTGTAATGATGGGAGGGAATGAACCCATATGTAAAATATGTAAATATCTTGTCTGAAATCCTACCATGGAGCTCAAGGCCAAGGGTCAACTAGTGAATGTCTAGGCATGCATTTTTGATAAATATGTTTTCTATGTAGCATGAGACGAACTTTCCATAGCGTATTCAAGATATGTAAACACTATTTCAAATATAATATAAAGGTCCAAGGATGGCTACAAAAGAGCAAGAGAGGGGCTATGAGTCTGCTAAACAAAAAGAGGAAAGAGGGTCCAAGGGGATGTTAAATACTCCAAGGTTGCCTAAGTTTTCTAACCTTCATCGTTTCACCATGTTCCTTATTAAATACCCCAACCACCATTCACTGAATGTAGGTGGTTGTTGGTGGGGAAGTCCTCCTTCCATACTTATCATGGCATGGGGTTTGAGTACAAGTCTTGAGGAGTGTAAGAGACTCTATCTCTATAGGAATCTAAACCCCATGAATATTTGAACCATCTTTTTTCCTATGCACCCTTCCCTCTTGCAAATTCAAATTGATCATTCCTATTGGCTCATTCATTCATTCCATTCTATTCATCTCTTCAACCATTCAATTCTAGGGGTTCCCATGCTACACTCATGACCATTCTCATGTTGGAGATTGTAGTTTGAACCTATAAGTGACCAAGGAGAGTTGAGGAAGGGAAAACTGTGAACCAAATAAAAAGAGATGCAAGGCTACATAAGAGCCTAGAGATTGGATTTCTAGGAAACCATTCCCATTCCCTAAAGATTTCTACTCATTGAGTTCTCAAGAGCCAAGAGATGACTTTACTAATTTGATCCTAAAGGGAGATGGTAGATTGGACTCCTTTTGCACACATTGAGAACATTAAAGAGGGTAAAGGGTTTCCTAAGGGATTGATGAGTAGAGAAAGGAGTGGCCTCCTTGTATGCATGAAGGATTGTTTAGTAGAGAAACAATATATTCCCGATGTTATGTGGGGTAGTGAAAGAATGGGTTGTCTAGAAGGTTGCTTAGAGAGTTTTGTGGGAAACTAGGTTGGGTTAGTGACTTGAGTGTCCTATACCAATTTACTTCACCTTGGTAGCCTCATAGCATGGACTAGGGGTGTCATCCACAAAGGATTTCCTACGATTGGGTCAAAAATTACTCACCAACGATAAGTTTCCTTGGACTTGCTTGTTCCAAAGATAAGTGTCCCATCTCCATGTTTGAATTGATGTTTACAATTTTTCCATTAAGCTCTGTTTTACTTACGAATGAATTGGTATGGAATTCATGCTTGGAATGAATGATGTGTTGCATGATTGGATGTTTCATTAATATGCTACATACATTTGTTATTCTAAATTCCTTAGAGCTTATTAGGATGAAATTACACTATGCATTCAATGTTCTGTATGCCTAGATTCTAAGTGGCGATGGCCAAATTTTAATTCAAAGAATCCTTGGAAGTTGGTGTGGCCCTAGGCCAAACATCAACCTAACATTGGGTAGGAGCTATCTGGAGCTTGTGGCTTGGTAGGCCTTTTGTCAAAACTGAAGTGTCAACTTCAATGGCCATTTCCCTCTCATATTAATTATTTCAAACTATACCTTCGAATGGCCCGAATAGCCTGGTTTTTTTTAAGGTACTTTTTTTATTGGATCGAAGCCTTGTTGCTTTCTTTCGAAAGTTGTTAGTTTGAATTTGGCCCAATGGGTTATTGGGGCATTCAAAAGTTGTTTCCTAGAATTTGGCTTGATGGCCTATTGGGGACATTCAAAAGGTGTTTATTCAAATTTGGCCCAATGGCCTATCGAGGCATTCGAAAGTTGTTTCCTTGAATTTTGCCTAATGGCTTATTGGGGGAATTTGAAAGTTGTTTCTTCAAACTTGTCAAGTTGGTCGATTGGGGGCATTCAAAAACTATTTGTTTGAACTTGGCCTTATGGCCTATTGGGGCATTCAAAATTTGTTCGTTCAAATTGACTCAATGGCCTATTAGGGGCATTTGAAAGTTGTTCTTTTGAATTTGGCATGATATCCTATCAAGGGAATTTGAAAGATGTTATTTCCATTTGACCCAATGGGCTGTCAAGAACCTTCAAAAAATGTTCATTTGAAAGTTCCCTATGGGTTATTTCCTTTGATTGGATTCATCTTTTAAAGGTGGTTGATGGTCATCTTTCAAAGATGCTCGATGGGATTGCTTTATCTTTTGAAGCGACATCTTAAAAAGAGGCTCAATGGTATATTGGGTGGATCTTTCGAAAGAGTCTGATGACCATCTTTCAAAAGAGCTCTAAGAATTTCCATTGGGGAGATCTTTCAAAATGGGTAGATCATTCAAATAAGGTTTATAGCCTTTTATTATGCACCATGTTCATCTTTAAGAAGGGTTCAATGTGATATTTTGAATAAGCTCGATGGTTTATTCAAAAGAGGCCCAATGTCTTGGATGTGTATAAGTACAACTTGTATTGTATTCTTTCAAAGGATGAATTGCAATGTTCTTCATATTAGGCTTGGTGTGTTATTTCGATGAAAATGCAAAGGGAAGATGGAAAATTGGTAAGTAGTAAAATTTCGATTATAAAAATTTAACGATGAAACTTTGAATATATTTATTTATGAGAGATCATTATGTAACAATTCATTCATCTAGGATAGAGATGATAACAATCAAATAGATTATCAAAACTTTGATTGTTTAATTAACAAGTGTTAAATAAAATTTAAATTTAATTTTAATTAGTAAAATTAAAATATGAAAAAAAACAAAAATCATCCTATATAATATTTATATTTACTTCTATATAAAAATTCTAAAATATATAATAATATAAATAGATAAACCATAATTTTACAAATTATATATATAAATAATGCACATCAAATGGTAAAACTTTTACCTAAGAAATCTTGGAGAAAAATGATCACCTCATTAAAAAAACAATACATGGCAAAACAAGCAATATTACACATATACAAATTGAAAGTACGTTAAGTAAAATAAACATCACTTTCAAAAACACAATGATATGGACAAATTAATTGGAAGATTGCTACTTAGTATTAAAATACAATCTAAACAATTGCATCTTGATATACATATTCAACTACTTTTTTAATATACATATTCAACTACTTTTTTAAATGTTCCACAAGAAAATGTACTCTTACCTATATTAGTTTTAAACATTCTTTAATGCACTCTTACTTATATTAGTTTTAAGCAATTGCATCTTGATATACATATTCAACTACTTTTTTTAAATGTTACACAAGAAAATGTACTCTTACCTATATTAGTTTTAAACATTCTTTATTTATACAATCTAAACAAAACAATTGCATCTTGATATACATATTCAACTACTTTTTTTAAATGTTGCACAAGAAAATGTTCTCTTGGTTTAAACATTCTTTATTAATACAATCTAAACACACAATTGCATCATATACATATCCAACTACTTTTTTAAATGTTCCACAAAAAAATGTACTCTTACCTATCATAGTTTTAAACATTATTTATGACAATAGGGACATTATACCTTTTGGCAATGAATACCCACCTAAAATATAAATTGCCACGTAATATACCAACAAAACTTAACAATCTCAAATTTAAGAACCTTAAAGTTAGTTTTAAACATTCTTTATGACAATGGGGACATTATACCTTTTGGCAATAAATACCCACCTAAAATATAAATTGCCACGTAATATACCAACAAAACTTAACAATCTAAAATTTAAGAACCTTAAAGTTAGTTTTAAACATTCTTTATGACAATAGGGACATTATACCTTTTGGCAATAAATACCCACCTAAAATATAAATTGCCACGTAATATACCAACAAAACTTAACAATCCCAAATTTAAGAACCTTAAAGTTAGTTTTAAACATTCTTTATGACAATAGGGACATTATACCTTTTGGGATATAAATACCCACCTAAAATATAAATTGCCACGTAATATACCAACAAAACTTAACAATCTCAAATTTCAGAACCTTATAGGTGAGTGCTCTAGGAGGAGGATACAAATTGAGATAGTTGGATTATAATTATTTGGAATTTTATATTTTTCATAAAATTTATATATTTTTTAGTTATTAATTTTGTATTATTATTTTAAATATATATAAATAAAATTATAATTATAATAACATTCATTTACAATTCAATAGATATAGTAAATTTTATAATTATTAATTTATAAATAATTATTTATTTATTATTATTATTTTAAATGTATATAAATAAAATTCCCCGGATGGGGTGACACGCGGCACCGTGGTGGTGACACCAGGATCAACACTAAGCTCAGGTTTAATTGTCGATGGCCGCCACCCACACATCAACATTTACGATGGTGGACGACCATAGCAGAGGCCATACGACGGAGAGACTCCTCCCTCGCGCAACCATTTACACCCCCTGCGCACTCAGATTGAAAGAGGATATGGGAGGACAGATGACTCTGGTGTCTGGTTATGTGTTTTCTTATGAGCCCGGGCAGAGCGGGAATGCTCCTGCTTCGGCTATGCTCTTCGCTTGGACGTTCACCACCTTTTCTTTGCACTCTGATAAGGATTTCCAGGGTTGTTTGTCTTTGCGTGTGCCACGACAGAGTCGGTCTGCTCGCACTTCGCACCTGCTACCGCTCTCGTCCTGGACTTATAGCTTAGCACTACAACTGCTTGGCACTTGCATTCACCCCCCGGATACAATGGGTAGAAAGCGAGGCAGGCCTCGCCGGGGTTCAGCCTGGGACGCCCATAAGGCGCAGCGGCGACGGAAGGAGCAATTAGAACGCGCTCTGGCTTTGGCGTCCTCCATTCTTCGGAAGAAGGCTCGGGCTGAGAAACGGGCGTTTCTCGACACTATTGCAGAATCGGGAGTTGGTTGTAGCAGGGAAGACACGACATTTAAGCCGAGTGACAAGAAGGAGGCCGAGACCGAGGATGTGTTTCCCACCTGCGTCGTGGAGGAGGACCCGTTTATGGGGGACCTTCCAAGTGTTGAGAAGCCCCACGCCATGGAGACGACCAGCTGGGAGGGTACCAAATGCGTTTTGGCTAGGGAAGACGACTTCCCCGGTTGCATTGTCGAAGAAATTCCTTGGTCGGGCGACTTGCAAGCAGCTGGTGCCAAGAAGACTGTGGATGCAGAGGTTGAAGCGGTGCAGAGGGAGCTCGTGGTTGGCATTGGTGAGGCAATAGAATTGAGGATTGCTCCCCGTAGTGGCTTGGGTGGCGGAATGCATGGCTCTCTCCTCAGCGACGAGCACCTGGCTTTGGTGTTCGAGCTCCAAGGCCACATGTCGGACCTGGAACATAGGGCCCTCCTCATGGGCCAGCGCATGGACCTGCTTCTCGACGCGTTCTCCGGTGCTCCAGCTCAGCGGAAGTGTCCCCTGTGCGCGCAGGCTTTTGCCATTCCGGTGGGGACCACTTGGCAGATTGGCGAAGGCGACAAGTCACCGGGTGCCTAGGTTTTTATAATTTCCTGGTTTTTAGTTTGATTGTGTAACTGTTTTATGTTCATCTGGACCATAAGCATCTGTCTTGGTTTCCTCCGGGCAGGACAAATGCTACTTTCCTTTATGTATTATCGTACAACTGCTATTTTCTCCCCACTTATGCTGGTTTCCAGATACCGACAACATTTTTGGTGACTTTAGCCATGCCACTGTATATTTTGTCAAAGTTTTATGCTAATCTAATATAGCACGTACTACTCCTTTTTTATTTAAAAAAAAATGTATATAAATAAAATTAAAATTAATTAAAATTATAATTAATTAAAATTATAATAATATTTATTTACAAGTCAATCAATATAATATCGAAATTGATCACCATTTTATTAATAAAATGCTTTAGTAAATATAACTCACAAAGTAACAAATAAAAACTATCGAATTAACAACAGAAAATTATCAACTTATAGACTTTACAATTCCAATTCTTTCAAATGAGTTGGAGGTTACACACCATATTTAAAAAGGAAAAATATGAAATTAAATTTAATTATATCAATGATAAATATATTTTAAATTTAAAACTCAAACTTCCTTTAAAGTTATGTTTTTAAAACTCAAACTTCCTTTAAAGTTATGTTTTTAAAACTCAAACTTCCTTTAAAGTTTAAAGTTATGTTCATGAATCTATTTTTTTTTTTTTGAAAAGTTGATGATATTCAAAAATGAAGTTGACACTCTTTTAATAATTTTAAAGGTAAAAATTGTGAGATGAGTTTAGTTTTAAGGAGTGTGAAGAAAATTGTTATTTTTATATTTAAATTCTATAATAAAATACTTTACACATTTTTATATAAAATGTATTGATAGTTAAATTTATTTTTATTAATTTAAGAATATTTGATTTCTATAAGTTTTGAAAATTATCTTATAAACTTTTTACATTTAGTAATAAATGATTAAGAATTCCATTATTAAGAGGAAAAATATTTTAGGCATGGGCAATATGTCAGGAAAACAAAATCTAACCAAGGCATATGTTTTGTGGTGTGGTTTCTCTATAGCTAAGGAAGAAGGTGCAAGGTCCTTATAGGCTTTTTGGGATTTAATGCTAGTCATTAGAGCAATGATTGGTCAATCCAATCAAGAAGGGTACTCAAGAAGGGTACAAATTAAAATTTCTCTTTTCCAAAATCAAGTGATATCTCTCTTACTTTGAAAGAGTTTCTTTATTTCACACAAAATGAGAATTGAATGAGAAGGTAGATCATTGGGATAAGTTAGCCTCTAAGCCTAGTCTTAAACTTTGTTAAAAAATAGAGTTTATGACTATAGATCAAATCCCCTAAATTCATGATCAAGTGGGTATTAATGCACACAACTATCAACATGAAGCATTCATTGTCAACAAGTTGGCAAAGCCTTAGGAAAGGTTGTTCAAGGAGTTCCATTTAGCTAGACCTTATTCGAATTTATGCTAGCTTCATGGCTATTAAATTCCATTTGATGCCTTGGTACAATCAATGTGGGAATATGACCGAGTTGAGACATTGGTGGAGGTGTATTTCATGTTGGTCTATTGGCTTGTGTCTATTGGTTTGTGGTTTTTGCATGTGTCTTGTTGCTCTCTGGGTTTTTTTCCTACAACTTCAAATGTCTATGAGAGGTTTCTTTGTTTAGTGTTCCCTCCTTCTCATTTGGTTCTTGTTCTCTTCTTTGCTAGTGTGCCTACGACCGAAGTGCATGAGGTTGGGAGTTGGTGGTTTGGGATGGTTTCACTCCCATTTATATTCAAGGAAATTTTGAAGGAATCATCTAAGACTCAGGGAGTTCTCCTCCTCAAAACCTGGAAGATTCTCTTTCCTTCTTCACTTTCATAAATTCGGCTAAGAAAAAAATGGACATCTTGCCTTTTCCCTCAAAATTCTTGTATGTTGGTTGAAGGTTTTTTAATTTCAGTGTGATTGGGGTACCTTCAAGGATTTTGGTATTTACATTCCATTTCGAGCTCATTATTCACCCTATAACTGGAAATAGAGGGTTGCATGGTTTGGGGCTACATGGTTTGTTTAAAATTCCAATGGTATTTAGGTTCATTGCTCCGAAATTATAGAATTATTTTGCTAATTATAGGTAGTTGGATAGTTCTACTATGCTTGACTTTACAGGATTCAAAGGCATAACTACTATGGATAATTCTGATGTTTAGGAGATTTGTAGAATCTTAAGACTTCATGAGGAGATAAACCAAGTCAACTGCAGTGCTCTAATTGTAATTTTGTCTAAAATTTTTGAATTAGAACAAGCACACAACGCACAAAATGTTGACGTTATGAGCATTCTGTTGCTTCCGAACTAGAGGTTGGATTCACTGGAAACTAAACGCAATAGGCTTTGAAGTTTAACTCTCACCCAATGAATGGAATCTCTCTCTATAGCTTCCAACAACCAAGGAAAATAGAACTCATTTCAATCTACGCCAAAGAAAGACGAGATGGTTCACTAGCTTCAGGACCCAATGGAAGTTGAAGGCCCTAACTCTCCTCAATATGATGAGGGGAAAGAAGAGGAAGGAAGTTTCCATTTATGTCACTAGTGATATGTATTTTCAAGTAATATGCATTTTGGGTAAATATGTAAAACTTGTAGGATGACTTGGAATCTATGTTTTCGTAGTGACTTTTAACTTTTTGATATTATTTCATAAATTGTTATATTTAGCTAGATGTAACATGGTGCTTGCTTTAACATGACTTTTTTTTGAATGAATACAAACTTTGTTTTGGTTAAAGAAAAGAAATATTTCAATGAACCATTTTCTTTTAATGGCAAATTAAATTATAATTACATCTTTGTTAAGTTCAACACCAAATTATTAAATTTTATATTAATATTTTTAATTTTTTATGAATTAAAAATTAAAAATTAATATTATATTAACATATATTATATTTTTCCCACAGGAGTGTAGACCGATTGGCAAGTGCCGTGTAAATGGAAAGAAATATGTAAAAGGAGGTCTCGAGGTCGATTCTCACCTCGATTTACCCGGAGGGCGTGCTTGCAGGCTGGGGGTTATATGGTAGCCGATAGGATATGGCAGCCGACAGGATTCGACTATGGCAGCCGACAGGATTTGTGACTATGGCGACCGACAGGATTCGACCCCGTGTCACGTGAGTACGATATTCACGACTATGGCGGTCGACAAGATTCGACCCCGTGTCACGTGAGTACGATATTCGCGACTATGGTGGCCGACAAGATTCGACCCCGTGTCACGTGAGTACGATAATTCCGCTGTTACCGATTCCCCTAGTTACAAAAAACAAAAAAAAAATAACATATATTATATTTTATAAAATATATATAATTATTATAAATTAAAAAAATTAAATTATTAATACATACATTTTATGGAAAAAAAATTAGAAATTTCAATTCTATCTTGTTCTTAATGAAAGACAAAGAAAGATACCTATACCCTATTTGCATGTCCTCTTCTTTGCTCTAAATATGAGATTGAAAATTGTTAATAATTTCAATTCTATCTTGTTCTTAATGAAAGACAAAGAAAGATGCCCCTTTACCTATACCCTATTCGCATGTCATATTATTAGTTCTAATTATGAGATTGAAATTTCACTTCAATTCTTTACCATGTAACATGCGAAACAATATTTTAAAAACATTAAATATATTATTTAAAAGATTTAAAGTTAAAAATAATATATATTGTTTATATAAATAAAAAATATTTTTTTTATTTGTTTTATAGTAAAATGTAAAATGAATATTGAATAATTTTAAAAAATATTTGTGTATACTAATATTATATTATAATTTGGATATAATTATTATAATATTTACTTTTAAAATAATAATAATAATAATATAATAATCTATTTTTAAGGTCAGGATCAAGCCAGCATATCAAATTGGTGTATGAGACCTCCTTGTTTGTGGTATAAGGGACCCCTCTGCCCAACGATTTGATTGATAAAGTCTACGAAGGTATATATACCCTACCCCTCTCTGGATTTGATCCTGTGATATAGGAATTTTTTTTTTTAATTTTTAAAATTATAGTGATATAGGAATATTTTTTTTTTTTTTAATTTTTAAAATTATAGTGATATAGAAATATATTTTTTTTTAATTTAAATATAAAATAAAAATTTAAAGTAAACTAAATAATTTTATTTTTTTTTTAAGTGAAAAAATCTATGGTATTCACCAATCAATCTCCAATTTCTTAAAAATAAATAAATAAATAAATCATTTTCGATATCAATAAATACTATAAAATAATTTATTCTTAATAATTTTAAAAACCATTTTTCTTAAATCCCAAAAAGAAAAAAAAAGCATTTTCCTATATAATCAATTCTTAATAATTTAATCCCAAAAGACACAAATCATTTTCATATAGAACAAGTTCTTCCCCCAAAAAATCATTTTCCATTTCCATATACAATCTTTGTAGATCGGGTTATTACACATTTAAGGTGAGATAAAAGTGTAATATAGATTAAAATAAACATTTTAAACCATATTTTATAATACGTTTAAAATTAGGTGTTAATCTTATTGATTACATGTACCATCCTCCAAACAACGTATGTGCTGATCATACACACATGGTTGGCAAAACTACCACAAAGTCTTACTCAACTTAGCATACTAGATATATTTAATGTTGTGTTCTCACGTCCAAGTCTAACTATTGTTTTAAGTGTTCCTCGATTCTTTACACACATGGTTGGCAAAACTACCACAAATTCTTACTCAACTTATCATACTAGATATAATTATTGTTGTTTTCTCTCGTCCAAATTCTAACTATTGTTTTAAATGTTCTTCGATTTTTATTATGTAATAGTTTGTAACTATGGCCATAGTAGTTTAAATTTTACCATTAACATTAACATATTTTCGAAGTGGGAAAATATAACATTGAAGTGAATAAGGTAATTATGTTGTTTAAAGATCGAGTGGTTTTTTTTGTTTTTTTTTTTGTTTTTATGAAAATGAATATTTCAAAAGTCAACTCCAATTAGTGTTTTTAATGGATATTTCAAGAGTAATACAATGATGATATTTAAAGAAAATCTTTCAAGGACTATTAGGGTAGGAGGAAATAATGGGTCAATCAGAGGTTGGACACCATGATTCAAATGAGCTCCATAGTCCAAAGTGCATGAGAGAGTAATTGCTTCAACAATTTGCAACAATGATGACTCATTGGATCCCAATGACAAGTTCTTAAGAATGGAGTTTCATCCAAAGTGCATACGAAATTCACCCATAGAAGGATGAGGAAAAACCTTCCATTTGAGATGATATTGAAGCACCAAACCTACCAACTATTCTATGTATGATTTATCATCTTAATCAATATATCCACACAATTTTGTTTATAATATTCAAGACATGAACAATTGAATGGTTTCTTGCCTCTTCTATTTGGGTTATATAAGTATGGGGATAACATGTCAAGAAATGTTACGGAGAGCAAACACAATCTGAAAAATAATAAATATTGATAATAAAACATCCAATGATGAGTTTGGGAAGCAACATAGAATCCCATTAACAAATATTATTATAAGTTACAAGAGTATATTTTAATTGAAATTAATAAAAAAAATGCTCACTGGATATGAAGCTATATCCTTTATTAGACATCTCTTGCTTGTTTTCCATGATGATTCCCACTGATCTGACCACATTGATTTCCCATACTCCAATATTTGATAGTGAGGATTTGTTTTTGTAACCCATACAACAACATACACAGAAGGAAAACTATAATCTTGGAAGAGATAAACAATTTGTTACAGAGTGGGTTCTTCCAAAAACTAAATTTCAATGATATTCACATAGATATGTATACACCCAAAAATATTTGTCAGAGCTTAACATAAATATTTTCCAATGGTGGAGAATTTCAATGTATGTTAAAATTTATTTTGTGTACATGATTCAACCTTCGTAGGACACTATTTCAAGAATGAAAGAAAAGGGTGACATGAATAATGAGAGAATAACTTAAAGAAAATCCAAACCAAGGCTCACACTTGTAGAGATGGATCTAATGAATATCTTTGAACTTAAATGTATCACTATCCGTTTTGTTCTTCAAGTAAAATACCATGTTTTTTTTTCCATTGGAGGATAGAGAATATGAGGTAATAGGAAGGTAGTCTCACTCCCGATCCATTTCATCTCAACTATCAGGTAAAGAACTACTACTGCATGGGGTTTGAACATCGGGTAGCCTATGTGTTGGCGAAGCAATTATTCAAAGACTATAATGGCTAAGCACGTGATGCTAGGAAGAGAATTGAAACTCGAACCTCGATGGTTTTCCATTGAGAAAAATAAGGGAAGGACTTAGATCTGTCTCCAAAATTGTAGCTCTCATCTTCTCCCTTTACCTTGCCTTACTTCTCGCTAAGTTCATATCACACATAATTCTAAACCCATAAATAAATGGATTGAGACTTTGGTGTGCTGATGCCTTTGTTTGTGGGAATGGGGATTCCTCTCTTACTGTTAGTGGCACATGCACTATTGTTGTCGATGCTACTTCACTGGACAACTTTACTGGTGATATCTTCCCCCTTCCAACTTACAAATTGCTATCCCCAATGATGACGAATAGGCTGCAAATAGATAGGTCACACTGAATCCACATTAAATACTTGGAGAAATGTGCGACCATTTAGGGCCCTCGATTTACTAAATCCAACCCATATGATCTATTAATTTTCATTCAATGCTCCATGGCATGCCAATCAGATGATGACCATGACCATAGATAACCACATCAACATGTAGATACAAATTTCACTAGTGAAATAGTAGTCGTTGCACATACTGGGTGGGACTGTGGGATCAACCATGGTTATGTAAACAAGGCTAGAATCCATTTGTCCCATGAATGGTAAGAGTGGGAAATGGTGGTTTGCAAGACCTTGCAAAGAAGTGATAGATAATGGCTGATGGTTTGGAAAATGACAGTTGGATAGGGGGTGGGTTGCAAATGGCTATACATAGACATTGAAATCCTTGACATAATTGCCCCCTTAAAAAATGCCTTCGATGCAATTATTATTTCATCATGAAAGATAAATTCACCAAAGGTAACATTATCACACTCATTAGAAAAAACAACCATCATAATATTACCACGGGATGGCTAAGAAATTTTAACATGAGAAATTAGAAAGAATTCATTCGAGGGATACCTCATCGAAAAACTTAAGATTCCCTCTATTAATATCCTAGTTTGCTTCTTATTTATCACTTATTACTAATCTATATGTTGATGACACCTGTTTATATCAAATTGTACACATTTTATACTCCATGATGGGTGTGTACTGCATGATCCAAAACAAAACAAAACAAATAACTTCATTTTAGTTAAATGATATGAAAATGTGCATATGAGTCTATCAAACATTTTTGAAGTTCAATTTTCTTTCCCACCTTGATCCGGATTATTTTCGGAACGAAATGCAAGCAGAGAAATTACAATGAAATACTCATGAAAATTGTCATAAACAAATAAATACAGCAACACTTGATTTCTATTAATGAAATAATTGTAAAGAGATTGTAAAAATACAAAGTGCAAGAATCACTAGAATGGTGGCAGCTTTAATTCCGAGAAGAGATGTGACAGCTACACTCATTTGCAAGAAGATGATTACAATGAGTCTCTGAAGGCCTTTTTATGATAAACATGAATGTCAAAACCCTAGACATCAAAAAACCTAACCCTGGGAGATGAAACGTCAAAAGTCACGTGGGCCCTGTTTGGGTAACTTAGTACATTAACTTCCCAGGGTTGTAAGTTTTGCATATGATCTCCATTTTAGGTGCATGATAGCCCATTGGAAAGGTATTTTAGAGAACTACCTATTATGTCATCAAACTCTGACTCTATCTATAGTTTGATTGTGTCATGCCAAAAAAACATTGTTTAGGGCCCCAAACCGGCCCTGGAAGTACATAAAGATGCGTTGATATGAAAAATTCCAAAATAAGCCAGTTGGATTAGGTGGGTGGCCACTAGTCTCCACCTATAATATGTGTAGGGCTTCAGACAACCCCAGAAGTGTAGAAACCACAATTACAAAGAAGTACAGAATAATGTGCTAAACTAAAAACTAACAAGAGGATCCAATTGGAATAGGTGGGCGGCCACCAATATCCACCTGGATCAGTCCTCCCCCCTTAAGAAGCAATGGTCTCAATTGCATTGAGTGCCTAAGGAAGAGGGGAAAAAGTTTTCTGAATCTGAATCTTGGTGAGTTGCGTGTCTTGTTGGAGAAGTTGTGTTGCTTGGTCTGTGGAAGACTATCACAACCCTATTGTTGGCGGGGTTGAATCTGTTCCACCAAACTGTTGTCTCTAGGTTTGATAGGGAATTTTGTAGGCACCATTGTAGGTGAAGAAACAATATCTTCTTTCTCTTCAACAATGTGTTGTTGTTGGATAGAAGGTGTTGAGGATGTAGTGATTGTAGCAGTCTTCTGTGCATCCTTTGAAAAACTATGAAGATGATATGTTTTGCAGCATGAGAGATTACCTTGCAGCACTATTTTGGGGGAGTAGTAGTTGAAACTACCTCTGGTATCCTATAGATCTTACCTCCAAGAGTAATAATGACACTACAAGGTCTAGACTCATAGACAACATGGCGTTTCCACATATATGCTTGGCCCAAAACAACATCATAGACATCAATAGGGGCAACATCAAACACTACCTCATCCTTGAAGGGATGGATGCCATAACACAAGTGACGCTACTGGATGACATGGAGATCTCGTCCATGGTGAAGCCACCCAATGTTGTATGGTTGTGGGTGTGGTGTTGTCGACAACCCTAACTATTTAATGGCCTTAGCTAAGACGAGGTTCTTCTGGTTACCGTTATCAACAATGAAATGAAATGAAATGGGGTCCCCTTCACCCACATACGTGAATGGAAGAGGCGCTCCCCGTCTTTAGGATCTACTAGTTCTTCTGGTTGAATTGTTGTGGTCACGATAGTAGTAGTGGGGTCTATGTTGATGATTTGTCTGTTTTCAATATTTTTTGATCAGATTCTAAAAGGGTTCGACTATGTGTCTTTGACTTCGATCACCAATGAACGTTTCAAGCGACATTCATCGGTGTTGTGCCAGGGGATTTTTTGGAAGTCACGCCACTTCCTAGTGTCATTATTCGTCTTTCCTATACCCTTTTTGTCTTATGTCTTGGAATGGTTGTCTAGAGTCTATTGGTTAGGGCTGTCTTTACCATGCTTTGGTTGTTATATATTTGCATAATTGAATTCCCATTTGTTCTGGTGCCTAAATTTCTGCTCGATTTTGGCAGCATATCAATAGGTAGCTCCCAATGATGACATGTTTAGGAAATCCATTTCGGTTTGGATGTACCTATGCAGAGCCCCACCGTATTTCAGAACCAGATGGCACTCATAGTCTTTGATACCCATCTTGGTGCGCAAGGTTTGGCGAGTATTTGTGAACTATGAAACTGTTTGGCTCATCTCTTTCCATAGTGTGGTCCATCTCATGTACTGATCTTCATAATTATCAATAGGATAGTACTCTTATTTGACCGCATCCACACAAAAATCCCAAGTGGGCTCGACCCCATATATTCCATATTCCTCTGTGGAAATTTTCTCCCAATAATTTTCCCACCAACATTTGACATGGGGGAGATCCTTGAGGAGTGCGAAGGTGATATTTTCCCTGCCGATTTTTTTTTGAATAGAGAAATAATGTTCTAATAGATTTAACTGTTTTTCTAGGGCATCCGCATCTATTTGACCTTGAAATATGGGAATATCAAAATTAACTTGTACCATGAAGGGAGAGGTTCTTCCAAAATGGATGCTTGATGAATATGCGCCTATTGTTATCAATAGGCGTTGAAGGATGTGTGAAAAATTCTCCATCATTTCATCCCTTTGTCACGCAAAATCTTGATCATGCAACAGGTTAATAGAATCTTCTACTCTGTCGTTTTTATTTTTTTTCCACCATCAAGGGTTTCTTGGGCATGCAAGAGTGATTGTCCTCAAGAGAGACAAGCTCGAGACCCAACTGGCTATGCTGAGACCTCGTCGGGGACATGCGCTGGAAAACTATCAAGAGCAACCTGCTCTGATACCACTGATCTGGATTATTTTCAAAACAAAATGAAAGCAGAGAAATTACAATGAAATACTCATGAAAATTGCCATAAATAGAGAAATACAACAATACTTGATTTCTATTAATGAAAGAATTGTAAGAAGACTGTAAAAATACAGAGTGCAAGACTTGCTATAATGGTGGCAGATTTATCTCTGAGAAGAGATGTGATGGCTACGCTCATTCGCAAGAAGATGATTACAATCAGGATCTGAAGGCATTTTTATGATAAACATGAATGCCAAAACCATCGACATCCAAAAACCTAACCCTAGGGGATGAAACACCAAAAGTCATGTGGGCCTCGTTTGGGTAAATTAGTACATTAACTTCTCGGGGTCGTAACTTTTGCATACGATCTCCGTTTTAGGTGTGTGATAGCCTGTCGTAATGGTCTTTTAGAGAACTACGGATTATGCCATCAGACTCTAACTATGTCTACAATTTGACTATAGCACACCAAAAAAACATTATTTATGTACCCAAAATGACCCTAGAAGTATAGAAAGATGCGTTGATATGAAAAATTCATAAATAAGGTAGTTGGATTAGGTGGGCGGCCACCAGTCTCCACCTCATCCTTGAAGGTTTGGATGCCATAGGACATGAGACATTGGAAAATTTTGAACAGAGATATAACCTTCTAATAGATTTAACCATTTTTCTAGGGCATCCACGTATATATGATCTTCAAATATTGGAATATAAAAATTAACTTGTACCTTGAAGGGAGAGATTCCTTAAAAATGGCCACTTGATGAAGATGCATCTGTTGCCATCGGTAGGCGTTGAAGGATGTGTGAAAAATTATCCATCATTTCATCCCTCTGTCACGCGAGAGCTTGCTCAAGCAACAAGTTAATGGAATCTTCTTCTCCATCATTTTTCTTTTCTGATGCCATTGAGGGTTTCTTGGGCATGCGATAGTGATTGTCCTCAAGAGAGACAAGCTCAAGACCCAACTGGCTATACTCATACCTCATCGGGGACATGCGTTGAAAAACAATCAAGAGTAGCTTATTCTGATACCACTGATCCAGATTATTTTTGGAACAAAATGAAAGCAAATAAATTACAATGAAATACTCATGAAAATTTCCAGAAACAAAGAAATACAACAATACTTGATTTCTATTAATGAAAGAATTGTAAAGAGACTGTAAAAATACAGGGTGCAAGACTCCCTAGAATGGTGGCAGATTTATCTCTGAGAAGAGATGTGATGGCTACACTCATTCTCAAGAAGATGATTACAATGAGGCTTTGAAGGCATTTTTATGATAAACATGAATGCCAAAACCCTAGAAATAAAAAAACCTAACCCTAGGAGATGAAACACCAAAAGTCATGTGGGCCTTGTTTGGGTAAGTTAGTACATTAACTTCCCAGGGTCGTAACTTTTGCATACAATCTATGTTTTAGGCACGTGATAGCCCATTGGAAAGGTATTTGAGAGAACTATGCATTATTCCATCAAACTTTGACTCCATCTACAGTTTGACTATGGCACACCAAAAGCAAACTGTTTAGGGAGCCAAAATGACCCTGGAAGTACATAAAGATGTGATGATATGAAAACTTCCAAAATAATCCATTTGGATTAGGTGGGAGGCCACTAGTCTTCACCTAGAAGATGTGTATGGATTCAGATAGCCCCAAAACTATAGAACCCACAATTACAAATAAGTACGGAAGAACGTGTTGAACTAAAACCTGACAAGAGGAGCTAATTGGAATAGGTGGGTGGCCACAAATATCCACCTGGATCATTCCTCCCCCATTAGGAAGAAATGGTATCCATTGCGTTGAGTGCCCAAGGAAGAGGGGAAAGCGTTTTCTGAATATGAATCTTGGTGAGTTGCGTTCCTTATTGGAGAAGTTGTGTTTCTTGGTCTGTGGAAAACTGCCACAACCCTATTGATGGTGGGGTTTAATCTGTTCCACCAACCTGTTGTCTCTGGGTTTGACAGGGCATTATGTAGGCACCATTGTAGGTGAAGAAACAATATATTCTTTCTCTTTGACAATCTATTTTTGTTGGATAGAAGGTGTTGAGGCTGCAGTGGTTATAGTGGTCTTCTTTGCATCCTTTGAACAGACTGTGAAGAGGATGATTTTTGCAGTATGAGAGATTACCTTACGACACTATTTTTGGGGAGTATTAGTCGGAACTACCTCTGGTATTCTATAGATCTTACCTCCTAGAGTAATAATGACACTACAAGGTCTAGACTCATAGACACCATGACATTTCCACACATATGATTGGCCCAAAACAACATCACAAGCATGAAGAGGGGAAACATGAGACACTGTTGGCTGACACAAATACCTCGTCCTTGGTGAAGTCACCCGATGTTATATGGCTGTGAGTGTGGTGTTGTCAACAACCCCAACTATTTGATGACCTTAGATGAGATGAGGTTCTTCTAGTTGTCGTTATCAACAATGAAATGCAATGTGATCCCCTTCACCCAAATCTGTGAATGGAAGAGGCACTCCCCCTCTTCAAGATCTATTGGTTCTTCTGGTTGAATTGTTGTGGTCGTGACAGTAGTAGTGGGGTTTGTGTCGATGATCTATTTGTTTTCAATATTTTCTGGATCAGATTTTGAATCAAGGTTCGGCTCCATGTCTTTGATCTAGGCCACCAATGACTGTTTCGAACGACATTCATCGGTGTTGTGCCAGGGGATTTTGTGGAAGTCACACCACTTCTCAGTATCATTCTTCGTCTTTCCTTTACACTTCTTGTTCTGTGTCTTGGAATGGTTGTATAGAGGTTGTTGGTTATGGTCGTATTTACCGTTCTTTGGTTGTTGCATATTTGCAGACTCGAATTCCCATTTGTTTTGGTGCCTAAATTTCAGCTTGATTTTGAAAGCATATCGATAGGCAACTCCCAATGATGAGATGTTTAGGAAATCCATTTTACTTTGGATGTACCTATGTAGAGCCCCATAGTATTTCAGAACCAGATTCCGCTCAGAGTCTTTGATACCTAGATTGGTGCGCAAGGTATGTAAAGTATTTGTGAACTTTGACATTGTTTGGCTCTTCTCTTGCCACAATGTGGTCCATCTCATGTATTGGTCTTCATAGTTATCAACATGATAATATTGTTCTTTGACCACAACCACAAAAAAATCCCAAGTGGATTCGACCCCATATATTTGAGATTCCTCTGTGGAACTTTGCTCCTAGTAAGTTTCCCACCAATGTTTGATATGGGGGGGACCTTTGAGGAGTGCAAAGGTGATCTTTTCCCTGTCAAAATTTTTTTGAACATAGAAATAACCTTCTAATAGATTTAACCATTTTTCTAAGGCATTCACATCTATATGACCTTCAAATATGGGAATATCAAAATTAACTTGTACCTTGAAGGGAGAGTTTCCTCCAAAATGGCCACTTGATGAATGTGCGCCTGTTGCTATCGATAGGCATTGAAGGATGTGTGAAAAATTTGCCATCATTTCATCCCTCTGTCGCGCGAGAGCTTTCTCAAGAAACAGGTTAATAGAATCTTTCGCTTTGTCGTTTTTATTTTCTTCCGCCATTGCAGGTTTCTTGGGCGTGCGAGAGTGATTGTCCTCAAGAGAGACAAGCTCGAGACCCAACTGGATATACTCAGACCTCGTCGGGGACATGTGCTGAAAAATGATCAAGAATAGCCTCCTCTTATACCACTGATCCAGATGATTTTCAGAACGAAATGAAAGTAGAGAAATTCCAATGAAATACTTACGAAAATTGCCAAAAATAGAGAAACACAACAATAATTGATTTCTATTAATGAAAGAATTGTAAAGAGACTGTAAAAATATAGAGTGCAAGACTCGCTAGAATGGTGGCAGCTTTATCTATGAGAAGAGATGTGATGGCTACACTCATTTGCAAGAAGATGATTACAATGAGGCTCTGAAGGCCTTTTTATGATAAACATGAATTCCAAAACCCTATACATCCAAAAACCTAACCCTAGGAGATGAAACTCCAAAAGTCATGTGGGCCTCGTTTGGGTAAGTTAGTACATTAACTTCCCGGGGTCATAAATTTTGCATACGATCTCTGTTTTAGGCGCGTGATAGGTCATTTGAAAGGTCTTTTAGAGAGATACACATTATGCCATCAAAATTTGATTTTGTCTATAGTTTTTCTATGGCACACCAAAAAAACATTGTTTAGGGCCCCAAAACGACCCTGGAAGTACAAAAAGATGTGTTGATATGAAAACTTCCAAAATAAGCCAATTGGATTAGGTGGGCAACCACCAATATCCATGTGGAAGATGTGTAGGATTTTAGGCAACCCTAGAAGTGTAGAACCCACAATTACAAAGAAGTACAAAACAACGTGTTGAACTAAAACTTGACAAGAGGATCCAGTTGGAATAGGTGGGTGGCCACCAATATCCACCTGGATCACACCTTGTTAATCCTAATATATATTTTAGAAAATCAAGGCTCAAACACAACATGACCCTTGATTTAAGAAATCCAACCCATTTGATTCTTCCATTTCCATTCAATGTTCCATGACATGCCAATGATATGATGGACATGACCATGAATGATCACATTAACATGCAAATAAAGAGCAGACTGGTGAAATAGTACCAAGTGAGACTGGCATATGATGGCCGACAGATCAACAAATGACGTTTGGATAAGGGGTGGGTTGCAAGTGGCTATGGATAGACGATGAAGGCCTGGAAAAAATAGTCCCCTTAAAAAATGTCTTCGACATAATTAAGTGTAATAGGTTTAAACATTGTACATGACAATGGAGAAATTATAGCTTAACACAATATATGCTATTATGTAGAGTGAAAATTGTGGTCAAGTCAATAGTGGCTTGTTGGCTCAATGAAAGTGGGGTGTTGTTATTCCCTTAAAAAAGGTTCAAATATCTCCAATGACATACTCATGATTATGTTCATGCCCATGTTTGTGGGCTCAAATGCAAGTTCTAAGAAACTTTGGTTGAATAGATACTCCCACTTGTGCCATCTTAGCTCAAGAGTGACTTTTGTAGTGCGGGGAGATGTTTTTTCTTATTGAACATCTCATGGATAACACTTGTTACTTGCTCATTTTAGTTGGAGGGTTTTAGTTAAAAAATCCATGGTCCAAGCAAATTTGTCCCTTAGAAGGGTTTCCTTATAAGAGATGGTGATGGGAAGAAAATGACCACAACTAGTCAAGACCTATTGTGAGGTAGATTTCAAAAATGGTTAAAATCAAAAGAGATGTTTGAGAACCTTGGAATAACTGTAGAAAAGATATATATAGCAAGAAATGTGAAGGCGAACCATATAATAGCCAACAATCCGACCTCCTAAGGGACCATGAAAAAGTTTTCTTTTTGTCTTGACATTACCAAGAAATAGGTTATTGTAAGAGTTTTTATGGAGGTGATTTTTAAAGCTTCTCGTTCGTGGAAGTTTTCTAGCAAAGGTTTTGGTGTAGGTGGTAGGGGAAGGTTTTTGTGGAAATTGGTCTTTGGTTTGCCAATTTGTCATCAATGCACTAGTGCCCTTAATTCAATAATGCATGGATGGTCCATGACCTATTTGCATTGGATGTGAAATAATATAAAAAAACACCTTCTATACGATGATGTGCTCAATGGCCCACAATGCACCATCAAGGGATGTTTGTTTGAAAAAAATGTCAAATGATGTGTAGAATTTTAAATTGGCATAGCATAAATGGTTCTCCATGTCACTTAAAACACACTAGATCTAGTGTCCATGGTTTGCATTTAATATAGTGGACACATGTTGATGTATAGTATAATGCACTTGTTATTGTTTGATGCACTATATTTCCTTTTTAAACATAACGTTTCCCTTATTGTTCCATCATTGTGGTAGAGGGACACCATTAGAAATGTGTTGACAAGTATTTGGTGCATCACCATTAATGATAAGAACTTATATTACATCGATGTGTTCTTACTTTAGTTTATCCTTTTTCTCTAAGAAAATTTCATTTTTTTCCAATGTAATGCATGATGATTGAGGCTTTTTGTTGGTACACTATAGTCCAATGTGCAATTATTTTTGTTTAACTTGTTGAAGGGATAGTGCACCAATATTTAACCAACACAATGTGATGGTACATCATTGATAATTTGACACAGGTCCATATGAATGCTGATATACATTGTTTTTCCTTTTCTCAATGTTGGTGCGCATGGTATCATTGACACATTCCTCACATACATGAGTGAAACACATATCCACATCAACATGTGCATTTCTATACATGGATCATCATGACCATGAAAAGGCCAAACTATGTATTATTCCACATAATATATGATGTACTCATTTATTAGTTGCACACTATATTGATACAAACCTCATTTTACCTTTTTCCAATTTCAATGCACATAATACTTATTAGCCCACCATTAACATCGGAACACCATCGACACCTCATGAAGGAGCATCGAGAACATGGTTACAAGTAATCCAAAAACCAAAAAGAGAGTGATAATGGTGATGATGCAAGGGAAGTAACAAGTAAATGTATGAAGACTTGTGATGGAAGAATGGTTGATGAAGCATGTACGAGAAAAAGTTTCCTAGAGAAACGACATATACAGTGATTGCTGACCCATGTATACCGATAGATGGTTACTCTTTTATACGGACTTCAACAATGTTTATGTTTTGCAGGTATAAGAAGAAGATTGAGGATGAAGTTCAGACCAAATATTTTAGAAGACAGAAAATGTGAGCAAAGATGAAGATGAAGGAATCACTTCAAAGGACCAATGAGAAAAAAATTAAGGGGGAGCATGAGAAATAAATACTACTTAATGAATATTTATAGTTTAATGATTAAATGAATAAACTATATGGTTTGAAATGAGGTAGACTAAATTCTAGAAGTCTAAATATTAGGGATGGAGATAAGTTGAGAGATTCATGGAAAGATTTGAAGAAATATTGAGGAGAGATCATAGGAGATGGTTATGAAGATAGTTATGCATTTAGTTGAACTAATTGAGACATAGTTTTTATGTTCATCTAGAAACCATTTGTAAAATAGTGAGAACACACAAGATTAATGTTTTAATAAAAAAATTAACCTTCCCGAGGATTATGAAAAAATTCTTGGTGTCCCTTGCTTTCCTTTGAGTTTGCATAACATAGTGTGTTTGTGTGTTTATTCTGTTGCGGCTCTGTTGTCATCAAGTGGTATCAGATCGATGACAACGATGAGAAAATTGTGAAATGTAAAGAGCCATCATATGGAGTTCCCACCCTACTGTCCAATGCCAATGATACCACTGCTATACAATGTACATTCATATATCAAGACACTTTTGTAGCCACCGGTTTGTGTAAGAGGAAAGAGAGGCCTGGTGTGGCGTAGTGTAATTCAACAATTGGAGGCATAACAAATGTGGTAGTGTTTGGACTGAAGTTTGCAAAGAAGAAGCTGAAGGCATAGAATACAAGGAAGTTCATGTCACATGTGATGGCCACCACCTAGCCAGTGAAGTCGGCTGATATCAAAAGAGATTAAGGTCCCAATGGTGAAGATAAAAAAGAAGAAGAAATTCATTATGACAACGCATACGAAGCCCAAGAGAAATGCAAGAAAAATAAGAGATGTGTTGAGGAGGACCGACAAGATATCTATTGAAGAGGGTGTGATCTTCCAAAGCAAGAAAGAGACATAATGTTGACAGAAAGAACGATGAGCATAGAAAGAACGATGAACATACCAGATCTTGAAGCTGTATGGTGCATACACCAAGGACCAGATTTATGGATCCTCACCTTCCTCATACCGCCCAAGGGGCCCTAAGAAGATAGGAAGAAACTTAGTTGCTTCCTGTGCTACCTCTACGTCAGTGTGCTCCTCCACGTCTTTTGTTTTCTCATGGGAAACAGTGGCCTATCTTGAAATTGCATGAAATAAATCCCAACAATAAAGTGAGCTTTATTTATGATGATTTCATGTGAAATTGTCTTCAAGTGACGTAGATATCGCAGAGGGATCCATCATCGGTTTATTTAATGAGAAAGAGAACAACGTTGTTGTTTTTGTCAATCTGAAGGGTAAAAAACATGGCCCTTAATGCCTCTGATGCCAGGAAACTGAAATCGGTCGTGTCCAAGGAGTAAAATCAGAGAAACATGGTGTTTGTGGCGTTTTTGTGAGGTAGCAGGGTTTGCTGATTGATCGAAATAGTTGGCCACATCATGAGAGGAATTCAAGTATGTTGGAGATTACCAGAGCTCTTCATTAACATATGCAAAACTTGAACCAGAGAATTTATTCTCCATCTTCTCTTGAAGTTTGTAAGATGTTACTTTCATTGCATTCAGATGATCCTGTTGGGACCCTTTTCTGCATTGACTATTCTTCTCTAAAGACACAACAATATGAATGGCTAGAGTTATTTGCTAACAAACATGGAAATGAGATCAATGCCTATTGAATTGGATGAAGTCAATAGAGTTGTGCTGAAGTTGGAGATGATCGACTTCTTGCTTATTGTTTGGATCCAGTGATTTCTTGAATCCGTCATTGTAGAGCTTGCGTGGAGTCTATGGAGCATGCATAGAGCTGGTGTGGAGACTTACTGTGCGTGGATAAGACTTACATAGAGCTCAGTACGTGCAGCCAAGAGAACAATGTAGTCATCAATATTTATTGCGTGGATCTTGTGTGGATTGACAACTCATCCATTGTTTTAGTTTGGGTGGAATTGCGTCGATTCCTCTTTGCCATAACAACTTACCATGCACCCATATATCCTTGAAATTATATGGCCAACATTACAAGACCTGGAACAGATATATGAAATCATAACAACCTATGAACATGAAGAGCGAAAGTGAACTAGTGCTGGACAATGCTTAAATGTCTTTAAAGGCAAATCTATTTGTCATGTCTCCTTGTGCTTGGCCATTTTTCACTTATATACCTATAGAAGATATGAGTAACTACTTGAGACCAAGGAGATCAATTATATTCATCTCCTAAGAATTGGACATAGGTTGGCATTCTTGGGGCATTATTTGCATGCACAAAGAATTATGCAATAGACTCCAAGATAGAAGAAGATGATAGCATAAAGAAGGCTAATGAAGAATGATGAAGATGTTGACTCCATAACAAAGAAGACGACAAAAAAAAGAATTTGGTGGAAAAAAGAAGCCTCATAGCTGTTGAAGCTTGAAAAGTGAAGACGGGGAGAAAATAGAAGATCGGAGGTGAATAATGACTATGAATACCAAAATGACAAATTCAGAGAAAGAGACAACCTAGGTGAGGTATCTAGCAAGGTGAAAAAGATTTTCTAAGGAAGAAGGTGATTACATTGGGCTTAGACTAAGACATTGAGAAAGAAAATGAATAACAAAGTGAAGGGCTTAGTCGAAGGAAAATGCCACACAAAGGTGATGCAGACTTTATGATAGAGAAAGTTGAAGTAGATGGACTCTTGAACATGAACATAAGAAGCAAAAGGAAAGGGCATAGCGAAGGATAAAACGTCGAGGATAAGGAAGAAAGTTTGATGCAACAAGAACAAAAAATAGAAGCACAAATATGAAATCAAAGCAAGGTAAACAATAGATACCACTGTGTGGATGCAGTAAATCCATGAAAGAGACATCCCTAAGTAGTTTAATGGTCCTTGAATAATTTTTGAAAAAGCTCTTGGTCTTATGTTTGTACAAAGGCTAGATTAGCCTAAATTGAAATGTTTGGTATGTACCTAATGTAAGCCCATATGAGGCTAGTGTACCCCATAATTTGAATGTTGTGTGTTTTGTAGTTAGCAAAACCATTAATGTAATGAATAGTTCATGGTAAAAACCACTTTTCATAAGAAAGGACTTGTTGAAGGAAATGAAGAGTGGCAATTAAGGAGGAAAAGCTCAAATGTTGGAAGAAATGTCGATTTGAGGTAGTCTACAACTCACATAATATTTGAGGTAGCCAAAGAGATTTCAAGTCACGAAAAAGGGACTTGAGTAGTTGAGCATGAAAGAGAAATTGTAAGCTATGAAAAAGGAACTTGCATGGAGAAAAATGTGAAACAAAATTTTGCAAGCTGATAGGGAACTTATGGACAAGAGTCCATGAAGAAGTTGTGTTCCTTAGGAGTCTAATGTAGGAGCATCAAGAGCATGGTTATAGGTAAACCAAAAGCCCAAGATGAGGGTGATAATGGTGATGATGCAGGGGAAGTAACATGTATAGGTATGGAGACTCTCGTACGAGAAAGATTTTCCTAGAGAACCGACGACCCATGTATTTTAGTGGATGGCTACTCTTTTATCTGGACTTCCACAGTGTTTATGTTTTGCATGTACAAGAAGAAGAGTGGATGTCAGAAGAAAAAAAATGTGAGAAGAGATGAAGATGAAGGAATCAATTCAAAGGACCAATGAGAAAGAGAAAGGGGGAGTGTGAGAAATAACTCCTACTTAATGAATACTTATACTTTTAATGTTTAAATGAATAAATTATAGGGTTTTTAATGAGGTAGACTAAATTCTATAAGTCTACTTATGAGTGAAAGATGAGGACAAGGAGAGATATTAGGGATGGAGATGAGTTGAGATATTTATAGAAAGGCTTGAGGAGATATTGTGGAGAGATCATAGGAGATGATTATGGAAATAGCTATGCATTTAGTTGAACTAATTATCTAATTGTGACATAGTTTTTATGTTCACCTATTATTATATAAAGAGACCATTTGTACAAATATGGGAACACACAAGTTTGATGTTTTAATAAAAAAATCCCACTTTAGGGGATTATGAGCAAATTCTTGGCTTACCTTGTTTTGCTTTGAGTTTGCATAATATAGTATGTGTTTGTTTTTATTCTGTTGGGGATCTATTGTCATCAAGTGGTATCAGAGTGATAAGACAACATCGAGGATTCGTGAGAATATTATGAAATGTAAAGAGCCATCATATGCAGTTCTCACCCTATTGTCCAATGCCAATGATACCACTTCTATACAATGTATGTTCATATATCAAGGCACTTTTGTAGCCACTGGTTTGATAAGAGGAAAGAGAGGCCTGATGTGGCTTAGTTTAATTCAACGATCAGAGGCATAATGAATGTGGTAGTGTTTGGACTGAAGTTTGCAAAGAAGAAGTTGAAGGCAGGGAATGTCACGTGTGATGGCTAATGCCTAGCCAGTGAAGTTGGATGTAGAAGGCGATATCGAAGGAGATAATGGTCCCGATGGAGAAGATAAAAAAGAAGAAGAAATTCATTGTGACAATGCATATAAAGCCCAAGAGAAATGCAATAAAAATAAGAGATGTGTTCAGGAGGACCGACATGATATCTATTGAAGAGGGTGTGATATGACAAAGCGAGCAAGAGAAAGAGTGTTGACAAAAAGAATGATGAACACGTCAAAAAATTCGGTGGACCAGATTCTGAACCTGCATGGTGCATACAACAAGGACCAGATTTATGAATCCTCACCTTCCTCATACCATCTGAGGCACCCTAAGAAGATAGGAAGAAACACATGTGCTGCCTATGGTGCCTCTGCATGTTCCTCCACATCTTTATTTTGCTCGTGGGAAACAATGGTCTATCTTGAAATTGCATGCAATAAATCCCAACAAGAAGATGAGCTTTATTTATGATAATTTCATGTGAAATTGTCTTTGAGTGACATAGATATTGTGGAGGGATCCATCCCCTATTTATTTAATGAGAAAGAGAACCACATTGTTATTATGGTCAATCTGAAGGGTCAAAAACATGGCCCTTAATGCCTCCGATGCCAAGAAATTGAAATCGGTCGAGTCCAAGGAGGAGAATCAGAGAAACATGGTGTTTGTGGAAGTTTTGTGAGGAAGCTGGATTTGGTGATCAATCCAATCGTTGGCCATAGCAAGAGAGGCATTCAAGTATGTTGGAGATCACCAAAGCTCTTCGTTGACATATGCAAAACTTTAATCAGAGAAGTTGTTCTTGGTCTTCTCTCGAAGTTTGTAAGATCCTACTTTCATTGGATTAAAATGATCCTATTGGGCCCCTTTTCTGCGTAGACTATTTTCCTCTAAATACACAACAATATGAATGGCTGAAGTTATTTTCTAACAAATATGGAAATGAGATCAAATCCTACTGAATTGGATGAAGTCGATATAGTTGTGTTGAAGTTGGAGATGATCGACTTCTTGCTTATAGTTTGGATCCAATGATTTCTTGAATCCATCATTGTAGAGATTGTGTGGAGTCTGTGGAGTATGCGTAGAGCTGGCATGGAGACTTACTGTGCATGGAGACTTACAATAATAGTGTAGTCATCAATCTTTATTGTGGGGAGCTTGCATGGATTCAAAACTCATCCATTGTTTTAGTTTGGGTGAATTGCGTTGATTCCTCTTTGCCACAACAACTTACGATGCACCCAGACGTCCTCGAAATTAAATGGCCAACATTACAGGACTTGGAACAGATATATGAAATAAGAACAACATATGAGCATGAAGAGAGAAAGTGAACTAGTGTTGAACAATGCATAAATGTCTTTAAAGGGAAATCTATTTGTCCTCATTTCACTCTCTCATTGTGCTTGGCCATTTTGCACTTATATACCTCTATACTCTATAGGATATGAGTAACTACTTGAGGCTAAGAAGATCAAGTATATTCGTCTCCAAAAAAAGTTGGACATAGGTTAACATTCTTTGGGCATTATTTTCATGCACATAGAATTATACAAGAAGATGTAGACTCCAAGATAGAAGAAGATTATAGCATAAATAAGACTATTAAAGAATGATGAAAATGTTGACTCCATGAAAAAGCAAATGACAGAAAGAGGAATTTGGTGGCAAGAAGAATCCTTATAGTTGTTGAAGCTTGAAAAGTGAAGACTAAGGAGAAAATACAAGCTTAGAGAGAAGGTCCGAGGTGAATAAGGACGTGAATACTAAAAGGCCAGGTTGAGAGAAATAGACAACCTAGGTGAGATATCTAGCAAGGTGAGAAAGACTTGCTAAGGAAGAAGGTGATCACATTGGGCTCGAATGAAGAGATTGATAAAGAACATGGATAGCAAAATGAAGGGCTTAGTTGAAGGAAAATGCCACAAAAAGGTGATGCAGATTTCATGATAGAGAAATTTGAAGGAGATGGACTCTTGAACATGAACATAAAAAGCAAAAGGAGGCACAACGAATGATAAAGCAGTGAAGAAAAACAATGAGGACAAGGAAGAAGGTTTGATGCAACAAGAACAAAAAGTAGAAGTAGGAATATGAAATAAAAACAAGGTAAAGAATAAATAGCACCATGTGTAGATGCAGTAAATCCATGAAAGAGATATCCCTAAGTAGTTTAATGGTCCTTGAATAATTTTTGAAAAAGGTCTTGGTCTTATGTTTACATACAAAGGATAGATTATCCTAAATTGAAATTTTTTGTATGTGCCTAATGTAAGCCCATATGAGGGTAGTGTTCAACAAAACCACTGATGTAATGAATAGTTAGTGGTAAAAACCACTTGTCATAAGAGAGGAATTGTTGAAGGAAATGAAGAGTGGCAAGTGAAGAGGAAAATCCCAACTATGGACATAACCACTGATTTGAGGCAGTCCACAACTAAAAAAATATTTGAGGAAACTAGAGAGATTTCAAGTCATGAAAAAGGGACTTGAGTAGTCGAGCATGAAAGAGAAATTGCAAGTTATAAAAAATTAACTTTCATGGAGCAAACTGTGAGACAAAAGTTTGCGAGATGATAGGGAACTCATGGACAAGAGTGCATGAAGAAGTTTTGTTCCTTAGGATTCTAATGCAGGAGCATCGAGAGCATGGTTATGGGTAAGACAAAAACCCAATATGAGGGTGATAATGGTGATGATGCATGGGAAGTAACATGTACATGTATGAAGACTCATTATGGAAGAATGGTTTATGAACTATGTACTAGAAAACCTTTCCTAGAGGACTGACGAATACAATGGATAATGACCAATGTATTCTAGTGGATGGATACTCTTTTATCTGGACTTCCACAATGTTTATGTTTTGTAGGTACAAGAAGAAGAATGATGATGAAGAAGACCAAATATTTTAGAAGACAAAAAATGTGAGCAAAGATGAAGACGTAGGAATCAGTTCAAAGGACCAATGAGAAAGAGAGGGGGAGTGTGAGAAATAACTCCTACTTAATGAATAATTATACTTTTATTGTTTAAATGAATAAATTATATGGCTTGTAATGAGGTAGATTAAATTCTAGAAGTCTATGTATGAGTTGTTAGCACTATGTAAATTGCTTGGCTGAAAAACAAATCACAAAGGTAACCACAAAACCACTTTAGAACTGAAACTATCCCTTTTAGTTCAGAGAGGGATCTCTCTTGTCACTTGGTCTCTGGAAGATAGGTTTTTTTTTTAGGATCAATGGCTGGGTCTTTGCTTAAAGGAGGAAATTTATGAAGTTTGCTGGCAAGAAGGAAAATGAATTTGTTGGGAAATAGAGTCAACTTTGAAGCAAATGGAACTATCAGTGACTGGTTGGTAGAACTATCAAGGAAGTAGAGGCTAGAAAGGTGATAATATTTCAGTTTTAAAATATTGTTGTTGTATGATGGAAGAAGGAGAAAAAAAAACAACATTCAGAGCACCAACTAAGATGAATTTTGATTGAGTTAAGAAGAGAACAATACTTAAATTTCTTGAATCTAAAGCATCAATATTAGATGAATTTAAGACCATTAGCTTTCCAATCTAAGCATACAATAATTGCAGATGAAAAGAGAAGGAAAACAAGAAGTACATACATGAAAGAGAACACACACTTCATATCAACACCACAAGAATCTATGGTATGAATATCACTGGGCTTTTGCACTAATATTTCATTTAACTTCATAAAATTTACAAAATGTTCAAGACAAATATCCTTTATGCTTTTTCCAACCCTTTTTACATTCAAAATGATCAAATATATAGGTAAAATACATCCCTAAGCTATAGAAGTTGAACTTCAACACTATCCTACAATTTTGGATCTAGTTACATAAAAAGAGGAACAAACTTCAAACTACTTGCTAAAATAGGAGTTATCTGATCCAGATGGATGTCGGTGGCCTCCTACCTATTCCAACTGGCTCATTTTGGGAGTTTTCCAGTTTGGCATTTTTTTTCTAGTTTTTGAGTCCCGAACTTCCGGGGCCGTTTTGAGGCCCTAAACAACGTTTTTAGGGCTCACCACAATCACATTATAATCTTCAACTAGAGTGTGATAGAAACATGTGTATTCCTTGGATAGATCTTTCCAACGGGATATCGTGCATCTAAAACAAAGATCGTATGCAAAAGTTATGACCCCGGAAAGTTCATGTACTAACTTATCCCAATGGGGCCCACGTGACTTTTGTTGCTTCATCTCCTAGTGTTATGTTTTTGAATGTCTAGGGTTTTGGAATTCTTGTTTATTGTAAAAAGGATTGGAGAGTTTCATTGTAACCATATTCTTGCGGAAAAATTCAACAGTCACATCTCTTCGATGATTTGAAGCAACGCTTGTGCTCAACCCCAATAATTTCATTACCTGACCTGCAACAACCCTTTAAGATCAAGATAGATGCTTTAGATTATGTTGTGGGCATAGTTCTCACTCATCACGACCACCCCGTGGCCTATCATAGTGAAACATTATCAAATATCATCCATAAGTACCCTACTTATGATAAATAAATGTACTCCATTGTGCAAGCCTACCGTCAGTGGAGGAATCGCATTCTTGGGAAGGAGACAATCATCCACACTGATCACAAGCCACTGTAGTTCATGCAGACACAAGGCAAATTGCAGAATGAAGGCCATCAGAAGTGGTCCACATACTTGCAACAGTTCCACCTCAACATCAATTATAAAACATGAAGTACCAATTGAGTCGTATATTTCCTCAGCCGACCTCTAGTTGCGACACTCACCACGATGATAGACTCTTGTGGCCACAAGACCTTCGGATGGCCCCACCTCTATGAGACAAACCTTGACTTCTCCACCACCTACCAAATGTTGGGTGAAAACTTAGTTGTCATTAATTTCTATCTTCAAGACAGGTTGTTGTGCCATATGGGCCATCTCCATGTTCCATCAAGAGAGAAAGCGAAGATGATTTAGGAAGCCCACTAAATTTAGGTGGCAAGACACTTCAGTGTCGAAAAGATAGTGGCAATGTCACAACAACATGTATACTGATTGGAACTTCGACAAGATGTCAACAAGTACATCGGGTCCTACACTTCCTGCACTATTTCCAAACCGACCACTAATAAATAGGGCTTGTACACCCCTCTACCTACTCCTGATAGGTCATGGGAATCCATCTCAATGGACTACATGTCAGGCCTTCTGTCCACCAAGCTGGGAAATGACAGTGTTTTTATGGTTGTTGATCTCTTTTCAAAGATGGAAATTTTGGCTTCTTGCAAGAAGAGCATCATAACATAGGCCACTACCAAGCTCTTATGTGAATGAGTGTGGGTACATTTTGGAATCCCACAAACCATTTTATCAGATCGGGACAGATGGTTCCTCGGCATATTTTGGTCAAGCCTTTGGTCACTGCTGAACAACAAAGATCACCAAATCCACTTCCTTCCACCCCTAGAGAGATGACCAAAATTAGGTCATCAATCGAATGATCGTGCATATTTCATGCATGTACAATTCCAAGCACCCCTGCACATGGGATGAGAATCTTCCCTATGTTCAACACAACTACAACCGAGTCATACATAGTTCAAAAGGCCACAACCACTTTCAGGTGGGGTTGGGATTCCAACCATTGGGTCCCATGGATGTTGCACTACCCCTTGCAGCCACCCTGGCTGAATCATCACCTTCTCCAACTGAAGCTGAAAAATCCACTCGGTTCATTAAGCGGATCCAACACATCCACCATAGGTTCAGGATATTTTACAAAAGTCTAATGCCAAGTACAAGCAATGCCATGATCAACACCAGGTGCCACATAAGTTTAAGGTGGGAGACAAAGTTTCGTTGCACTTGTAGAAAGAATGCCTTATAGGGCCCCATTGGAAGCTTATCTCACTCCATTATGGACCTTACACCATCACCATGGTTGTGGGAGACAATGATTTTGAGCTCAACATTCCCCCTTTCCTTGGCCTACACCCAGTGTTCAACATGGAGATCCTTTGGCCATATTTCCCACCATTATTGGACACCTTAGATATAGCACGACAATTGACCCTAACAAAGCTCAACCCTCACTACATGCAACGAGAATCCAATGATAATATTTTGGACACATAGGTCAAGGGCACTCATCAATAGAGGATCCATGTTTATCGAGTTGTCAAAGCAGGGCAACTCCTGCACCAAGGAAAGTGGCTCACCTGGGGCCAAATTCAAGAAAAAATTCCTCATCCGATGGGGGAACTCAACGCAATGGATACCATTTCTTCATAATGGGGGATAATTGATCCAGATGGATTTTAGTGGCATCCCACCTATTCCAACTGTCTCATTTTGGCAGTTTTCCAGTTTGGCCATTTTTTTTCTAGTTTTTGGGTCTCGAACTTCCGGGGCCATTTTGAGGCCCTAAACAATGTTTTTAGAGCTTGCCAAAATCACACTAGACAACTTGTAATGAGTGTGATGAAAACATCTGTATTCCTCGGATAGACCTTTCCAATGGGCTATCATGCGCCAAAAACAAAGATCATATGCAAAAGTTACGACCCCGAGAAGTTGACGTACAAAATTACCCCAACACGGCCCACATGACTTTTGGCGGTTCATCTCCTAGGGTTAGGTTTTTGGATGTCTAGGGTTTTGGAATTCTTGTTTGTTGTAAAATTTCTTGGAGAGCCTCATTACAACCATCTTCTTTCGAATGAGAACAACTATCACATCTCTTCTCAGAGATAAGCCGCCACCATTATAGCAAGCTTATTTTGAGTTTGCATTTTACAATTTTAACATATTTCCTTATTGAATACAAGCCATTTTAACTGTATCTCTGTTATTTTTCCTTATGTTTCTGTGTTAAGAATAATTATAATTTGTATTCATTTCGTTCTTCTCATAAAATCCGGATCATTCGCTTTGACCATATTAAATGCATAACAATATATTGAAAATAAAGATTCTCCAACATATTTTCGACTTTAAGACTAATGTGAGTCATTTAGTACAACTGAAGACCAATTTGAGGTTGATTTGAATGATTACTAGGCTCCCTGACACATTTGCATAGCTATCTGCTGCAACTCACTGTGTAACTGTAAACTACAATAGTTGCATAGCAAGTTTACACAACAAATTTGTCTTCTTCAATTAGCTTTACTCAGGTGGTGGCTGCAAAGTTTATGGAGGCTGAAAATGATTATTATATCATCCATCAAGTATTACCCATCATTTTTTAATCATGTGTGTACCTACAACACTTGCGTAGCGTGAGGTCACTGCGCAAGTTATGTGCAATGCTACTTTCCAGACAAGAACTCAAAACATATTAACCCTTAATTGATAAAAAAGAAAAAACTGTGAAAACATGGCATCCATATTTCAACCACCTATGCAATTAGGTCCAACTTTTCCCTGGCTTCATCATCAAATTTTATCCTTAGTTTCAGATACCTATTTTCTTTCCTCAGTGACATATTCTGTCTTTTCAAGTTTCTCACTTGCCTAAACAAAAGTGCATTTCTTCTCAACTTTGACTGGGCATTTGAAAGAGTTGCACAAGCATTGTTGATGGATAGTCCACATTCTTAAAAGTATTTCCTAAAAAATATTTATGTTGTTCTGTTCTCTTCCTGAGCTGAATAACTAGATCTTGTGCTTCCCTTAATTGATTTTTGATCCATTTGACAGTTTTCTCACCTTCTCTAGGTGAAGTATGGATCTTTTCAATTGATACAGGCTAGCCCTGTGCATTTGTTTCCTCTATAGGCTTGTATTCTAAACTTATCCTTCTGGCTAAGGGTCTTGTTAAAGGGGTTGTAGGTTTATTAAACTCCATCATTTTAGGACTTTGCCCAACTTGTTTCTCTTTATCCTTTCCTTTAGAACCTTCTGAAACCTTTGAGGCTAATTCCTTCTTTAAACCTAGTACATCATGTGGTGTTTGAATATTAGAAACCCTTTCAGCCAATTTCTTCTTCATTTCTCCATTTTCATAATAGGACTGAGCTATGACATGTTGAGATTCTTTGAGTTGATCTTTAAACTCTCTGATTAATTTGTATTTCTCTCTTGACTGAACCTGATCTTTATCCATTTCTTGAGTTGTAGGTTCAACAAATTGTGTATGTAGGGCAGGTACAAGTAGTCTTTTGGATTTTGACCTTGTGATTGGACTACTCAATTTTGGTGTTTCATCCACCTCATTAGTAAAGTGTAGCTTTCTACCTTTCTTCTTAGCTTGCTGGCTTGGTGAAGAATCTTCAATTTCTTTTCCTTTCCCAATGTCCTGCTCTACAAACCTTTTCTCTTTCTCGTTTGAATCCTTAGAAACCATTTTCTCAGCAAATGAGGGAGTGTCTCCTTTGGGGTCTAAAGGAATCTTTGTTGAAACTAGGAAAGAATCTGAATCCATGTTTAATTTATTAAGCTCTTCCAACACCAATAAATTTACCAGAGAAAAATGAAACAGACTAGTTTTAACCTTATCATCCCTAGCCTATAATCCGTCTGACATTTTACCTAAACCTCTGTATATATAAAAAGGTAAATTTAAAAGATTCTTTCCTATGAAATGCATTAAAATTATTATATGATACTAGTATACCTTTTCAAACATACCCTCACAAGTGAAATATCATTGAACCACTCTTAATAACTTTTCATAATTCTCTAATATTCATTCTCTCGAAATAGTAGCACCAAAATTCTACTTTTTGTACTTGGGTTTCAAGAAATTAGTGTAGAAAGTTGGATCAAGAGGCATACCATTAAACCATTTCTCCCCTTGAACTGGAATCTTAGTTGCAACAACTACTGTCTCCTATGACACTTGGAAAGTAATATAAACAATATTTGTCTTGAAACTATTGAAGTTGAGGGCAAATTCCTTCGTTAATTGCACATTGAAAACTTGAATCTTTTCGCAAAACCTCATCCACCCAACTTGCTCAAAGGAAACCCTAAATGCTGGATCAAAATTTACCAATTGTAAACTTCGTGGTCCATATCTTAACAAACTCCCTCGTTTATTGTATTTATTTTTCTCTTGAGTTTCCATGCTGCGGATGTAGGATAAAACACTAAGATTGGTAAGGAAAAGGAGGTTCAATGGCTAAGGCTCTCATGGGAAACTTTACACAACGAAAGGAAAGATTAGGGTTTGCACAAATATATCAAAGGGACTCACCAATATCAGAAACAAGTCTTTAAATATCATGCATATAAACGCATAATGTTTGTCATGCAAAAAAAAAACACCTCAATCTTTGACACATTAGAATTTGTAGAAACAGATGATGCATAGCATGTGGCTACTGTGTAGAATCTACGTAGAGGGTATGGAGAGCTTGTGTGCGAGATAGAAATATTTGCGTAGAAGGTGGAGTCTTCTGATCTTGCTAAAGGAAAGGAGTCTGATCTATGGCAAGGATTCTTTTGCATGAAAAATGGGAGGAGAAATATATTCACATATCAAGCAAACACTATTTGAAAGCATGATTAGACTGTTTGGGATGACATGACTATTTGGGTAGCGCCAACCATTTGCGTAGTGAATTTACACAACATGTGAAATTTTTTGTAGGCCAAGTAAGAAAATCACTTTGGAAAGATAACACATATGACATGATGACCATTGATGACTCTCTTTTTGACATAATGTGTCATTATGTTCCATGAAATTCTTTCAAGAACCTTTCTCCTAGACTTTGATTTATGACTTGACTCTTTTTGACATACCACGTTAGAGCTTATGGAAACAATTTTAGACCAATGACCAAAAGACCTTAACAAATTTCATGGGACAAAAATCTTTGAAAGAATACACACTCAATGACTCAAAATAGGAATGCATTCATGTTCCTAAGGCCAAAGCATGGATTTTGTAGATTCTTAACAAAGCTATGACTCTACCTTGAATATCAGGACAATAACATTTGGCTCCAATGGAGATGTTTTTCTCCCCGTGAGGCAGCAAAGAACAACAAACCATGTGCCTAACCATTGGGATTTATTTACTATTGGACTTTAACTCAAAAAGACTCTAAAAAGAAAAAATGGGTTGACAACATTTTTACAAACATTACATACACTAGAAATATTCAACAGAACCTTAGGGCTTTCACCTTGGGCTTCAATTTTTGTTGAATGATGACCTCAACTGCTACATCTAAAAATAAAATGGTTATCTACAATGAAACGAGAGATCAAAATGTTTTAAATAATGTAGTGTTTTAGAAACCTTCCATTCACAATCCCTCCACCAATGAGATCTCCATTGATTTCTTAGAGCAGATAAGCATTTCTTCCATGATAGGCTACAATCCTAAACAATCCCAACCAAAGGTGATCAAACTTTCCATGCTTTCCTTTATCTTCATTTCTTGCATCCCATTTCAACACTAGATCATCTACCTTAAAGTCATCAACCTTTGTCCTCTTATCAAACACTTTTTTCATTTTATCCTGATGCAATTGTGTGTGTTGTATACCTCCTCTCGCATTTGATGTACATGAATCAATTGATTAATTCTTATTTGAACATCATTTGGTTCAACCTCCTGTCCTTGTAGCAGTTTGATAACTGACAACCCTAATGAGGTAGGGAAAACTGCATATGTACCATACACTAGTTGGAAAGGTGATGTAGCAATAGACCTCTTTGTATTAATCTTATCAGCCCACAGTGCATATATGATTTTCTTGTGCCAAGCCTTTTTGTTTTCCTGTAGCATTGTTTTTATAATTCTTGTCAGAATCTTATTGGATGACTCAAATAATCCATTACCCTGTGGGTAATAGGCTGTGGAATGACCAAGGGTTATGTTTTAATCATTGCAAAATTTTTCCTTCCTCTTAGACTTGAATGTTGTTGCATTATCAATTATAATTTTTACTAGGAAGCCAAACCTAGACAGAATTTTACTTTCCAAAAATTGGATAATGACAACATCAATAGCTTACCTTGTTGCTACTGCTTCAATCCATTTAGTAAAATAGTTTGTAGCTATCAATATCCATTTGTGTTGAGCCGAAGATGATGGATGAATCTCTCCTATAAAATCAAGGCCCCATTTCCTAAAGAATGCTTCAACTGAATTTGGTTTTAAAAGTAAGGGCACACATTTTCTTTTTCCATCAAAAATATGACATTCATGACAGATGGACACCTCCTTGTATACATTAGAGAAAATGCTAGGCCAACAAAACCTTGCTCTTAGTATCTTATGCACTGTGGTTTTCAAATAATGGTTCCCTCCACAATCACCCTTATGAAATTATTTGATAAATTGTTTTACCTCATCTTCTGATAAGAAACATAGAAAAATCCCCCCACTGGATCCTTCCAATACATAGAACCATCAAGTATACAAAATTTGGATTTTTTTAATTTTAGAAACATAGATTTGGTTTTTCTTAGTTCAGGAGGAGCTTGTAATTTTATCAACACATATATAATGTCAACATACCATGGATATTCAAGAAACTTTTGGGATACCTATGGTGTTGATTCCTCCTTTGAATTTTCTAACAAATCTGCAATAAAATTTATCCCCAGGACATCATAATTTGACCGTGTCATTAGTTTGGCAAGCCCTTGGCCTTTGATTAGTTTTGTAGGATTTATCTCCAAATCATATTCCAACAGAAATTACATCCATTTTCCTCTCCTTCCTTTAGGATCAGACTGAGTTAGAATATCTTTCACAACATTACTGGGCACAAAAGAAACAACATGAGAATGCAAAATGTAAATTCTAAATTCTTTCAGGGCTTTTACCAATGCATATGATTTATTCTCCATGATATCATACTTTAATGGAGAATCTCTTAAAGTTATTCTATAGTAGGCTATGGGCCTTTCAAAATAATGTTCATTCTTTTGCAACAAGACCCCAACAATAATGTGTTTTGATGCAAAAAAAAATAAGATGGAGTCCTTTGCATAGTCTAGACTGGCTAATATTGGTGCCTTGGTCAATGCTACCTTTATATCCTCAAAGGATTTTTCATCTTTTGGAGTCCACTTTATCTCACTTCCTTTCCTCAACATGATGGTAATAAATTTTATGATTTCTTCCATATTGGGAACAAACCTCCTCAAAAAGTTTACCCTTCCAAGAAAAGACTGCACCTCTTTTTTACTTCTCAGAGTATCAATTTTCAGAATTGCAGCTACCCTGTTGGGATCGATCTTTATTCCTTCTTTGGATATGATATGACATAGAAAATTTCCCTCTTGCATTCCAAAGTTGGAGTTTTTGGTATTTAATGAAATTCCAAACCTCCTACACTTCTCAAAATCCCTTTTCAAATGTTTCAATGCTCATCATCAGAATTTGAAAAAACAGTGATATCATCTAAATAAATGACGATGAACTTATCTTTTTCATCAACAAAATCTATATCTATAGCTCTTTGGAATGTTTCCCCTGCATTCATAAGCCCAAATGGAATTTTGGCATACATGAATATACCCTAGGGTGTTGAAGACTGTCTTCTCTTGATCATCAGGATGCACCATGATTTGGTTGTATCTAGAAAATCCATCTAGCATTGACATTTTCTGTGACGCAACCAACTTCTGTAAAATGTATTCCATCTTGGGAAGAGGATATTTATCTTTGAGGGAAACCCCGTCCATATTTCAAAAATCCACACACAACCTTATTTCACCACTTTTCTTCTTACATGAACTAAGTTGGCCAACCATTTAGAGAATCTCAAAGATACTATGATCTTAGCGTCAAACAATTTTCTTACCTCTTTCTCAATGAGTGGAAGAAATAAAGGATTAATCCTTCTCAATTTATGTTTAAATGGTTTTTGATCATCTCTAATTGGAATTACATGATGAATAATATTTGTGTCATAAACCTTCAAATCTCCATAGTTTGAAGCAAAAAAATCTAGAAAATGCTTCTTTAAGATGATATATCTATCCTTGATTTTTGGGCCATGTGTCTTGGACAGTTTGATGATTTTAGGTTTTTCCTTAGTTCCAATGTTAAAATCTTCTATTTCTTCATCATTTGGAGTGACTTTGGGGTTCCTTGCCACATCATATTGTAAAAAATATTTTCTAGTGGAACCAAACCCTTAGGTATGACATTATTTTTGAGCTGAACAATGTATCTACCAACAATCTGATTTAGGAAACAATAGTCATATGAAGATATGTCTACATCTTCTTCCTGATCAAAAAATATTTCCTCATAAATATTTGTGTTGGAAAACTCATCAATCATTTGGAGAAATCTTACCACTTGTTTATCATCCTAAAAAATATGCCAATACTTGATATTATCAGGTACTTCTAGTCTATGCTTGACTTCGATCTCATATTTTATGTTAGGAAATATGGGGATAATAAAAAGAGAAGTTAAAGTGGCTAATGCATCAACAATCAAATTTTGTCATCTTAGAATCACTGAAAGGTTATATTTTGTGAAACTTTCAAGTACAACAATAACTATATTTATGTATTCCCTCATCCTAGGATGTTTATATTGATAGATTCCCTTAACCTAATTAATCACAAGATGAAAATATTCATGTACAACTATTCTTTTTTCCCCCAAATCTTTCAATGTGTTCAACCCCAAAATCAATGCCTCATACTCATCCATGTTATTTGTATAGTCAAAAGAAAATTTTCAAGAGAAAAGCTTTGAACTTGAATTAAGAGGGATTATCCAAACACCTGCTCCAACTCCTTCTTTACTAGAAGCTCCATCAAAATTCATATTCCACATTTCTTCATCCTCATTATTTTGCTGATCTAAAATTTTCCCTGCTTGTTGATCTTCGTTATCTTTCTCAAGGATTTTGAGAGTGTTTGGATCTTCTTCTTCAAATCACATGTCATTATAAGAAATTGAAGAACCAACCTCAGTGTCAATAAAATAAATAGGATGATTATTGGGTTTTCTCTTGCTACTCACCATGTATTTCAGAAATACTTCCCTATATAGTCTCCTTTCCTATCCAAAAAATGGTATAGTTGCATATAACATATCCATCTGTAGAGTACCCTTCAATTTAGCAGCTCATGACCTTGATAATAAAATGCCAAACTTTGGAGGGATTTCAAAAACTGCTACATCCATGACCAAATTCTTTGATGGGATTTGAGATAAAGACACAACTAGGTCTTTGATTAAGCCTAGAAACTTTACCTTCCTTGAATCAAAAGAGAACAAGTCTTATAAGGTCTAGTGATGTCCAAACCTAGTTCATCCATAATTACCTTTGTTATCAAATTTTGAGATGCTCCTGAATCTAACATTTCATTGTGTAAAGTCATATCATGAAATTTAAGGATGACATAAAATGGACGCACATCACTATCATCACCACATTCTTCCACCCGAGGATGAAACAAGATTGCAGGGTGATCATCTTGCACATTTAGAGTATCAGATGCTTCTTCCATTTTCAACATTTTGATGATTTTTCTTCTATATTCAACATTCCTGATCAACTCATTGAAAGGTACATCAATTTTATTTTTTTCATCTCACTTTCAAAATTAAAAGAAGACTGGGTTTTATCTACCTCTTTGATGATTGCATCCCTTTTTGTCTCTGGGACCTTTTTGGAGGATCCTCTTTCTATTTTTATTTCTCTAGTGCATCGTTTGTAGAAATATCTTCCTTAGGGTGACTTGAAGAGGGTAAATTGGCCTGAGGCTCTTTTATAGGATTCCCCTTCTGAGGTTTTGCAAGAACCTTTCTATTTCTGAGATTATATTTCTTATGAAATTGCATGATGGCATTTTGGCACCCCTTCTTATACTCTTTTGTTTCCATTGATAACATATCATCCTTTTCCTACATAAGCTTATCATTTTCTTCCATAAATTCATCATGTTCTTCTTTAGTTAGGAATACATCTATTTCAACATCATCACAACATTGAATGTTATCTTCGAGATAGTCTTCAAAATTTTCATCAACATAGTTATTTTGGAAGGGGGGTTTGATTTGTTGATCACCTTGATTCCTTTGGGCTCTCTATTTAATCTGTGTAATAGGTAATTTTCTGATATTGGGATTCCTGAGTTGAAGTTCAGTTCGATCTTTGATGATAGGCTTGTTATCTAAAGACAACTTTTCCACCAATTTTTCCATAGTTTTTACCATTAGATCAAATTTTGCATCTGATGTTTGGGAAGTTGAAGCTTGTGCTTCACCTTGAAAATTTTTCAGGATTATATTTAATCTTCCCTGATGCTATCAAATTTACTTCTACTTGAATTGCATCATTCATCATGTCATCTAATTTAGTAGATCTCCTTTCCCTCAACAACAAGTAAACATCACCATCAAAGGAATCAACATAGAAAAGTTGTGCAGCTCCAGTAGGGGGTTTTACTTCAGCAGGAATTGAATTGTAAACCCTCATGAATTTGGTTGAAAACTCTTGAACTGTCTCACTGGGCATTCTTTTCAAACCATTATACTGAGTCAACAATTGTAGAGGATTTTTCTTGTCTCCCCATCTTGCAAGAAAGGTTGTTTAAAAAGATGAAAAATTAGGAATGCTTGCTACTGGGAGAGATTTGCACCATTTTATGACCTCACCTGAGAGACTCTGTGCAAAAAATATCACTTTAAAATATTCATCATCTACCTCCTCAAGGTCCACAAAATCATTAAACTAGTCTAAATGTCCCTGAGCTGAAATATTCTCTTCTGCATCATATGATTTAATTATCTGATTATAATTTTGAGGTAGATCATGCAATTGAGAAGGTAAGACAAGGGGATCATATCTTGCTGCCATGGTTTTAGGACGACTTTGGCTGGTTGAAAATTCTGACTGGGAATCACTACAATTTGAATGGGAACAATAGAAATAAAAGATTGAAACTTTTTCTCATCAAACAAAATTTCATTCAAGTTAGAATCTGAGTTAGATCTAAACAAATTCTTCTTGAATTTAATGTCAAACTAAACATCATCAATGCTCTTCACTCTGTCCTTAGGAAATGATAAATTTCTATCCAGAAAAATACTCGAGTTAGATTCCTTTTCTTTCCTTTTATGTGGGAGATTCTCAAGATCAACCACATATGTTGTAGGTTCTGGATCTGGGTTTCTCCTAGTGTAAATATTCTTTGGAGCCATGATTTCTCAATAGTATTACTTTTTGTTTGTAACTGATATTAAATAATGAAGTCGGCAGGGTAAAATTTTCAGCCAATATTATGTCTGATTCTCTGTTACCCTCGGGAATCAAATCTAAAACCTTTGTCACTCTTTCCTAGGGAAAATTTGACTTTCATTCCCCGACAATGGAGCCAAAATGTTAGCACTATGTAAATTGCTTGGCTAAAAAGAAAATCACAAAGGTAACCAAAAAAACACTTTAAAACTGAAACTATCCCTTTTAGTTTAGAGATGGATCTCTCTTGTCACTTGGTATTTGAAAAATAGGTTTTATTTTGAGGATCAATGGCTAGATATTTTCTTAAATGAAGAAATGTATGAAGTTTTTTGGAAAGAAGGAAAATGAATCTGTTGGGAAATGGAGTCAACTTTGAAGCAAATGGAACTATCAGTGACTGGTGGGTAGAACTATCAAGAAAGAAAATGATAGATAGGTGATAATATTTCAGTTTTAAAATATTGTTGTTGTATGATGGAAGAAGGAGAAAATAAATAACAACATTCAGAGAACCAACTAAGATGAATTTTGATTGAGTTAAGAAGAGATAACAATACTTAAATTGCTTGAATCTAAAGCATCAATATCAGATGAATTTCATACCATTAGCTTTCCAATCTAAGCATATAAGAATTACAGATGAAAAGAGAAAGAAAACATGAAGCACATACATGAAAGAGAACACACATTTCACAGCACCACCACAAGAATCTATGGTATGAATAACACTGGAATTCTGCACTAATATTTCATTTAACTTTAGAAAAATTACAAAATGTTCAAGACAAATCTCCTTTATGCTTTTGCCAACCCTTTTTACATTCAAAATAATCAAATATATAGGAAAAATACATCCCTAAGCTAGAGAAGTCAAACATCAACACTTTCCTACAATTTTGGATCTGGTTACACCAAAAGATGACCATACTTCAAACTGCTTGCTAAAATAGGATTTCATTTTGACCATATTAAATACATAACAATATCTTGAAAATAAAGATTCTCCAACATATTTTCGACTTTGATATTGTTGTGAGTCATTTAGTACAACTGAAGATGAATCCGCGGCTGATTTGAATGCTAACTAGGCTCCCTAATATGTTTGTGTAGCGATCTGCTACAACTCGTTGTCTAACTATAACCTGCAACAATTGCATAGTGAGTTTACACAACAAATTTTTCTTATTCAATTATCTTTTCTCAGGTGGTGGCTGCAAATTTTTTGGAGGCTGAAAATGATTATTATATCATCCATCAAGCATTACCCGTCATTTTTAATCATGTGTGTACCTACAAAACTTGTGTAGCACAAGGTCACTATAGAAGTTTTGTGCAATGCTACTTTCCAGACAAAAACTTAGAAAAAATTAATCCTTAATTGATAAAAAAGACAAAACTGTGAAAACATGGCATCTATATTTCAACCACCTCTGCAAATAATTCCAAATTTCCCCTGGCTTCATCATTAATTTTTATCCTTAGTTTCATAGACCTGTTTTCTTTCCTCAATGAAACATCCTGTCCTTTCAAGTTTCCCACTTGCCTAAACAAAAATACATTTCTTCTCAACTTTGACTGGGCATTTGAAAGAGATGCACATGCGTTGTTGATGGCCGGTACACATTCTTGAAAGTGTTTCTTAAACTTTAGTTCTGTTGTTCTATTCTCTTCCCTGAGATGAATAATTAGATCTTGTGCTTCTCTTAATTTCTTGTTGATCCATTTGGCAGTTTTCTCACCTTCTCTGGGTGAAGTATGGATCTTTTCAGTTGATATAGGCTAGCCCTGTGCATGTGTTTCCTCTACAGTCTTGTATTCTGATCTTATCCTTCTGGATGATGATACTGTTAAAGGGGCCGTAGGTTTAGTAAACTCCATCGTTTTAGGATTTTTCCCAACTTCTTTCCCTTTATCCTTTCCTTTAGAACCTTCTGGAACCTTTGAGGTTGTTTCCTTCTTTAAACCTGGTACATCCTATGGTGTTTGAATATTAGAAACCCTTTCACACAATTTCTTCTTCATTTCCCTATTTTCATAATAGGACTGAGCTATGACATGTTGAGATTCTTTGATATAATCTTGCAACTCTCTGATTATTTTGTCTTTCTCTCCTAACTGAACCTGATCTTTATCCATTTCTTGAGTTGTAGGTTCAATGAATTGTGTATGCAGGGAAGGTACAAGTATTCTTTTGACATCCGACCTTGTGATTAGACTACTTAATTTTGGTGTTTAATCCACCTCATCAGTAAAGTGTATCTTTCTCCCTCCTTTATTTTTTTTAATTTTTCTCTTGAGTTGCCATGCTACAGATGTAGGATAAAAACACTAAGACTGGTAAGGAAAAAGAGGTTCAATGACTAAGGCTCTGACAAGAAACATTACACAACGAAATGAAAGATTAGGGTTTCCGCAACTATATCAAAGGGACTCACTAATATGATAAACAAGTCTTTAAATATCATGCATATAAAAAAAAATGTTTGTCGGGCACAAAACAAAACACCTCAATATTTGACACATCAAAATTTTGAGAAACAAAGGATGTGTAGCATGTGGCTATGATGTATAATTTGCGTAGCGGGTATATAGATATTGCGTAGTGAGCTAGATAGAGTTTGCGTAGTAGGTGGAGTATTCTGATCTTGCTGAAGGAAAGGAGTTTGATCGATGACAAGGAGTCTTTTGCATGAAAAATGTGAGGAGAAAAATATTCACATACCAAGAAAACTCGATTTGAAAGCATGATTAGATCGTTTGGGATGACATGACTATTTGGGTAGTGCCAACCATTTTCGCAACAAATTTAAACAATGTGTGAACTTGTTTACAGTCCAAGTACAAAAATCACTTTGGAAAGATAACACATATGACATGATGACCTTTGATGACTCTCTTTTTGACATAATGTGTCATTATGTTCCATGACATCCTTTCAAGAACCTTTCTCCTAGACTTTGATTTATGACTTGAATCTTTTTGACATACCACTTTAGAGATTATGGAAACAATTTTAGACCAATGACCAAAAGAACTTGAAAAATTTCATGGGACAAAAATATTTGAAAAAATACACACTCAATTACTCAAATGTAACGACCCCATCATTACGACTATAAGCGAAGTAGAAGTTGCATTTTTTTTTTGTTTTAGGTCAGGAAGGAAATAAACAACAACGATTAAACAACATGACAAGACGACGAACCCAAGTACCCAAACGACAAGTCAACAAGATGAAAGAGAATATGATGATGATTCATACGACACATTAATTTCCTTGCACAACAAGTTCTACTGCAAACATACATCATTTAAAGGACGCGATTAGCCAACGAAGAAATTTTCCTCGGGAATCCAGTCTACCATATCCTGCTATCTATTAAGATAATTCAACAATCAACGTATCTTTATCCTAACCATTTAAAGGAAAAGGAGGGATCCAAAGTGGATTAAGTTAGTAGTGCGCATGGATACCATGCAAACCATTTATCTATACCCATCGAAGTTTAGAAATTATTTCACTATCTAACAAAAATATTTTGTCTATTACTATTCGTTGAATGACCCTAAGTATAGTTGGGTATATGCGTGATAAGATGTTATCAATCCCGTCTATACCACCAAGAACACCTTATATGTAATATTTCTTAAGTATTACTAATTAATTAGACATCCTAAATGTATAGTTTGTTGATAGAGAATTATCAATTTACCATCTAACTTTTATTCTTCTTTTTTATCCTTGAAGTTTATTTTTGGTTCTTCACATTGCAGTTCAAAATCTATGTTAAGGTGCATGTATCTAAACTTGTATTTTAATTACTTTTCACATCCTTCTCTTAAACTAAGATAATCATAATAATTGACATTTAATTTCTACCATTTTTAATTATAAGAATTCAATTTAAATAAAACTGAACTCATTTCTTTTCGGTTTTTTTTTTCTTGAAAAACTAAGTGAACCTAGAAGGGTAAGATTAAGGATCAACAGAGTTAAAATTCATCATAATACCTATTTATTTTTTAGAGCATTATCAACAATCAAAAACTTAGGTTGAAATTTTAAAGGTATAAAAAGATTGATAATACAAATTTGCCATGGTAGACACAACATTTGATTTTCCTTTAATTGAACATCAAGCTTCTTAAAGGGTTTCAACTTCCATCTCTAAAAAACTTCAGCCTATCTAACTACCTAGTTCTTATCTTCTATAGGGGTTCAAAACAAGCAATGTAAGATCCTCCGTGACCTTTAATAGTGGCCAAGGCTCGAACTCCACCCAGTCTCAAGGATTCATGGAAAGAGAGTGCAACACATTCCTACATAACAAACTGAGGATAGACACATTGTCATTAAAAAAGATAAAATCATTGTTTGGTATCACTTTCTTAACTCCAGGAATTAACAACATCGAAATCTAAGGTAATGCAGGTAAAAGTCTAAGAAGTGAAATTGCTATCCCTGGTGATTCACTGACAACCGCAAGGCTGGCTAGTGAGGATATTGATGTCCGGAAATAACTCGATGTGTAAAAGTATTTACCAGAAATGAAAACTCTGCCAAAAGATCTCTTCCGGCAAATCAAGGTGTGTTAAGGGTATCACGGTAGACATTACTATCGCTGACTTACTCCGCCTACCACACCACAATTACCATACACCAAAAAAATTCATAAAGACGCAGTTGTTCCCAACCATAAACACAATGTATTCCTGGTCACCACGCGTCCTCAACCGATGTCTAAAATCACGGTCATTCCCAGTAAAACAAATCACTGAACTAAATACCTAAATTCCAGATTCGTTAAATGATACTACTGTCATGAAATCTATGAGATCGCAGAGGTACCTAATGAAGTTGTTGAGTAATACATTAAATATAAAATCATTGCGTTAATCGCTCCAAAGGATCGTTGTCTAGGTGGTTGTATTGGAGTATGTCTAACACGCAGATTAAATTCTATATTTTTGTAAAAACAAGAACACTATCACTCTCTGTAAAATATGATCGCTATCAACATGTATTCAAGCATAGACACAGACTTACAACTAAAATTGGGGTCCATAAGGTTCAAATCACAGTTAGTATTACCATGAATTTGTGGTCAATGATCTTTAAATTTTCTGGGGTTAACATCACCATTGTTTTTGTTGTCTTTTAAATATGAAACAGAATCGAACGTTGGCTATGATATATATATATATATATATATATATATATATATATATATATATATATATATATATATAATCAACACTTCCAATGAACAAAGTATAAACAACCTTACCATAAATTTTCCGCCCAATATCTATATAGATCTAAAACATTATAATGCTATCTAAAAAATCTATGAATTTTTCCAGACACCCAATATGTAAAAACAATACAATGATTTAAATTGGCGGTCTAAAAACAATGTAAATATTGTCAATCCAGTGAAAACACGGTCTCAATTCGTCTTCAAAATATTAACGAGCAGAGGTAAAAACACAAATAACATTGCTATCATTAAAACAACAAGGAGTTAAGTTGCAGGGAGGTATCTCTACGCAAATTTAAGTTATCCATCAATAAGTAAAAACACAGAGTTAAATTCATCCAACAACTTATATAAAACACAGATTTAAATGTATCCGACGATATTTAAAAACACAAAGTTAAATTGATCCAGCCACTTATATAAAAATGTAGATTTAATTTTTTCGTGGTTGAGGGTGTTGAAATGCAGGAAATGCCAAACACAGGTTCCAGATTACAGAGAACAAATAAGATGCAGGGGTGAAATAGCAGGCAAGGACTGAGGCAAGGCGGAGATCAACACAGAGATGAGAAGGGGAAATGGCTGGGCAAACACATCCTTCACTCCTCATCCACACATAGAAAAGCAAAGAATTTGAATCTATAGGTCGTTGTGCACTGAAGTGAAGACCGTTGATTCGACTCCTGGACGACTGCTCAAGCGTTGACTGAAGAGCTAGGGATGAGGATGAAAATTGAAAATCTTCACAACAATCAACAAACCAAAGGGAAGACTCAACATGTAGGGATCGAAGGCCAAGGGAATCAAGTCAACAGTGAGCTTAAGGCTTACGAGGAAAATTAAGTTCTCGGTTGAAATGCTAAGTCCACATTTTCATTACCTAATAAAAGTACATAAATAAAAGCGTAAAGTATAATAATAATCTACCATGCAGAAATAAGGGAAGCGTACCATAGCTCGAGTCACCCTCTCTGAGTCATTGTCCTGCGCGCTGCATGCTTCTCCCGCTTGTCGACCGATGAGACTTCACTGGTACCTCCCAACCAACGCTAGGGGTAATATTCTTCCCCCTTAGCCCCCGAGCCGCAAAGGGGCCATGCACTCCAAACCAGAGAATTAGCTAGCTCCCAGCTTGCCTCGCAAGGCTGAGCTACCACTCCTCACTGATTTGGGTATCCCAACTCCCAGAAGCTAAGTCAGTCAAGTTTAAAATTCTGCAGCGTAACATTACGCATAACTGTAGAGATCCATCATCCTCCTGCTCCCTCCTTTATATAAAGTTTCTAATTCATTTACTTTCCCAAAACCCCATTTAGTTTATTGTTCCCTAATTTAATTCATATGAATCATCCCCATACATGTGTCACCCATCCCCTTCATTGCACCAAAAATTAATTTCATTAATTAATTAATTACTCCTATTTCCCTCACCCACCTAAAAGCATTCCTATAATTGCTCCTAGGTGTCCCCATATTCCCTTACACGTTTTAATGACTTACCCCCTTACTAATTTACTAGTTGAGTTTAATTAAGAAAGTTCTTAAATGCTAGATACCTTACTAAGTTAGTCTTTCTTCTTTTTCCTTGTGTTTCCCCTTTCTTTTTATGTTTCCCTCTTTTTCCTTGTTTCCTAATTCTTTTAAATTTCCGTCTTTCCCTTTTTATTTAAAACTCAAATTGGCAGGTGTAGAAAATTAACATTTTCCCCTTTTCCTTTTTAATTAATAAATTTTTAATTAGCATAAGTGACAAAACAATTATCTCCCCTTTTTCCCCCTTTTTACTTTTTTTATCCCCCAAAAGATTTTTATAAACTAATTGAATAGCTTACCCCTTTCTCATCACATGATTACTGATTATTATTATTATTTACTTATTTTTATTTTTATTGTTATATAAATATATATTTTTATTTTTATCACAAGTATCACTTAGACCTAAACTTTAATTTCCTAGGTTGGGCAACATTTTATTAGGGAAATTGTAAAATCTTTCTCATCACATTATTCATTCTAAGGCCATATAGGTTTATTCATTTATTATTTAACAACGCGATGTGCCCTTTAGGACACACTACGTGCTCCAAGGGTTCCACTCACCTCATTTTGTTTCCCTTGTGCGACGTGCCCGTCGGGACACACTACGTGCTCCAAGGGTGCCACTTGCCTCTTGACTGACTTGGTAGACATCAAAAAAACCCTGGAGTCAATACTCTGCCAGGTGATCTCATGGGAGACTAAGGGCCTCTAAGGAATAAGGCCCCTGCCTTATTGCACACCCCTTAGAATCATCGTGAGTGACTATCACAGTCTGTCCTCACGACATCGTGGGTCTTCTCGAACTAGGTAATCATTAACCTACAGTTCGAGCCACAGTGAGAGTGCTAGTAGGCTGTGGCAGGGTTGTTGTCGACACCTTTCCCTCAACATCTCTGGTAGTCATGCGTGACCCCTCTACTCCACATGTGAGTCTAGTTGGCAAGCTATCGTCATCCTGCATCATCAACGAATCATGTCAGAATAAATTCCATAATAATAACATCTAATCGGATGCACATATGTCATATATATATACAAAAATCAAACACCAATAGTCCACTCCCTGACTCGATCTAGAGTCCAAGGGTATCATCGATGCCTCAACATCCTTAAGGTCCAAAATCCTGCAAACTTAGGAGAACCGAGTCAATAGCACATGTCTAAGTCAATACAGTAAAATAACATATAATCACATTCATAATGCCTCATAATAGTAATCAATGGTCATTGGTATAATAATCCGGCTAACTTTCAAGAAAGTGTCCTCAAAGAATAAGTTTTCTTAGTGCGCACAAGAGCGAGATGTTACATACACCCCCTCTTGGTCTAAACTTCGTCCCGAAGTTTTGCAGTATAAAAGTGTCGAATAGTGTGTATCACAGTGTCATAAGTCTATCCATCTAACCAAATGGAAAGTGTTGGTGCATATCATATGCGTCCTCCGAGGTCGCCGGGTGCGAACTATAGTTGTCCCACTAGACCTTGACCTCATCTACTGTTTGACATCATAGCTGTCGAATGCGATGATCCAGGATGTGGATCACCTCAGTCATGATCGCACCCTCATCCGACACCTGCAAGGTGCTCAAGTCAAACATGTGTAGGATCACTAATCAAAATGTCTCAACAAAGACGTGAAAGACATCGTACATACGCCTCAAGAATCAGACAAGGCTAGTCATTAGGCCACAGACCTCTCTTTTCCACAATCTCGTAGGATCCCATAAACCTAGGAGATAGTTTAGCCCCTTTTCCCAAATTTGATTGAAGTCTTATGCGTTTTAGCCGCAAAAATAATTGATCGCCACATCATAACTACGGTGGACACGACGCGCATCGACATAAATCTTATGCCGATCCTGCGCTTCCTTGATCCTTGGTATTATAGTTTTCATTTAATCTTCCATTTCTTAGATCACTTCCGGTCCCACCAGGACTCTATCCTCAAGCTGATCCCCACTCAAGGCGTCCGACACAGTCACCCCTAAATAAAATCGAAGGGTGCCATCTTAATGGTGCTTTGGTAACTATTGTTATAAGCGAAGTCCACCAGTGGCAATAATTCCCCCCAATGCTTATGTTGGTCCATCCCGTACATGAGCAACATGTCTTCCAAGGTCTGGTTCGTTCGTTCGGTCTACCTGTCAGTCTCCAGGAGATACACAGTACTAACGTTAAGTCGGGTTCCCAAGGCCTCTTGGAAACTAGTCCAAAATCATCCAGTAAACACCGATCCTTGATCAGGTATAATCCTCTTAGGTATGCCATGCAACCTCCCAATCTCACTGATGAAAACTATAGCTATGTCAGGTGCCTGATACATCGTACACACAGGAATAAAATGAGCACTCTTCATCATAGTGTCAACTACTATGAAAATCAAGTCGTGTCTCCTTGCCGTCAATGACAATCCAACAATAAAATCCACTGAAATAACCTCCCATTTCGATCTCGAAATAGCGTGTGGCTATAGTAATACTACAGAATGTCTATGTTCAACCTTTACCTACTAACATTCTAGACATTTGGCCACGTATTTGACTATGTCTGCCTTCATTTCTTCCAGAAGAATAAGGGTTTAAGGTTTGCCCTCATCTTCGTGAATCTCACGTGAGCCATGTATACTGCTTCGTTAGACTCGTTTATGATCAAGATCCTCAACTCGTCTTTCGGTGGTACGTAAATTCGATTTTTAAACCTCAATAATCCATCATTGTCAAATGTAAATCCTTAAAATCTTGGTACCATCATGGTGTTTTATCTGAAAAAATCCTCGACCTCCTTGAACCAATCATCATCGCACTGTAAATTTAGGATCTTTCCACATATATTTGTCTGAAGAGGCAACACCGAAAAGATGCATGGTCTCTGACTCAATCCATCTACCACTCGGTTCATTGTTCTGTTTATGTAAGTAATATCGAAAAAGTACTTTCTAAGCAATTCCGACCAACGCCATTGTCAACAATTCCTTGAGCCTATGAAATGCTTCTGCACATTTCTCGTTCCCAACAAACTTCTTGTTCTTCTTCTGAAATTCTGTGATCAGATTTGCTATCTTCGAAAATCCCTCAATGAACCGTCGATAGTATCCTGCTAAACTGATGAAGCTACGCACTTCTAGGACATTTGTCGGTGCAGGCCATTCCATAATATCCTTGACCTTTGTTCGATCCACGGTGATACCTTCGTCGGAGATGATATGCCCTAAGTAGTGAATCTTCGATTGATAAAACGATCATTTGGAAAACTTCCCATACAATTTATGTCCTCGCAGACACTATAGTACCAAGCGTAGGTGCTTGTCATGCTCCTTCGTCTTTCGAGAGTAAATCAAAATATCATCAATGAATACTTGGACGAACTTGTCCAAGTACTCAAAGAACACCCCATTCATCAAACTCATAAATACCCCTAGGGCGTTGTCAGTCCAAACGGTAAAACAATAAACTCATAATTTCCCAACCTCATCTTAAAGGCGGTCTTAGGGAATTCATCCTTTTTGATCCATAACTGGTGATACCCTGATCACAAATCAATCTTTGAGAACGTCGTTGCACCCTTCGTCTGATCGAACAAATCATAAATCCTTGGCAACGTATATTGATTCTTGATCGTTGCCTTGTTCAATGGATGGTATTAAATGAAGATCCTCCATGACCCATCCTTCTTTCATATGAAAATAACAGGCGCACCCCACGGTGACACACTTAGACGTATCAGTCCCAGGTCCAACAATTCCTTCAGTTTCATTCTCAACTCCTGTAACTCTGGGGTCGACATCTGATAAGGCATTCTATCTATCGTTTCAGTCCCCGATTTTAGGTCTATGGTAAAATTCAATTCCCTCTTTGGCGTCATCCCAGACAACTCCTCTAGGAATATGTCTGCAAACTCTCTCACCACAAGAAGGTGTTCTAGACCTTCCGCTACTCCCTTCTTGTTTAATGCAAGGATCACATATAGATTACATCCCTTGTGCATGCTCTTCCGAAACTGTAAGGAAGATATAAACCTTAGGGAAAATCCCTGGTTCCATCCCACAATCATGTGTCTCTATCCCTCATCATTGACCAAGATCAACTGTTTCGTCTTACAGTTGAGTATCGCCTCATGCGATTTCAACTAGTCCATACCAATCACGCATCATAAGATCCCAAGATCGTGATGTACTAGTTGGCCCTAGTGACAAACTCTCCCAGGTTAAGGGTACAACCCGTAACCTTGCCTCCAACCTTCTATTTGGCTCCCGAATCCATCTCTACAAAGCTAATCTCATCCTGTTCGATTGCCTTTACCTTAATCTTGTTTAGCACTGCACCAGAAATGAAACTCTCGGTTACACCGAGATCTATAAAAAATACTAAGGGTCTGGTCAGCGATGATACCTGACGTCTCAAGCATAGTCTATTAGTGCGTTGCTTGGTGGTTATTCACCACTGCATGAATCCGATGGGCTTTGTCCAAATTTCCCATGGTAGTGGGTCCGACTGATCTAGATGCTCTAGACCCTTCCTCTAGGCAGTAATTCTGGTGATGTGTCTCCCCACAACCAAACATACCTTCTTCGATCCAGTAATCCTGGTACCCGAAGTAGAAGTTGAATTCTAACGCTAAGTTCAACACAAACTTTTTGACCTTAAGTTTCTCTGTAAGGGTGCGGAGCATACTGAAGCAACTCCAAAAACGGGCCTCATACTCGGGCACCGTACGACTGCCTTGTTGCAAGGCGTCGAACTTGTTGAGATGACTCTCAATGAATTCCTTAGAAAGATACCTCTCCTGGAACCGTTTCGTGAATAGTTTCCATGACACGTCATTGACGACCACATTCAAATGTGGTAGGAGCGTCTTTCGCCATAGAAGAGAGTACCCCTTCAGTTGAAAGACCACCATGCATACCTTCATGCTGGAGGTTGTAATCGTGAAGCATGAAGCACAATGCCTTTCTCTACAACCTTGCCTCAACGACACAACTTTTCCTCGATGGCATAACCATCCACGATACTCATGGATTCGAGAACTCAACTCTCTCGAGTTCTCGATGGATGCTAACAGTACTAGCTAGGCCACATTGTGGACCCTCAGGGGTACAGGTGCCCTGGCCTCATCTCAGTATCGATGGTGAATCAAGTCCCTTGACATTACCTGGAAGGGCCTTGTCAGACCATCATCATCCCTTACTGCAAGCGAATACAACCCAAGGACTTGTTCCTCCCCTTGGGGGTCAAACTCTGAGGGCACGGGAACTTCTGGAGGCGTCACACCTCCTTCCATGACACCTCGCCGTGAATCTCTACGGTGTCATCTAAACGTGCTTATTACAAGGGTAGGTTAAAGTTTTAAATAACGTTATGTTAAGACTCAAGGGTTTACTGCAGTGGAAAGCATGGAGATCCACCGTTGCAGGGTTGAACCCGCTCTGATACCATATGTAACGACCCCATCATTACGACTATAAGAGAAGCAAAAGGTGCAATTTTTTTTTTAGGGCAGGAAGGCAATAAATGACAACAATTAAACAACATGACAAGATGACGAACCCAAGTACCCAAATGCCAAGTCAACAAGATGCAAGAGAATCTGATGACGATTCATACGACACATTAATTTCCTTGCGCAACAATTTCTACTACAAACATACATCATTTAAAGGACGCAATTAGCCAATGAAGAAATTTTCCTTGGGAATCCAGTCTACCATATCATGATATCTATTAAGAGAATTCAACAATCAATAGATCTTTATCCTAACCATTTAAAGGAAAAGAAGGGATCTAGAGTGGATTAAGTTAGTAGTGCGCATGGATACCATGCGAACCATTCATTGATACCCATCGAAGTTTAGCAATTATTTCACTATCTAACAAATATATTTTGTCTATTACTATTCGTTGAATGACCCTAAGTCTAGTTGGGTATATGCGTGCTAAGATGTTATCAATCCCGTCTATATCACTAAGAACACCTTATAAGTAATATTGCTAAAGTATTACTAATTAATTAGACATTCTAAATGTATAGTTTGTTGATAGAGAATTATCAATTTACCATCTAACTTTTATTCTTCTTTTTAATCCTTGAAGTTTATTTTTGGTTCTTCACATTGTGGTTCAAAATTTATGATTGATTATTATACACATCCAAAGGTATTTGGAAGTCACTAAGCCAAACAAAAGTATTAAATAAGTATTTTTATTTAGTTAATTATGGTTAAGGTGCATGTATCTAAACTTGTATTTTAATTACTTTTCATATCCTTCTCTTAAATTAAGATAATAATAATAATTGACATTTAATTTCTACCATTTTTAATTATAAGGATTCAATTTAAATAAAACTGAACTCATTTTTTTTTCCTTTTTTTTTCTTGAGAAACTAAGTGAACCTAGAAGAGTAAGATTAAGGATCAGCATAGTTAAAATTCATCATAATCCCTAATTAGTTTTTAGAGCATTATCAACAATCATAAACTTAGGTTGAAATTCTAAAGGTACAAAAAGATTGATAATCCAAATTTGACACGGTAGACACAACATTTGATTTTCCTTTAATTGAACATCAAGCTTCTTAAAGGGTTTCAATTTCCATCTCAAATAAACTTCATCCTATCTAGCTACCTAGTTCTTGTCTTCTGTAGGGGTTCAAAACAAGCAATGTAAGATCCTCCGTGACATTTAATAGTGGTCAAGGCCCGACCTGCACCTAGTCTCAAGGATTCAAGGGGAAACATCTGGGAAAACACATCCTTCGCTCCTCATCCACGCATAGAAAAGAAGGGCATTTGAATCTATAGGTTTTTGTGCATCGTAGTGACGACCGTCGATTCGGCTCCTAGTCAACTTCTCAGGCGTGGACTAAAGAGCTAGGGATGAGAACCAAAAGTGAAAATCTTCACAACAATAAACAAACCAAAGAGCAGACTCAACATGAAGGGATCGAAGGCCGAGGGAATCAAGTCAACATCGATCTTAAGTCTTACGGGGAAAATTAAGTTCTCAGTTGAAATGCTAATTCCACATTTTCATTACCCAATAAAAGTATGGAAGTAAAAGTGTAAAGTATATTAATAATCTACCATGCAAAAATAATAGAAGCATACCGTAGCCCAATTCGCCCGCTCTGAGTTGTTGTCTTGCGCGCTCTATGTTGCTCCTGCTTGTCGACCGGTGAGACTTCACCAATACCTCCCAAACACGCTAGGGGTACTCTTCTTCTCCCTTAGCCCCCCGATCCACAAAGGGGCCACACACACCAAACTAGAGAATCAACTAGCTCTCAGCTCGCCTCGCAAGGCTGAGATACCACTCCTCACCGAGATGGGTATCCGAACTCCCACAAGCTAAGTTAGTCAAGTCTAAAATTTTGCAGTGTAACGTTACGCATAACCGCAGAGATCCATCCTCCTCCTCCTCCCTCCTTTATATAGAGTTTCTAAGTCATTTACTTTCCCAAAATCCCATTTAGTTTATTTTTCCTTAATTTAATTCATACGAATCCTCCCCATACATGTGTCACCCATCCCCTTCATTGCACCAAAAATTAATTTCATTAATTAATTAATTAATCATGTTTCCCTCACCCACCTAAAAGCATTCCTAGAATCGCTCCTAGGTGTCCCCATATTCCCTTACACGTTTTAATGACTTACCCCTTTACTAATTTACTAGTTGAGTTTAATTTAGAAAGTTCTTAAATGCTAGATACCTTACTAAGTTAGTCTTTTTGCTTTTCCCTTGTGTTTCCCCTTTCTTTTTATGTTTCCCATTTTTCCTAGTTTCCTAATTTTTTAAAATTTCCCTCTTTCCCTTTTTATTTAAAACTCAAATTGGCAGGCGTAGAAAATTAACTTTTTTCCCTTTTCCTTTTTAATTAATAAATTTTTAATTAGCATAAGTCACAAAACAATTATCTCACCTTTTCCCTCTTTTTATTTTTTTTTATCCCCCAAAAGATTTTTATAAACTAATTGAATCGCTTACCCCTTTCTCGTCACATGATTAATTATGATTATGATTATTATTTATTTATTTTTATTTTTATTGTTATATAAACATATATTTTTATTTTTATCACAAGTATCACTTAGACCTAGACTTTAATTTCCTAGGTTGGGCGACATTTTATTAGGGAAATTGTTTTAAATCTTTCTCACCACATTATTCATTTTAAGGCCATATAAGTTTATTCATTTATTATTTAACAACACGACGTGCCCTTCATGATGCACTACATGCTCCAAGGGTGCCACTCGCCTCATTCTATTTCTCTTGCGTGATGTGCCCTTCAGAATGCACTATGTTCTCCAAGGGTGCCACTCGCCTCTTGACTGACTTGGTAGACACAAAAAAAAACCCTGGAGTCAATACTCCACCAAGTGATCTCATGGGATACTAAGGGCCTCTAAGGAATAAGGCCCCTTCCTTATTGTGCACCCCTTAGAATCATCATGAGCGACTGTCGTAGTCTGCCCTCACGACATCATGGGTCTTCTCGAACTAGGTAATCATTAACCTATAGTTCGAGCCACGATGGGAGTGCTAGTAGGCTGTGGCAGGGTTGTTGTCCACACCTCTCCCTCAACATCTCTGGTAGTCGTGCGTGACCCCTCTACTCCACATGTGAGTCTGGTCGACAAGCTATCGTTAGCCTACATCATCAATGAATCATGTCAGAATAAAATCCATATTCATAACATCTAATCAGATGCACATATGTGATATATAAACAACAATCAAACCGCAATAGTCCACTCCCTGACTCGATCCAGAGTCTAAGGGTATCATCGATGCCTCAACATCCTGGAGGTCCAAAATCCTGCACACTCAGGAGAACCGAGTCAATATCACCTGTCTAAGTCAATACAGTAAAATAACATATAATCACATCCATAATGCGCCATAATAGTAATCAATGGTCAATGGTATAATAATCCGGATCACTTGCAAGAAAGTGTCCTCAAAGAATAAGTTAGCTCAGTGCACGCAAGAGCGGGATGTTACATCAAACTAGGAAAGCATTGGTCTTCCCAAGATCAAAGCATGACTTTTGCAGATTCTTAACAAACCTATGACTCTACCTTGAAAATTAGGACTCTAAAATGAGTGAAAGATGAAGACAAGGAGAGATATTAGGGATGGACATTAGTTGAGAGATTCATGGAAATATTTAAGGATATATTGTGGAGAGATTCATGGAAAGATTTAAGGATATATTGTGGAGAGATCATAGGAGATGGTTATGGATATAGTTATGCATTTAGTTGAACTAATTATCTAATTGTGACATATTTTTTTATGTTTTCCTATTATTATATAAAGGGATCATTTGTACAATAAAGAGAACACAAAATATTGATGTTTTAATAAAAAATTCCCTTTGGTGAGATTATGGATTATGAACAAATTCTTGATGTTCCTCGTTTTTATTTAAGTTTGCATAACATAGTATACATGTTTTTATTTTTCTACAACTTTGTTGTCATCATAACACACCTCTATCTAAAAAAATGGACAATTCTATATATAAATCCTATAACCACAAGAAAGACAAATTATGCTTTTTAAAGTACACTTATTTGATAACCATACACTATTGGTGTTATAAGTAGAGTAAAGTGCACTAATGCCATTGTATTATAAAAGAACATTGATGCCCATTTACCTCAAAATAACATTAATACATTAATCACTAAATGCATATTATTACTCAAAATAACATTAATACATTTATCACTAAATGCATATTATTATTGGTAATGTTGATCATTTCTACTTGCATATGGTTATGGTTTCACCTTTGATAGGGAGAATATGAAAAATAGGAGGGAAAGAGAAGATGAACTGCGAAAGGTAAGTGTGGTGAACTGTGACAACTAAGTGGTTTCAACAAAAAGATGGGGGTCTCCAAAGAAAAGTCTTTCAAGATTAAATCTACATAGTACTATGGAACCTCTACAATCATCCAACAAGATAGTTCAAGGAAATAATTTTCCTCAACAAACCTTCTTAGTTTACCATAAAAATGGATGGACTCTACACCAATGGTTTATTTAGTTCATTTGTTTATCACTTTTAAGATTTTAATAAATACTCTCCCATCCAAACATATGGGAGGGATAACATGTCATATCGAAGACCGTTCTCTTTGATTCAGAAAAGCGTATTGTATATCGAGGAAAATATATTTAAACGTTTCATGGTGAAAGTTTAATTGTATTTTTTAAATATTGAAATATTTTAAATTTATAATTTTGTTAATATTGACGTTTTTTTCAATAATTTTTTATTAATTAGATTTTATTTGTAAACTATTAGTTTCGTCCCAAGCAAATCAAAAGAGTCAAATTTATGATAAAAAACAAGCATGAAAAACTTACATCTCAATCTACATCAATTGAAATAATTCTCATGGATGCTTTAATTTTGTATCTATTAAGTATTTAGAGAGATTTATTATCTTGAGGTATAAATTTTTCTAAGATAAACTACAATTCTTCCCCAACATGCATATATACACATATACAAATAGATATATATTTATATTTAAATAAATATACATAAAACATCTACTTGTTTTTATCTTTATGTATATTTTCTTTGTTTGATGTGAAAATTTGGTATTGTGAAAGTATAAGTATCACCCCCGAAAAAGCTATAGTATTATAAAATGGCTCGGAAAATTTATAAAAAATAAGAATAAATTTTTATGGTTAAAATAATGATGATAATAGTTTTTAATGTACATTGAAATCAATATTGATTTATTAAAACTTAAAAATGGGTAAGAAATTAGTTGGTTTACTTTAAAATTTTACTTTTGTGTTCCAAAATCTTTAAAAGAAGAATTTTTAAATCACCATAGTTTTGAAAAACTAAAAGATTAGGAAGGTAGTTATTGTAACAAATATTTTGAAATTGAAATCTAATATAGGTGCATACAGGACATTTTAAGAGAAAGTACTTTTTATCTTCAACCCTTTAAGTGTCATTGATATGACAAATTCTTTCGACCGAGGGTGTTGTTTTAGAAGTTGTCTAACACCTTGTTTCATTATGGAACTAGTGATAGTTTGTTTTTATTTTAGCAATGTTGATTTTCTTCTTACACAAATTAAAATAGAGAGATACGTTTGATCTTCTAGATTAGGTTTGATCACCTCCTTGTAGTATCTTAATTTAATATTACTCTCTAACTCTTTATTAGATCATAATTTATCCTTAAATTTAGATGTAATTATATTTTTATTATTATCATTACTCTACAAAGTGACATCTTCCTCAACACCCCAATTATTTATCCAAGACTTGGCATCTTTATGCTATCCCTGCTTGAGTTGTAGGTGGTTTTTAACTGAGTTTCAAAGAAACCATAGGAATCCTCTTATCTTCCATGTTTATATTGTTCTTGTACATTAAGTACTTAGTCATAGCCATGCTCTCAGTGGGGGGAATACTTACTTCTACGAGGATGATAGGATATGGTGTATTACCTCTAACTTTAAGTTTCTAAGTTATACAACACTTTTGGATTTGCTCTATCTTTCTCCATGATTCTCTAGAGACTCTGCAACCCCAAATTTCACAACCATATAAGATAACAAGAATGATGTAAGTCTTGAATATGATTGTGTTTCTTATCCCAAAGCCAACATGTTTTTAATTTAAAATTGTTTTCAAGTCCATAATAAGATTTCCACCCTCCATTTATCCTTTCTCAATGCTATAGTTCTTGTTGAGCTTGTAACAAAGATTGATTCCAAGATATTTGAATGAAGGCACTTCCTCCAAGTTGTTATTGTCATATATGAAATTAGAAAAAAATGACCTTTTTGGATTTGATCACCATAACCTTTGTTTTATCAGTGTTAATAATCATACACATAATAGAAAAAAAATCCTTGAGAATCTTGAGTTGCTTGTCGAGATCATAGTGATTCCTCTCTATAATAACAATATCATTAACATAAAGAAGAAGGATGACAACTATTCTAGCTAGAGATGTGCCAGCATGTCTTGTTTCTTCCAAGCAACCCTCTAAATTGTCGATGTATATGCCAAAAAGGGTAGGAGATATGAGAATCCTACTTAACTCCTATATTACAATTAATTTTTTTCAACCAAACCTCAGTGTTCCTAAACTTGGCAATAAAATTTTCATACAGCCTTATTGCAACAACTCTCAACTCGAAAGGAACTTTGAGCGCTTCTAATCTATTCCATTGGTTGGTTCTAGATACTATATCAAAGGTTTTTCTAAAGTCTACGAAGAAACAAGGTATTGGTTTTATTATTGCGACACTCCTCTTCATTGATTCTAAGTGTTATAAGGTGGTCCATAGTTGAATGATAACTCTTAAATTAGGCTTGGCTTTTAGCTCTTTTTCTGTAGCTTTCTAGCCATACATTGTTCTTCTTCTCCAAAATAATTGCATATAACTTGGCTAAAAGAGGGCTAATCATAATGGACCTATAATAAAGGGATTGTTTTTATCCCCATTTTTAAAAATAAAAACAATGAGGCTTTTTGTCTAAGATTTAGGGAAACCTTACTTGAATACTAAATTTCAAAACCTTGTAAATGTAAGAGAAGATGATATGCCCTCCAATTTTTAGGATTTCTATTGGATAGCCTTACGCCAAACTCTATGTTTTCTAAATAAAAAAAATTCTTTTATAAAAAATATTTGAAAGTTGTCCACTACATTAAGAAATTTATAATTAAAATGAAAATGACCATAATTATTAACGTCCACTAAAACCAATATTAATTTATCACACCTTAAAAAATCAATTAATACAAACTCATTCTAGTTAAAGTTTCTCAAAATTATAAAATAAAAACATATTTATAAAACAAAGCCATAAAATTCCACACAAACTCATCATAATGTTTCTATCTATATGATAGATAAAGTAATATAAAATAACATTTTTATATACAATCTATAATGTAAAAGAAAACAAAGTAACTTCCATCATAAACATGATTATGTACATTAGAAATACACGAAATCTGTGTAGATTCTGATGAATGTAACTGAGTTGGATTGTTACTTCCATGCTGGGGGAGTTTGGTGAACCAATAAAGGCTAATTCATAGGTCCGTTATTCTCCTCAATTAGTGTTTTATACTCTTCCACGTGACCAGAGTTAATTACGTGTTGGAAACATATACTTTGCTGTTACATTGAAAGGTGCATCTCCATTGAATTGTTTCAGAAACTAAATGGTTGTTTCAGAAAGGAATGAATTCATTGAAAGGTGTATTTCTGAATTCATTGAAAGGTGTATCTACATTTTAATTTATTTATAGTTCATTGTTAAATAGAATTTTCTAAATAAAAATATATTTATCTTTAAATGAAAGGGTTGTTTGAAAAAAAAAATGAGGTATGTAGATTTAGTTTAGTTAATTAACATTGATAATAAGAAGGTTATGATAAGTAAATATAAAAAAAAATATTTACATTAATTGTGTGTATGACAATAATAATTTGGGGGAAACAACTTCATACCTACATCTTGGAATTGATCTTCATCACAAGCTTAAATGGAACTTGATAAATGAATGATGAAAAGTTTATTATAGACTCAAAATAGTTGTAAAATCAATGGACTTTTGGCTATATGATAAGAAGAAAGTGGACCTTTAGCTATAGGATAAGAAGAAACCCATCTTTGGGACTCTCATGGCTGGTGCTATCTTATATGGTTGTGAAGTAAATAATTGTGGAGAAAGATACAGAAAATCCAAGTGTTTTAAACTTATAATCTCAAAATTAAAGGGAGTACACCCTATCCTATTCTTCTCATAGAAGTGAGTCTTTCCCCCATTGACAACATGGTTATGTCTAGGTACCTAATATACAAGAACAAGATAAACAACATGGAAGACAAGAGGCTTCTTAACATTGCTTCAAACTCGAGTCAAAACCACAACTCAAAACCAAACCAAGTGGCATAAAGATGTCAAATCTTGGATAAATCATTGGGGGAGTCAAGGAAGATGTCACCTTGTAGAATAAGGATAAATTTACAGAGAAATCAAAGCGATAAAAAGAATTAGAGAATAAAATAAAATTAAAACACTATAAGGAGGTCATAAACCCTAATCTAGAAGATCAAAAGTATTTCTGAAAAATGTTAACAATTATAAACAACCATTCCTCCCTACCACCCAAGATAAATCCAATTAATCCAAAAAAAGATAGAAACCCCTTAAAAAAATTAAAAAACTATTATTTAAAAACTATACTCTAATATAAAAACTATTTTTTAAAATGATAGAAAAAAAGATACTACTTACACATACATATAAATACTATACATATGCGATTTATATTTATAAATACTAAAAATATAATTTTTATATTGAAATTTGTTTACAATGTAAATATAAATATGTTAACAATGTATATTCAAACTTAAGGTCTAAGTAGGTTTTATTGATTAAATTAGATTATTAATCTAATTCCATTTTAAATGACAAAAAAATTTCACTTAAAACTTTATATCCTTAAAACTTTCTATATTTAATAAATCTAAAATTAATATCAATTTAAGATAATTAAAATTGATGATGATGATGGTGATTAAAGTCCACTAAGACAGAATTGGTTTATCAGACCTTAAGAGGGTAAGTGATTACTTGTGATTCTTTAGAATTTTTTTTTTTTTGCTCGAAAAGCATTAAGAGAAGCTTTCCAATATCACCATAGTTTTGATGAATTAAGAGGTTAGGAAGGTTGGTAGTGTGACAAATATTTTGAAAATGAGATTTAATCTTGGTATAGGCTGGACAATCTAAGAGAACGTGCTTTTCAATATGGAGATCATGACAATTTGTTCTTATCTTAGAAATGTTTTTTTTTTTCTTTACACTTGTCAAAACAAATAGATAATTGTGATCTTCTATATTAGGGTTGATTAAATCCTTATAATACCTTAATTTTCTTTTTTCCTTAAGTGGATGGTGGTTATGACTCAAATTTGAAGAAATTTTAAGAAGTCTCTTGTCTTCCATGTTGTTTAAGTTGTTCTTATACATTAGATATATAGTCATAATGGTGCTCTCAATGGGAGAGAGGCTTGTTTCTAAGATGAGTATGGGATAGGGGGTATTTCATTAAATTTTGATATTATAGGCTATAAAATTATTATTTTTTTTATTCTATCTTTCTCGAGGATTCACGAAAGATAGTACAACCCCACACTTCACATTCATAAAAAATAACTAATATAACAAGAGTCTCAAATATGAATTTCTTCTTAATTATATTATTAAATAAATATAAATATTTTGTATTTTTATTATAACAATTAAATATTTAATTTTAAGCAACTCAAAATTCATTTTTCTTATTTTCAATATCATAAACTTAATACATACCAAAAACAATATTATCCATTAAAAAAGGATATTTAACTTGGGAAAATGAATTTCTTCTTAATTATATTATCAAATAAATATAAATATTTTGTATTTTTATTATAACAATTAAATATTTAATTTTAAGCAACTCAAAATTCATTTTTCTTATTTTCAATATCATAAACTTAATACATACCAAAAACAATATTATCCATTAAAAAAGGATATTTAACTTGGGAAAAAATTCCATATAAAAATTCGGGGTCACAATAAAAATGCCCCAAAAATCATCACAATAAATGTATGCAACCTCTATATTATATTATAGTTATATTGTATGTTTCTCAATCTCATAAAACAATCAAATATTGTATGTTTCTCAATCTCATAAAACAATCAAATATTGTATGTTTCTCAATCTCATAAAATAATCATAGACATTATGAAAAACCTATCTTGTAAAATGTGTTGTATTTACTTATTATTAAATATATTATATATTCTTATTATATATTAATTATACTCTATATTCATATAGAGTAGTTTTAATTGTGAAAGATTAAAATAAATAAAAATATACATTTTTTTTTAACTTAAAAATGTATAGATAAATATATTTATGTTAATTTTAGTATAATTTTTTATAATTATTAATTTTTTTTATGTTTTATTATTAATAATTATTATTTAAATTGAATTATAGTTATTAAATTTGTTAGGATATTTAGATATTTAGAAATTAATTAAAATCAATTTGATATAATATGTTTTTAGAAAAAATACATGTTTTTTTATTGTTTTTTTTTAATATGTATTAGTATGCATTTGTTAATCCCAATGTAAGAGGATATGTGTAGAAATAAAGTGATTCAATACTATGGAGGGTCATTCACTAATAATCAATTATAAAAAATCCATACATTTTTTTTCTTTTGCATTAATATATTGTTTTAAGTGGCTACATTAGTTAGGGTTGTGGATAATTTTTCTCTTTTTAACCATGTAATATCTTGTTGTATTGATATTTGATATGTTTTTGTGAGCAATTACTTAAGGTGTTCAAATACCCTCTTTAACTTCTCTTGTTCTTTTGTGTAGCTACATTGAAGTCTCTTAGAAGAAAAATCAAGGATTTCGGGGCAAGCACACTCTTTAAGGAAAAAAAACCTAATCAATTGAAAGCTAATTAATAAGAAAATTGATTTTATGAATGAGAAATCTTAATTTCATGTCTTTATTTTCATTAAATTATTTTTTATTAAATTATTTTTTTATAAAAATCCGTAGCAAATAAATTTATAGTAAAATATATTTAATGTGAATTATAAAAGTGAACCACTATAAATATAAATAAAAAATATAAATAAAGTAACTTTATTTTTTTAATTTTGTATGTAACTTTAATTAATAAATTAATTTTATTATAAAAATGATTCCCATTTATTTTATAAAAGTAACTTATTGTAAATCTGACTTATTTATATAAGTAAGTTTATAAACAAAGTTAGAGAAGGAAGGGAAACATTTTTTACCCAACAACCTTATTGTGCAATCCTCACTATGTACCTCTACCTACCACATGACACCTTGGTTACTTTTTATGCCTTTCTTGAAAATGACATAGCTTTGACATCCATAGTTTGTTTTCATCGTAGTGATTTTTGAAACTTCATATTTTTTTTTGAGAGTTTTCCATCTAGATAGTTATTTTATGCTTTGCAAGCCATATCAATTGCATATTTTAATATAGATAGTCTAAGTGATCTTTATGCCTAAAAGAAATATAAATGGGATAACACAAATGATGAAGTGAGTGGATTAATCATAATATCCATCTCTATTGATTTATGGTTCGAACTTCAAGGAGTTGATTAGAGAGAAAGATAAGTTTTGCATCTTAGAGTGATCGACACTATAGGTATATCTAAAAATTTCTTAGTGGCCCAACATAAAGATAAATTTGAAATCATATGAAGAAGCAACATACTCACAAAAACAAGCAAAACAAGGGTTCTGAACTCTCTTAGATAGTTCCAACTACCAATGATGACAATGGAACTAAATAAAAATGTAAGAAGATTGAGGGACATTGCAATTTTCATGGGAACGATGGTCATATGGAGTCTAAATATTCTAAAAATATGGAGACTTTAGAAGAAAAATTGAATCTAAGAACAACATCAATCTTGACTCTTCTTCTCATGGACATGCACTTTTCACCTCAGGTTTTTCTTTAAATACAATATAGACTTCTTCTTATAATAAGTGGCTTATTGATTCTAGATCATCCTATCTTATGGCTTAGGATAAATCCTTTTTTTTTGTATTTAATGAATGTAACACCAAACAATTATTTGTTGGTGATGATGGATCTCTTAGTGTTGTAGATTCTGGAACAATTCAAATAGATGATTGAAATTTGAATGATGTATTACGCGTTTCAAGTCTCTCCTATAATATTCTATCAGTGTATCAAATAACTCATTTAGGTGAAGATAAAACAATAGATTTTCCACCTCACCAAGTTGTAATCAAGGATTTGAAAGATCTCAAGCATGTCCTAGAAACTAGAATTGTTGATGATATTACCAAGTTGTATTGATTTGACAACTTTGGATCATCATCTTTTCCATCTTTTTTTATTACTCATAGTGATGACTTGAGAAAACTTAGGCATGAATGATTTGGAAATTGAAACTATTTCTCATTGCAGTATTTGTGTAATCAAAATATGAGGATTCTCGTTCCTTTCATTTCTTGTAGAGATGGTGTTTGTGTTGATTTCACGTTCTTGACAGACATCATCGGGATAGTTTTGACAAACATGTCTCTTCGAATGCCCCGATGCCATTCCATAGTGTTCATAGTGATTTGTGTGATTTTATTCCTTATCATTGTTTCTATGAGTTCAAGTACTTTTAACTTTCATTGATGACTTCTTCAGATACACTTGGTTTTATTTATTAAAACTTAAGAATGAAGTTTTTGACATGTTTTTGGCCTACAAGGCCCTTGCAGAAAAACAATCTTGACATCAACTACACAAGTTAAGAATGTATAATGGAGGTGAATATGTTAACAACAAGTTTATAAATTAATGTACTAGACAAATTATTAATATGCAACATATTGTTCCATATGCACCATAACAAAATGGTGTTGCAGAGAGAAAGAATCATACATTACAAGGGTTGAAAAATTGTATGATCCAATCTAAAGGTTAATTCCTCATTTTTGGGTAGAAGCCATTAATTGTGCCAATTACATAGTCAATCACACTCCCACAAAGGCTTTAAAAAAACATAACATTAGAAGAAGCACTGAGTAAAATTAAACTAGATGTAAGCCACTTTCATGTGTTTGGTATTGAAGCATGGGATCACATTTTTGATGAGAAAAGGAAAGAACTATAGCCTAAAAGTGAGAAATGCAATTTTGTTGGATATTTTGAAGATGTGAAAGGTTATAGAATTCCTTAATTTTAAACATATCACCTTATTATTAGGTGATATGTTAAGTTTGATGAAATTTTCTGAGCTTGTGAGCCTAATTTAGTGTTTGTGCCATCTTCTATGCCTATGCCATTTTCTATTCCCAACTTTTTTGTTAGTGATATTATTCTAGTTTCTTCTTCATATGTTGACAGTGAGGATAAAAATCCACCTTGATCTACTCACCTTCGTCCAATTGGTTCTATTAAACATGAACCTTCACTACAACCACCACTTCCTATATGGGTCCATACAACACAAGAAGCAATTGGTCATGTTGTAAGTGATCCTATAGATTAAGATTCTAAATGTTCATAGTTGCAGTGAGCCTCCTCTCTTTTGGCTCAAGTTTCAGAGACTCATGATCCATAAACATCTGCAGAATCTTTTGGCCATCCATATTGAGAGACAACAATGAATGAATAATATATTTCCTAATGGTGAAAAATAATTGGGATTGTATGGATACCTCTTCTAAAAGGAAGAAACTCGTGAGATGTAGATGTGTGTATAGAGCTAAGTGTGTATCAATTAAAAGTGTTGAAAGACACGAGGATCAATTAGTTTCCAAAAGATTTTCTCAAGTTGAAGGGATTGACTACAAAGAAACATTTTCCTTCACAACTTAAATGAATTTTGTTTGTCTTGTTCTTTTCCTTGTCGGCTCGGATAAATGGGAGTTCCATTAAATAGTTGTTGAATTTTCCTTCTTGCATGGGGATTTGCAAGAATAAATTTACATGGAACATCTTCCTATCTATGTTTATAATGAATTTACCCTTGTTTTTCACCTTAATAAATATATCTCTATGGTCTTAAGTAAGATCCTAATGGATAGATTTCTTCTTAACACTGCCTTTTCTAGATGTCATTTTGAACCCAATGTCTATACCAAGAAAGTAGGTAACTATTTCATAATATTTTTTCTTTATGTTGATGACCTTATTTTCACTAGTAGCAATCCCAAACTTTTAAAGCATGTGAAATATGACTTTAAGAATAAATTTGAAATAATAGTTCCTTATAATATTTGAATTATTTCCTTGGTCTAAAGTATTGCAAACCAATGATGAAATCTCCATTTCTCATTCTAAGTATGCATGTGACCTTATTTCTATGTTCACATGGAAAATTGTAAACCAATCCCATCTCCCTTCTAGATTGTAGCCAAACTTGATGCCACTTATACTACACCTAAAGTAGATGCCACTCTGTATTGTAAGTTAGTTGGTATCCTTTTATATTTAAGTCATACTAGTGGTAATATTTCCTTTGGTGTTGGTGTTGTTTCCTAGTATATGAAAACACCCCATGAGAGCCATTGGAAAGTAGCAAAAATGATACTTTGGTATATTTAGGGTATAATTTAGTTTGGAATACATTATAGTGTAGGGGGGACTGTGTTGGTTGGTTTCATTGATTCTGATTGGGTTGACAACCTTGATGATTGGAAGTCTACTATAGCTTATGTTTTTAGTCTTGGTTCTAGACCTACCACTTGAGTTTGTAAGAAGAAACAAGTTCTCACTCTTTCTTTAGTAGAAGTAGAGTATCAAGCAATAGTTATTGGAAGTCCAGAAGCCATGTGTCTTTGATAGATCCTTTGAGAGTTTGGATTCCAATGACAACATATGACCACACTCTGGTGTAACAATGAGAGTGTCATAAGTGTACTAAAGATCCGGTTCAACATCAATGCAACAAACACATCAAATTACATGTATGCACTTCATCAAAAAACTTATTCAAGATTGTGTTCTCAAAGTGCTCTTTTTCTCTAAAAATGATCAAGTTGCAGACATTTTCACAAATCCTCTTAATCTATGTTAAGAGTTGAAGAAGTTGTTATTAAGGGCCTTCCTTATCTTGTTGTGTCACCTTTGTAAATCCTTCAATCTTATCCCAAGTTGTTCTTAAGGTGCATGTTAAGATAGTTAGGCACTTAGGAATTAGTTAATATCAATTTGGTTTAATGTGCTTTTAGGTAAAGTGTGTTCCTTAGTATGTATTTGTACTTGTCTATTCATGCTGTAATGATATGCTCAAGACATAAAGTGATATAATGATACATATTTTACTAGATACTAACAATTATAATGATTGGTGGCTTAACACCCTATTGTCCATGATGCCTATTTAAATAGTATGAAGGGTCATTTGCTAATGATCAATATTATTTAAATATATAATTTTTTGTATATTTCATAAGTGGTTCCTTTGGCTGGACCATAAACTATTTCCCTGTTTGAAAAATTTAACCAGATAATATACTGATGTACTAATGTTTAATGGCTTTGTCCAACTGTTGAAATGATTTTTTTGTCATTATCACTAATTTTTTTTCTTTAAATCCAGTTTTGAATGCAGAAATAGATTCAGAGTGCACAATTATACAAAAATAATCACTCAAATCTGCTGATCTAATAAGTTCTAGCTGGATTTAGGCCAAATGTCCCCAGAAAATATAGCCTGAGAAAATTCATTTTCTTAAAATGTTTAAATTACTGCCTCTGGTTGTCAGCAGTTAGTTAAAGTGTTAAACTTGTATGGAAATACCTAATTTATGGATTAATTAATACCTAGTTTGAAATTCAATTTGTTTGGTAAATTAAATATACAATTCACTGCCATCCAATTTGAAAACCTTGAATTCGACCTACACTAATTCTATTCGCTGCAGTCCAATTTCGAAATCCTGAATTTAACATATGGAGTTCTTGATGTACACTAATTCTATTCGCTGCAGTCCAATTTCGAAATCCTGAATTTAACATATGGAGTTCTTGATGTGATAGGGTTCTGTTACGGTCTTGGCAATATATGGCAGGTGAAGGCGGCCATCACTATAACCTCTGCATCTCAAAGAATTGTTTCTGCTCGTCCGAAAAATCCTCCTTTCGTTCCAAAAAATGATAAGAAAAAATGATAACCCGTTCAAGACTTCCAATCTAAATGATAAGAAAAAATGAAAATGACTGTCAAATCGTTCTTCATCGCTATTTTTGAACCGTGATTCTTTACGTTCGAATAATTTATCTATGTCATGTACAGGTCGTGCCAATATCTAAATTCCGTCTTATTACTTCTTAATAAATAAATATTATTATTACATATTTAAACCTACACTCTCATGGTTTTTTTTTCATTATATTCACAAATTTTTATGGAATTGAAATATTTTATGAAAAATGTTTACTAATCATACTGAATATGAATCCATGTTGAGATTCGAACTTAATAACTCTGATCAAACTATAGATGGATACATCTATTCGAACTGGATATTCTGGGTATGATAACTTAAATTTAAATGAAATTTGAATGATTTATATATTACTATAATAAGAAAATACATCATCGTTTTCCTATTAAGGAAACGTAAACAAAGAAAAATGAAATCATACTTGCGCAGTTAAGCACCTGTTTACATGGGATGATCCACTTATGATATAATGTTTGTCTACCAGGAAAATTATCAAGCACAAGATACATTTTATTTACGTCTGTATCTGAGATATTGCTGAGTTGCTCCTGGGCTGCTTACAGATTGAATAAGCACAAAATCTCAACATGATGGAGATAGATGAAAAACATGAACAAAATCTCAACATGATGGAGATAGTTGAAAAACATCTCAACATGATGGAGATAGATGAAAAACATGAACAAAATCTCAACTACCTGTAGATGCATGAGGTTAGATGGCTGACATAGTGCATCTGAAATCTTTGTGAGGAGCTTGATAAGGGGCACTCGAACGGGATTGGAAAACAAAATTTAACCAAATTTTCATGGCAAACTTTTGAGAGAGGTTCTTCCTCTAAACAAAGTTTTATAATTCCATGATAAAAAAAACCTAAATTATGTTAAAGTTTTATGTTTTGGTTTTGATTATATTTTTAAAAAGTATTTTCTGTGAGAAATTGTTAAATTCATAGATTTGAGTGATTATTTTTGTATAATCTAAATGTTTCAAAAAATTATCAACATACTGAATCCATTTGTATATTAAAAAAAAAAATTAAATAAGAAAAAATGACTAATTTCATTAGCCAGATTAAAACCAAAACTTAACTGAAGACCTTATGGAACTATATCTGCAGTCTATTGCTTATTCTGTGCTCATCTGGAAAAGTGGAAACAGAAAAACATTTCATTCTAGAATGTGAGGCCCTCAAAGACAGCAGGGAAAATTATGCAGGTATTCTGGCAGCTAATTCTTGGGATAATCTATTCAGCAAAGAGTTTGTTGAGAAGCTGGGAGCTATTATTGTAAAACTTCACAGGAAAAGGGCCAAATACAAAAGCCAGATGGAAAAACAATCTGTCCCATAAGCTATTTTTAGCCTCGTGAACGTTAAAAATACTTTATTCTTTCTTTTTTTCTTATTCTAAACAGAAAGATGGCGCTTACGTTGCCACTTACCCTACACCTCCGTGTCATCCACATGGCCAAGCAGATTGCTGCTGAAAACTTGTACTAAATCTTTAATCATGCAGCTAATACTGTTATTATTGTTACTGTTGTCATCCTGACATCCTGTGTAATGCCCACCTGCATGGCACGATTCCTCAAAGCTAGAGGAGTCCCGTCTTTGTCAAACGCCTAGCTTTTACTTCAAATCTTGAATTTTCCCACCTTTGGAATCTGATATGAATGCACGCATCGAGGGATCGAGTCCGACTTTAACAAGAGGGTTGTTCCAAAAATTCTTGACTTCGTTGTCCGTTCTACGCGGGAGCTGTGAGGCTATAGTAGACCATCTGCAAGTGCAAGTGCAAGGATTAGAACAACAATAATATGTAACGGGTACTTGGACTATCTCAGGATTAGAAACCCTGACATTGATCCATCGAGTATATCGATAAAATTGTTTCTGTGACCTGTTTCCAGAAATAGTATACTCTTTTCCATGTGTAAAAGAGCCTCGTTTGATCAATCGGATGTCAGGTAATTTGCAACGCAAACGGCAACTCTTCCGTTGCATCCATATATATACGCAGACAGATGGATATACATTTATATAAACGTCTATAAATTATATCTCTCTCTGTATATACAGAGAAATAGTTGCGTAAATATCTCTCTTCCGTTGCTTCCTTGTTCAATCGGAAAAGTTGCCGTTTGCATTGGACAAATATCTGAAATCCATATCGTACTTACATAGTTGAAAACGCTGCCATAGTAAATCACATTCTACTATTTTATTTCCCTGCAATGGTTCAAAATTAGGGTTTGTTTTTCATTATAAATATAGTAATGACTGGAAAGCAGTCTTTTCGCATTAACAACCGTTTACTCGTTATAAAATGGTGTAGAAAACACTGCCAAAATGCAAATAAAACAAAATATAAAATGGATTATATAGGTTACAAAATAAAATTAGATTGCCCCGTCTTAATAGATGATCTTCTTTTACATAAAGAAAAGAATATGTAAATTATATAGCATGATATCATAAAATCAATCGCTATAAACAAAATAATATATACATTAAATAACATGATATCATAAAATCAATATATTATATATTGATAAAATCTATAGTTTCCGAACTAGATTTAACCTTGATGATGCAAGAAAATCACTTTCAAAAGGTTAAACCTAACTGCTTTTCCTCGGGAATCCAGGGGCCTTGTTTCAGCCCGTTCCACAGCAGGGAGGGCTGTTAATAATTTGTTTTTAGGCAGGTTCAGTCCTGGTGCCTAGTGTTGGATGGAAGAATTATCTGATTATGAGTGGATGCTGTCATCAAGATTGTGAGAAGATGTTGTCATCAAAATTGTGAGAAGATGTTGTTTTTGATTAGATATGGACTAGATATGGACACCCAGTGTTGGATGGAAGAATTATTTGACCTAAAATGCTGTCACCAAGATTATGCGAAAATCAAACATGAACATGGATGCCATGAGTGAATGAGATGCTATCACCAAAATTGTACGAGATTTGATCAAGCATAGACATGAACACACATGGGACAGTTTAATTCCCCCAATGACTCCATCCCTCCTCCCCCAGGGACAGTTTAATTCCCCGAATGACTCCCACCCCTCCCCATGATATTTGAACCTGTAAACCTGGGACAGTTTAATTCCCTGAATGACTCCCATCCCTCCTCCCCATGATATTTGAACCTGTAAACCTGTGACATTTTAATTCCCCTGAGAGATAGCTGCCACATCGAAAGATAATGGATCTTATGCCGAATATCACTTGTTATAAATAGGAATACTGCAGCTGATCAACTCGAGCGACGAAAAAAATGCACTAATAATTGTCGATAACAGTAACATACCGTGGTCTCTACTGTGATGAGAAGCTGAGATGATGATAAATGGTCCCAGAATAGTAAGATGGCGATCAGAGAAGATTATAAATGTCTGGACAAGATGGATCAAAATCAATTACTGTAATGAAAGGCGATACCGAAGCAATACGGTCTCGTTCTGCACCAGACGGTCTCCTGTTTTCTGTCAGACATGAATGGAGGCTAGAGCCATGGTCTGGTATCAGTACGTATGGTCACAGTGCTATGTGCAGGTCGCCATCCATAAGCCCATTCCACAAGGGTTCATGAACCCATGGCAATGTGCCACTGGCCATGCCATATGGATGAATGTGCCCATGTATATTTGAATTTCACAATGCTATGAAAATTTAAATTTGAATTCGCTCAGGCCTGTGCCATGTACTGAATTCATTCTAACAAACTATAAATCGCTGGATGGGATAAGATCCCAAGGACGATATTGGCCATGGAGTCGAAGACAAGCAATTGCTGCATAAACACTTGGTGCATTGATAATTCAGTGAGTCCACCCGAAGCTCTGTGAAGAAATGACACAGCAAAGGTCCAACAACTGTACGATGAGATGAATTGACATTGATATCCATCTGTTCATACTTAATCTCTACCCAATGCCAGTGTTTAATTTAAATTTGAAATTAAACTTAACATCCCGCATATCATGTGCACATGGATGACCTCGCTCTACCTTGACATCATGTACTCGGGCAACATTATATATAAAGTTCGGAGGCAGTGGGATTTAGTCTGGATCATTGGTTCAAATCTTAAATCTTATGGTTACCTTTGTTACACCTCACTCCACCTTAGAGCCGTCAATTTATTGAAAAAAATAAAGGCAGCAATTAAATAGATTGGGGGACTTTTTTCCATATTTACTAAATGGCGCCCGACAGATCCAGAGCAGCAGATATTTTAAGTAATGCTGTGGGCCAAATGTTGAATCACTGTCAGCCTGGTACTCGTTACTGTAATCAATAAATGTGAATGCCTAAGGGAAGAAATTGCAGCGCTCATCCCTATAATTAATGAATATTGATTTGTTGGTTTAGTTTGGTTTGTATGTTCAATCTCACTCACCAACTTCAAAAGAATTTGATTATACTCAACAAGCAACTTGCCAAGAATTTGATTGTACTCAGTGATGGAGCAAATCATTTTCACCTACCTACAGCTGGAGACAGACGGGACCGGCAAAGCATTTCCCAATAGGGATGGAGGAGAAAGAAGTCAGATGGAAAGTTCCATTCCTGGATTT
>ML777279.1:1899241-1924474 GCA_009831015.1 Picea engelmannii | reverse complement strand
AATAATGTTCTCGTACAACCTTATCACAATAGCTCTCAACTCAAGAGGAACTTTTAGCTCTTCTAACCTATTCCAATGGTTAGTCATGGAAATTGTGTCAAAATCTTTTCTAAAGTCAATGACAACACAAGAGATTGGTTTTATTATTGTGACACTTCTGAGCAATGATCCAAAGCATAACAAGTTGGTCCGCAGTTGAATGATAGCTCTTAAATCCGACCTAGCCTTTAACTCTTTTTATGTGACTTTATAACCATACACCAAGCTTATTTTAAAAAATAATTCCATATAATTTAGCTAAAAGAGAGCTAATCATAATCTATATGAAATATATGAATTTATTTTTTTTTAAATAAAGTAAGTGTTTATAACTATTATTACAATTAGTAGTATTTTACTCCATAATTTTAAGAGTGGTCTAATCATAACTAAATATTTATTGTCAATTATAACTATTTTAAAAATAAAGTATTTATAATTATTAATGGGGGTCTTTGACTCCATAATTTGAAGATGTTGATGCCTGGAAAAATTCTTGGCAAACAACGTGGAGAAATCGCCCAATCAAGGACCAAATTAGACCTTTACTCATTTGGGATGGCGATCCTCACTGGTATATGGGCCCGGTTGCCACTAAGGATATTTTCTCCTCAAAAGGAGACTTTCATTGAAGCTCTTCTAAGCTATTATGTAGAAAACGAAATAACTAATCTAACTCTATTCTAAAGCTAAACTATCCTAACTGGGATATTAGAGATAGTTCGCAATATTCCAGTTAGGAGCAATGGAAATAATATATAATGAATATGAGATAAAGATAAGATACCAAGTTACAGAAATAGTTCAAACAACTTGATATTGATTAAAACAAATACACTTCAATTTTTTACTAGGTAAATAGTTACCAAGAAAATACCAATATGTATACTCATATCCAGTAACGTAAATTAAACATGAAATAAATATGAGTTGCAAGACTACAGAAATAGTTCTTATAGCCAAAACAACAGTTACAGCTAATGCATATTAATGATAGATTCAGTAATAGTTATCAAAGGATCACGATATACATACTCATGTTCAATTTCTCATTATTCTCATCAATTTCAATCATGAATGAAATAACATAAAGATTTCTCAAAAATTCTCACAATAGTGCAGAAATTGAGATTATAAACTTTCATTTGTTACCAAATCTGATAGAAGAATAATATGGCTTGCAAAAACTGTATTTCATTAGCTTTGAATAACAGTACCAAAACAAGTGAAACACCATATAATCATTTCCACTTCCAGGTCTTCAAGTCTCAAAATTATGGCTTTTACAATAGTGTACATAGCCTATTTCCATAATTTCCAACCCCATGTTCTCATTACATCATTATAATAAATAGAAGAAAAAGGTGTTAAGTTCTAGAACTGTTTCCACAATTTAATCAAACTGATCGGTCCAGATATTGATTTGATTTGTTAGTTGATATTAAGGAGAGATATTTTCCTCGGTACCAACAACTCCTTCACTGACTTTTCCCTCTTGCATATGCATGTGACTTTTCCATATGGGAACTTTCTTTAATATTTGTGCAATTAATGATGGTTGGGGAATCTCCTCATTCAACTTGCATCGGTATATATTCTTAACTATTTCTCATGTCCTGATTTGAATTTCAACAAGAAACCATCGATGGATTTTTAACATTATGTATGTCGAGTGATGAACTGTCTGACACTGTCCATATTCCATAAATTGAGTTGAGTAATCCCATTTGTCCTTGAGAAAATATGTTGGCATACAACATTTAGACAATCTAATAAGGGTATAGATTGGCCCAGAAATTGCACTTGGGGCATATTATAATCATCAAGTGTATCTAAGGTTAAATCCCATAAATTTGAATAGTTCTTGATTGTTTCCTTGATTAAATCTTGTGAACATAAACAATTGATGTGCCAGGAATCAATTGATGCATGAATTTGTAGTTTTTCTTCTTCATAAAATATGGAGTAACCTTTAGGAAGATTAACTCCCTATGCTTCCCAGGTTTTCAATTTTTCAAATAAAACTCGTGTCTCCTTTTGTTTTTCACATTATGCTTGAGACCATGTAGAGAAATAAAGTGCATGTCCATGATTCTCTTTGATGACATATAGTTTAGTGTAAATTAATTCTTGAAAAGCATCCAGTTTGTTGCTCAGCTCTGTTGCTTCTTTCTTTATAGTTTCAGAATTATCAATTTTGATTTTCATTTGATCTAACTAAGCAATCAAAGTATCCATCTGATTCTTGTAACTTTTGTTCAATTTTTCTTTCTCATCAAGAAACATAGCTACCTTCCTGTTGTGTTCAGTTTTAATCTCATCTATTTCAGTTGTCAGTTGTACAGTGGTATTTAGAGAGAGTCTATTTTCTTCTCAGATATCCTTTAGCTAAGATTCATGGTCATGTGACCGAATGGCTTCCTATGAATTTAACTTTTCTTGTAGCTCTTCCACCCTTTTGTTTTATTTATTTAATTGAGTAGACAATTTGTTTACATACCATTTGTTTGGATTTGCAAATGACCCTAAAGCATCAGCAGCTTCCTCTGCAAAATCTTCATCATTTAAATGTTCATTCCAGAGATGTATTGTTTCTTGTGTAATCTCCTCATGATGTGTTGCCTTTCTCTTTTTAGTTTTCCTCTTCAAAATAGTCTTTGCCTTTTCATCAAAAATATAACTATCCAATGAAAAGACAGTGTCCTAGATTGGTTGAATACTATCAAAAGTAAAAGAAGATGAGACTAATATTCCTTGAATGGAAGTTATAGGGGTAGTATCAATTGCAGGTATAACAAGGATCATTGTTGCTCGAGAATATTCAGTACATGTATTAGTACTGAGCTCTGTATTAGTACTGAGCTCTGCATTAGCCTCAAATTTCTTTAGAGGAGTTTGGGTTGTTGATTTGTTTTTCTCCTATCCTTTTGTTGCTTTGTCAAGCTGATCTTGTTTGTCCAACTGTTTGGAAGATGTGGGGATGTTGTGGTCTTGTATTATGTTTACCTCATATTGCTCATTCTCTCCTTCATTATCATCTATTTATGTAATGCCCTATTTTTCGCTCTTCACTTTTAGGAATAATTTCTTCCTCTTGGATTGTCAATCTAGAAATTATTTGATTTTGGAGTTGTTTCTTATTGCATCAATTCTCTTTAAAGATACTTCTTGAAAACTTGTGGCTCGCTGAAAAACAATGTCAAATGGATCATCATCATGGATGTATGTTTTACTTTTGACCATAGCACAATTTTTTTTAACAACCTCTGTTGGATCATGTTTCTTGAAATCTCCTTGAGCTAGCCAGATTCCTTCTAATTGATCCACCTCCTTCTAAGAATGTTTTTTATTTAATAATGTAAACATGCCCAATGAAATTGAGAATATAGGCTATTGGATTTTCTTATTTCTAGACAAAAATGTTGCAATGCTGACACTGATAGTTTGGTATGCAATTTCCCTCATAGCTATTTGATCTGGGACATATCTTGGTAAAAGGTGGGGAGCCCCTTCACACCCATATATTCGAATGTGTGAGAATTATTCATCCACAAACCAATCACTAATATACTTAATAGTTTTCATGGTTGCTGAGTAAATCTGGGAGTTGGTTGATTTTTTAAAAGCAAATACAAAGGAATCATGAAAAAATTGCAAATTTCAAAGAAACAATTCTTGTAGTTGACTGCCCACATATTAGAGCAATACAGGTGGACTGCTTCTTCAGAGGGAGACCAATTTCAAGATAAGAGGGGAAAAGGGGTAACTGCACAAACAGTATTGACCAGATAACCTGACATGAAAATTCTTGGCAAGTATCCTGGAGGTGCCTCTTTTGACTTTTGAACCTCTTGTTTGTATTAGCAGAAAGAATATGTGCCCAATTAAATATTTTCCCTATGAGAACATGATCGATAAGAGGGACCCAACCCAAATTAATTTTAAAGTTTTTTCATCGTACAGACAACAAAGCATGATGACAACCAACATGGGTAAATCTCTTTAATCTTGGGACAAGGTAAATCTTGTCTCCTATGATTTTGAAAGAAATAGGATTATTCCATCATTCTTTAATTAAATCAACCATCTCAAATTCATCATTTTCAACTTCTTTTTGAATAAATTATCATCTAGACTAGATGTGGGTGGGATCAACTTATACATATTGGCAACATCATTAGGTCTAAAATAACCAACTATATGTCCAGAGGAATTGATAGTTGTCCATGTAGAAATATCGGTATGGGAGATTATCCACTGTACCATGTCATAGTAAGGTAGTATGGCTAATATGGTAGCAATCTTATGAAATCCAAATCTCATGATATCAACTAGGTCATCTGTGTCTGACTCATATTCTTCTGTGAAATCTCCTTTTTTGATGAATTTGTATATTTGGCTCCATTCCATATTGTTGCTTTCACTTATCTTGAATGTCATGTCGGAGAAAAATGTCGAGTTGGGGTTTATTTCAGTTTCCTCTTCCTCGTCCTTCTACTACTTCATCTTCCCTTTTTGTGTCATCTTGTCCTGACAAACCCTTGCAAATAGACAACAAAGTATAAGTTTATATTCAGAAATAATTAACCGATTCTAATGAATTGCTAAAGGAACACCAATACTAACCAAGTGAAGAAATCGGACAAGTTCAGTGTAGATTAAGGCTTCTACGCTCATGAAATTAGGGTTTGTTATAAGAATGAGATGTTCTTAGTGAGGTTATTGGAGAATTGGGGTGAATCAATGGATTATATCTCTTTACTCAATGCTTCATTAAGTTCATTGAAGACTCATAATAACATAAACACAACCCTTAATGAAAGACAAGACATTTATGATTGTTTAAATTTGCAAGGAAATGTTTATTATTGGGCATCAGATCACCAGGAAGTCTTAGGACTAAACCTTTAACATCAACGAACAAATTCTGGGCCGATATGTTTTATTATGAGTTTTGTTTATTTTTTTGTATTAGACTCCTTTAATAAACGCTTAATTGTTTTAATCGGAGTACCGAGGATCATTTATTGAATGAAATACATATGCTCATAGAAATGATCCTGATCTAGTATGATTTAGGCTATAATATCATTGGGCCATTGGGAGTTCGAAGTACCGAGAGTCTGTTATTATATGAAAAACGTGATTTTCTATAATGAAATCTTGATCCGGTGCCACCGAGATATCAGGAACTTGGGTAGCAGGACTTGAATATTTATTAAGATTTGAAACAAGGTCTGACTTGGTACCGTCGATTCGAATTGGTCATGGGAATTTCTTTATAACAAGAAGAAAAGAAATTCGATCCGATATTATCGGTCAATTGGGTGTTAAATACATGAATAGATATGATGATAAATCTCAAAATAAACCCACAATATCAACAAGAATAAACCAAATGATTCACCAAGATACTGAACACAAGAATGTAGACAAAACCCTTGAGGTACGGTAACACCATATATTAATCTTTATGGAAGGATAAAACTCCTCAAGTAATCATTACTTGTACAGTAATAGTGTTCTTCACCATGCTTCAATACATTGCTCACACTTCTTTATATGGCACTATTTATCTCGTAGGAACCTTCTAGAAATCCTTCTCACATTTATTATATCCAACTACCATAATGGAAATTATTTAATATAGTATACCTAGTCCACCTTACATTGAATGACGTCAATTAATAATGCATAACCAAATTCTCGTTGGGTACCTCCCTAGATACCCCATATTACCTCCCTAGTTATACTACATTCCATCCCCCTTCACATGTTTCGTCCTCGAAACACATGAAGAAACCATACAATATGATCGGCTAAGCAATGTAGCCAATTGGTAACAAGTACAACCCTCCATCCATCCTAATGGAAATTGAACATGGTGTCCAACGATTTCCTTGCCACCTTGATCTTGCTTCGCATTGTTTCGATGTTGTCATGGGATTATTTCTCTAGCTTGATGTCTCATTGTAATGTTGGTAGGCATCCATGCACCTCTAGATTGGTTTCCTTTATGGTTCCTTGTTGGTGCATAAATGTGTTGATGTTCAAACCCTTGCCTTGATGAGTGTTGTTTCTCTATATGATGTGGATGGTGATATACAACAACTGTAGGAATCTGTTCTTTTTTCTTCAAATCTACAACACATTGTGCCTTTGATTCAATGACCTCCTTAGCTTCTTGATTGTGTCCTTCCTGTGTTTTTGTTTCATCTCCTTATGTAGACTCTGCCTCTAATTAAACTTCGGATTCGACAATAACTTCTTTGTCGGCCTATGTGGTCCCATTTTTCTTACTAAGAGACACCTCATGCATTGTGATTTTCTTTTTCTTATACCACAGCTTCAAAAACTTCTTTTGCACATTAATATTAAGGGTACCCATTGATTCTATCCAAATATATCCCAAAACAATGTCCATGTCATCCATATTCATAGCATAAAAATATGAATGCAACACATATGTATCCATGGTAATCTTCAAATCTTTAAAGACGGGAATATTTTTACCCTCAACCTGTGTGCTTTGAATATTCTTGGCAAGAACTTGCAATCTATTAACCAATTGTTCATTGATAAAAGTATGCATGCAACTAGGGTTAATATAAACAATGATATTTTCTTTATGAATACATCCATGAACCTATAATATAGAGTTGCCACATGGAAATAAACCCTTGGTGCTTTTTGTATCTTGTTTTTCAACATGAGGCCACCTATCAAGAAATAATTTTTCAAGTTCTTCATTGGAAATATGCAGCATCCTAACCTTGTCCAATGATTTCCACCATGTGCCAGCGTCTTCTCGCAGATAAGAGAATACATAAAATCCCCACTTCTCTTTCCATTCTCACTTGAGGGCCTTTAGGAATTATTCAATACTAGGACCATCATCTTTGCCAAGGTAATATGGGGTACCTAAGGAGATACCCAATGAGAATGTGGTTATGTATTATTAACGGAAGTCATTCAATGTAAGGTGGACTAGGTCCACTATATTAAATAATGTCCATTATGGTAGTTGGATATAATAAATGTGAGAAGGCTTCTAGAAGGTTCCTAGGAGATAGAGAGTGTTATATAAAGAAGTGTGACCAATGTATTGAATCATGGTGAAGAACATTGTTATTGTACAAGCAATGATTGCTTGAGGAGTTTTATCCTTCCATAAGGATTAATATATGGTGTTACCCTACCTCAAGGGTTTTGTCTACATTCTTGTGTTCAGTATCTTGGTGAATAGTTTGGTTTATTCTTGTTGAATTTGCTGTTTTATTTTGAGATTTATCATCATATCTATTCAAGTACTTAACAATTGGGATCAGAGCACTTTCCTTGGCAGGAATTGTGGGGAAATATTTTTTATTTTGCAAATTATTTTGGAGAAGAAAAAGAGGGTCGCGACATTCCAGACGATTTCTATAGATTTATATGCAAAATTTCTAGAAACTGATTGCATATCTAAGTTACTCTCAGAAAAACACCCAATTAAAAAAAAAAATCATCTGAAACGGAGTCTGAAAAGTAAAGTTATCGACATTTTAAAATAAGTTATTTTCGGGGTTTTTCCGCGGACGACCGCACAATTGTTTTAATTTTTGTAGCAGCTGGGGCCGAATTGGCCAAAAAAATTACATATCTAAGTTCCTCTTTCAAAAATAGTTGATTTCAAAAAACAAATTACCCAAATCGGAGCTCCGGAAGTGAAGATATCATTGATTTAAAATCATGCGTTTTTTGTGGTTTTCGTGACAGCGGTGGGACTGCATAGTTCATCATTTTTTACAGAGTGTTCAGATTGCTACCAAATCAATGACATTGGATAGAGTATTTTAAGATATTTCTTTTGGTATATTATATGTGGTATTTCCAATGGATATGCGCTTTCAACTCCTCATGGACCTGCAACGAAAAATGGAAGCCCTCACGACAAAATTTCAAAACCTGCAACAAGATATGGAAGAAAATTTTCAAAATAGTGAAGACAAGTATTGTATTTGGAGTGTGTAGCTCAATAGGAGGATGCCCCTTCGAAGAGGCAAGTGAACATGAAAGGATCCCTTCCATAATAGGATCCATTGTATGGTGTTTCCCTATGCTAAGGGATTGATAATAATAAAGTGTGGTTCTTCTATATTTCTCTGTGGATCTATTGTGATATTTATGTATTCAGTCTTTGGTACTTAACATCAAGAGATCAGTGCATCGGAAGATCAAAAATTTATTAAAACTTAAAACTACAGAAAAGACCAATCTAATATAATCGGGTCTCCAGCCATCGGGATATCGGGAGATCGAGATCGTGGGGATTTATTTAAAATCTAAAACTACGGTATAGCTCGATTCGGTGTAAACGAAAACCTTCCCATCGAGTCAATCATGATACCGAGAGATCGGGATATTGGCCTACCGAGAGATTGGAACATCAAGGCATTGGGGTAGTAGATTTTATTGCTTGGTTTTTTTTGTGTGTTACAAAAGATTATTTGAAACTAATTCAATAGTATCATAAAACTATAATGTAAAATCAGACAAACTAAAAATAAATAAAAAGGGACTCATTATTATTCATCAAAAAAGTTAAAAAAATAATGGGGGTTGTTGAGGCTCAACATAAGAGTGATCTAATCATAACTAGATATTTATTGTAAAAATTCAATTATAACCATTGCATGCATGTAATTCAAAAGAGTTATATCAATTTATATCTTGATGTATGGTAGTTTGATTTAAGGGTCACATTGTGGCAATATATGACTAATTTATTGCTTTTATAGATTGATAGTTGACAATAACCTAGTTTAGTTTAATCAATGTACACCTAATTGGATAATAGTATATTTGTGTTATGTGACATGGCCAAGGGTGTCGAGGGTGGCATAGAAACTAAAGTTGAATAGGTGGATTGGAGATTTAAAAGGAACTCAACACATCAACGTAAATTCTTGAAGTTGGATGCTTTGTGATTGATAGGTATAACAAGTAACTAAAAATAAGATATTTTACAAATCTACAATAATTGTGATGCTTTGTGATGGACGTTAGATGTTTTAAGTTGGATGCCTTGTGAATTAGCAGCACAAAGCATATAAAATACAGAGAAGGTATAAATCCAACCTCATTTCCAAACAAAGTTGTGTTCACAGTCAATGGGTGTTCAAATTTAAGGTTCTATAGGTAGAGGAATCTCAATTCTAAAATCCTACCAACTTTTAATGAAAATAAATCAATAATTGCAATGTATATCTTCAAAATCTCTAGAACCTACCAAATTTGCAAGAAAATGACAAATTTGTTGCATTAAAATAAGGTATCATTTTCCTTTAAAATTCCTATAAAAGGATGCTAAGTCCAAAAGTGTTGAAAAAAAAATTCATGCATTAGGAAGGTTTAGTGTTCAAATATATTTTCCAACTCAACCAAATAGATAGTATACATTTATAATATTAGATATAACTCAAAATTGGGTGATTCAGAGTTTAAGTGTTGCAAATGAAAACCTTAAGACTCTACCCAAACACCTTAGGAGGACTAGACCAAACTCTAGAAGAGTTGAGCAAGATTTCATAATAACCCATTACATTTATCCTAGAACTCATATTTACAATAATACGAAGATAAAGTATCAAACCAAGGATTTAGAATAACCCATTACATTTATCCTATACTTCATGTTTACTAGAGTATAGAGATCAAGTATCGAACCAAGGATTACCCCTCCTCATAACTATGTCTACACTTTGCAAGAAAGGGTTGAGCCAATAAAACATGGCCATCACAGTTATCACCTTGATGCCCTAATTTGGTAGCCTTAGCCATGACCCTGTGATGGTAACCTTGGAGACATCAAAACCTACATCGTTCTCTCTTTTTTAGTGAAATATGAAGTAAGAAAAGATCAGTTGTTCATTAACCCTAGGAAAGACCCTTACCTACACTAAAATCCAAGGAAACTTGAGGAGAGAATCCATGGCCATATAACTCTATGTGTATTTTCCCATTGTATGCCCTCTTCAACCCATTGAATTGAGAAACCATTTGTCATTAACCAATCAATCAAAATTATGTAATCCATCTTTTTTTATATTTTTTCTTTCAATACATAAACCACTACAGTTGGTTATGTGGAAATTATGATTTCAAAACTATTGAGAAAAAATACCTATTGCAAGGAACTAACATTGCTATTTATGGAAAGACCCTTACATACACTAAAAGCCAAGAAAACTAGAAGGAAGAATCCATTTATCCATAACCCTATGTGATTTTTCCCATTGTATGTGCTCTTCAACCCAATGAATTCAAAAACCATATGTCACTAACCAAGTAAGCAAAACATTTGTAATCCACACTTTGTATATCTTTGCTTTCAATACATAAACCACCACAATTGGTTATGTGGAAAGAATTGTTTCAAAACTATTGAAACAAAATACCCATTGCAAGGAACAACCATGCTTATTTAGTTCCATAATCATATTAAACTCATGTATATAAAATAATTGTGATATATGCCTACACCACTGAAATTGACAAAAATCGGTCTCGAGAGCTAGCTAGTTCAATAGTTAACTAACAGATTTATATTATGATTTTTTATAGACTAAACATGAATCATATTGAAAATATGTTATTACATTACTATTAATACTTAAAAATTTTGTCAGGATGGCAAGCGCGCGCTCGGGGGGGCATCATTATGGACCCTGGAGGAACAAGTGAGACTTCTTTCACATGGAGACTTGGTATTTTGTCCAAAAATCAAGTAGAACCGTATGCACTATGGAAAGGATTGAAAATAGATAAAGGATATATTCCTCAATCATTGATTGTGGTGGGAGACTTGAACACAATAATCAACCTTATGGTTTTCAATTCTGCATTGTGTGTGCGGGGTCTTCACTCTGTAAACCTGTTACATAGTGCATGTGTTCATAGGATATCAAATAATACCCCTATTTCACTAGATATTAATAAATACCTCCCAAAATCCTTTTGTTGTACTCCCCTCCCAATACATATTTCCAAAAATAAAACCCGTATTTTTACTACATACCCCTTTTTATATCCCCTAATACGTATAAATCCCCTATACTTTGCATCTCCCCACCAAAATACCTGCAATAGATTGACCTTATTTTTCACAACTTAAAAACCCCCCTTTATGAATGAACATGATAAGATATTGATCAACAATGTGAATCCCTTATGACTACTTGATAGTCCCTTACAATCTATTATAGCATGATCTAGACAACAAGAAAGCAACTTTATCAAAATCTCATACTAGCATGTTATGCAGGAGAACATTCATGAAGCAGATCGGTTTGAAAATGAAGTCCCAGCATTGAAAGAGGGGGTGTTTATGGTTAATGGCATTGTTAATCAACATTTCATCCATTAATTAATTATTATGGGTACAAGGACATGTACCAAATATTCAATCCTTCACATGGCTCCCAACATTGGAATTCACACTCAATGTCAAGATAGTTATGAGAAGGGACATAAGTACCTCCTCTACATGACTAAATCCATGAATACACACGAATATTGGTGGGATTATGGATTTGTTGCTTGATAAGTGTATGTGGGAAGTTGGGACTCCATCTCCGATAGGTCTAGTAAGAATCCATGCTGATTTAATTTCGTTTATGTTGAATTTTATGTTTTTGGTCTACTATAAGTTTTTAAGGGAGCCTCCTCCTTGGAGTCTCACCAACGAAGGGGGACTCATGATTCCTCAAGTCGCCTCTTATTCATATATCAAAGAATCGGGACTCTCCTTGGTTTTGCCTTCAGATAGTTCACAATCTTTTGGATTTAACTTGCCTTCTAGGAAGTGTACTCTTCTTTGGAACATAGGAACCAAAGGCTCCAAGGAATTGGAAATTCGAAAAAATAGGGTATCCAGAACTTGTATGGTATATTGTTATGTGAGAATACCTAATGGATCTCAAAGGGATCTATGAAATTCATAGAGTCCTCAGAATCCATGAGGGGCATATCCATTGCAACACGACCTCTATGTTTATTGTCAGTTCAAAACTTCAAGAGATTGAACAACATGTCACTTCCCAAATAGCAACAATTATGGGGACTCTTGTGGAACTAAAGTAGCAGCTAGTTGTTCTAGAAGCATAATTCAATCTTCTTAGAAAGTTGGCCCTTAATCTAAGCAAGGGAGATCAATCTAGGGCCTCTAATCGAAGACTAACAGTTAATTCAACTAAAGGAGCCAAAGGAAGATGAAATAGTGCACCAGCTTACCAAAGATATGGAAATTGTTAAGCAAGACCTTGATCTTCTAAGTACAGGTGTGGAAGAAGTAGCTAGGCATAATTCCTTTTGCTAATTATCATGTTTTTTAGTGTTGTTAGAATTTTAGGATTATATTATAAAATATATAGCTTCAAGAAATACTGGGAATTTTTGCTTAAATATAAAGACAAACTTTGCTATAAAAATGTAGTTCACATAGTTTTAGTTTGTTTAGTCTCTGGTATGAAATTTTTGAAACGAAACTGTGATGTAATCTCATCGCAGGTTCATGTATTAATATAAATTTCCCCAGTTGTGGTTAAAAAAAAATACTTGAAATTTTTGTACATTTTACTCAACTTGCAAATTAAAAAATAATTTTATTTTCATTAATGATGTTTAGTCTCTGGTGTGAAAGTTTTGAAACAAAATTGTGATGTAATCTCACTGCATGCTCAATTGTAGTTTGTATTAATATAAATTTTCCCTTTTTTTCTTAGGAACTAAGGCCTAGCAAGTGGAGCCAAAAACTCAAAGATGATTAATTAAAGGCTTAGTACCATACCAAGCTTCATATGGAGTAATTCCATCTAAGGCTAATCTAGGTGATCGGTTCCTTATATAGATTGTTGTATGAACTATTTCCGCCCAATATTTTGTGCTTAACCCCTTGAAATGCAACATTGATCTTGCCATTCCCATTAGATTTATGTTCATTCTTTTTGTGACTCCATTATATTGTGGAGTATAAGAGTTTTTCAACTGCATTTCTATTCCATTGCTCCTGCAATAATCATTGAATTCATTTGAAGTGAATTCTCCCCTATTATATGTTCTTAGTGTTAATACTAGAAGCATCACCTAGACTACTAGAGGTGTGAGCCTAATACCCATTAGAAAACTTGTAGGTTTGTAAAGATAAGAGTTTAATTAAAATTGTAGTGAATGGATGAGAAACTCAGTTCAAAGTATCAACACAAAAATTCCACAAAATATACACCAGCAAGTGAGGCTTGAATAATCTCAAACCGACAATTAGAATATCAATGAAAAGATGGAAGACTTAGCAGAAAATGTAAAATACATGCATCCAGTTACATCGGGTAATTTTGAAACACATACAGTAGAAATATATGTTAGAATATAGAAGATGGTGTGCTCGTTTTACCATTGACGATACCCTCGTCACCCAACCATAGGTCGAAGCCTCCCTCCGAGCACCTTAACCTTGACTGAGAATTCCTCCGAAAGCAAACCCTAGGCTAGATAGCCAAACAAAGGGTAGCACACCTTTCCCCAAGGATAGCGCAACACAAAAGACTGATCAGATAGTCCAAACCCTCGCCAATAGATAGTCCAAGCCAATACTGAAACTAGTTGTTGCTGTAGCTGCACCTGCAGTCCTCCTCCACACGTGCGCACCAAACTGGAGTTACAGTGTGCACCAAAACTAGGAACTGCAATTCTGAGATGCTGTCAAATGAGAACTGGCGCCTTGTATTTATAGTGGTTCTACTAGTTTTGTTGGGGCCGACTTCTCCTTCTGGATATGTGTATGTTCAGTATATTATTATTATTTTTGGTTGACTTCTTCTCTTAGAGGCTAATAGCCTAATATAAATTATCTTCTTGAGCCGACAAGGCTTCTAGGGTTATTAGCCAACTCATTAGGGTTTCTCTTGCTTCCTGGAGTCTTCTATTCTCGTCAAGTTCACACGTGGAGGTAAATACCTCCCATAGCTACCATAATATTAACAATCTCATCAAGTAGGAACCTCTTAATCAACAAGATAAATTACTTTGACAACACTTGCACTAGTAAATAAACAGTAAATCATTCATTGTATTCGGGAACAAGTAATAAGATGAATCCTTCATCAATAGCTAGCATCAAATCAAGATTGAAACATATGTATGACAATAGGAGAAGAAACCGATCATTAACTATTTAAGGTTCTTAAATTTGATTACATACAATCTAGAAACTTTTGCAGTTGAAAGTAAATAAATGGGTCTCACAATAGCCACTCTCCTCCTCTCTAAGAGTTGCATCCATCATAAAATAACCAAATACATCAAAAATATATCTAGGAGGTTGCAACTTGCTCCATGCATTGGATTTTGTGCCTTGGAAATAAGTGGCAATAGAAAGACAGAAAGAAATCTAACAAACTTCTAGATTTCAAGAAGTTGTTGGCAGTATTAAATACAACTGCATCCAATTCATTGCATGGAGATTTAATGAAGTTGGATGCCAGGTACAAGTGTCCCTTGATTTCTAAATTCCTCCTAGGGAACCATTCGAACCTCCTGAGACAGGTGGCATCCCTCCTACAGCTCGGATTTATCAGATTGTTAGAGTTCGCAACGCATTTGCAGGATTCACTGCAAACTTTCATGTAGGTGATGTTTTCAACTTTTCTCCCAAACGGCGAACTGGGTTGGGGTGATTTTTAGTCGAAAAGTCAATGACATTATGATTCTTCTCCACAAAAACATTTAGCACAACCCAATTCGTATTTTAAAATATATGATGAAAATATGATTTTGTTGCTTACTAATTTGTTGCAAATTGTTTCAAGTTTAGGAGTTCACAGCGCCTTCAGCAGGATGCGCTGTGAACTTTCCTGTAGATGTCATTTTATTTTCCGATCACTACAAGTGATGTCAAAACCATGGAGACAGGCTTCAAACCTCTGTTTATTCCTTGTATAACCTTTGAGCCATGTAGGATGACTCCTAGAATTAGCAACTGAGAAAAATCATTAACAGCATAAGACAAAAATGTTCTTTAGAGTTTTAACCAACATGTATGAGGAACCATGACAAAATTGATATACTGCTGCAAAAAAAAATGGTGCTCCATCTACTCCTTAAATTGTTTCATTTGTTCCTTTGGTGAGTATCCATGAAAACTAAATCAAAACCCCCCTCTGATAACAGTTGTTACCAGAGTAAGTGGTGGAAACTAGTAAATGAAGGTTTTACTGCTTGATTTGTAAGAATTAGGGTTTGTTGGGAAAAGGATTTGTGCTTAAAGAAATATTGTAGAAACTGAAAGAGACTAAAACTGAGAAATGGAGGTAAAGATAACAACCTAAAACTGAAAGAAACCTCCAATAGACAAATTTCCAAGTGACTGTGTAAAAAAAAAGGTTTGCAACGCAATTTCTCAGTTTGCAGGGAATTGACAATTTGCAACAATGAATTTTTAGTCTAGGGTTTTTTTTTCAAACACGAATGAAAGCGGGGTCAACTTGGGTTTTGTATATTTTAACCTTGTACAATATTTACTACAAAAATATTTTCAGTAAAAGAAGAGAAAAGATACAATGGCAAATACAAAAATTACACAGAGATTTTTCACCTGGAAACCCAAACCGGGAAAACCAACATATTCTATATCCATTCATAGTATTACATTATTCACAATACAATATACATATAGGAGCCAATGGCATCCAAAACCCTAACCCATGACTTGGATTATTCAACAACCCTAATTCCTTAACCGGAAATAGAAAACCATTAGCAAAGAAACCATGTGTCGAAAAACCACCTAAATATGTGACATGTTTCCCAAGCCAAAAAACAATTCTCGGGAGCGCTACCCCCGAACCCTCGTGTGGGGGGATTTCGCCCCCCTACACGCCCGACGCATCGCAGACACTACTACTCATGCAAATAATATAACACATACCCAACATGTTTTAGCAAATGTTTAAAATAGAGGATTCGTAGCACATCCAGTTCGTAGTGAATTTGGAGTTTGCAGCAACTAAGGTTTGCAACGTGTTAGCGTCAGAAGTCGCTCCAGGATTGCTTGCAGAAGTTGAGCCCAACGCCCATCAGTTTTATGTCACGGTTTGTTTAATGGGGTGATCAGATGGGTAAAGACTCAAGAAAATATAGCTTTAACTCAGGAAACTGGACCTGGTATGTAGAAAGCAAGGGAGGTCTTGATCCAACTTCTGTCAATAAATGATTAAAGGGTGGTAGAAGGAGGACTTTTGAGAAAGGCGAGCAAGACTGCCTCGGGCAACAGGCCTTCGGAAGCTTGAGGACGAAAAACTCAGAAGCCAAGATCCTCTTGGTCCAGAGCTTCAAGGCGTTGAGGGGTGACTCGATTGAATCCTTCGATTCCAAGTCGTTTTAGCGCTGAGAACATCACAAGAACTGATTAGAAACAATGTAACTATTACAATGATCCAACCTACATCATCCTATAACAGCCACGACTCGACTGGATCCTCCAATTCCGAGTTGTTCTAACACAGTAAACAAAGAAATGGAAGGGAAGATGACATCCATAAAGTAAGAAATCTCAAATGCCTTATACATTAACCAGAGCGACCAGCGCTTCACCAAAACCTTACAATCGGGAGCTTTGCTCAACCATCGATCCTTTACAAAATACAAAGACCGAGTCTATATACTCAGAAAAATTCACCTCGCAGAGGCGTGTCTAGTCACCCAAAGCTTGGTGTCCCTTCAGTCAAACTCGTACCGATATCATTCTTTAAGCGCCATCTTAACTACGCATGGCTCCTACAAGGAGGGTAGCTGAGCCATTAAGTGTTGGGCTAGTGTGTGCAGACTTCTCTGTCTAGTCGAGGACTTCGGCATGGATTCTTTGAAAAAATCGATACACAGGACCTCTTTGAGTAGACCGCTTGCCAGACCCTCCATTCCCATACTTAATGAATGAAAGGAGGTTTCAACCACCTGCTCTTGCCGTCATTTACTCCAGGCGAGAAACAGTATGGAGATCGGATCCGATGGCACCTGGAGATTGTGATGATCCCCTCTGTAACTGAACTCGGTGCCTTTGGCCTTTTTTACACAGCTCCTTTCTCTTCCCAGGTGACCATGGGTTGTGACCATGTGCTTATTCCCAAGGCGCTTTCGGCGTTCGCGAATGGGAATGAGCTAATCCCTGCATTTAGAAATCGCGATGAGAGAAATGCCGAGACGGCTCAGTCTTGTGCCACGCATCCTTCTGAGATATGACGGTCCTGAAACTCACTCAGTGATACTGTGGGCCCGGGTCCGGGACTCTCCCGGAACCTCGTGCATCGGAATATAACGGAGCTGCTCTTTGCTCCTTGGAGTCGCGATGAGCGAAACGCCAAGATGGCTCAGTTTGGCGCCAGGTGTCCCCTTTGGATGGACGGCCGAAAATGTTTCGTGATACCGCGGGCCCCACTTTCGGCGCTTTCGACGCAATCGGGGTTCGGGGTTTCGAGATGTAGAACAACATGAAACTCTCGCCCCTCGAACTCCCGAATGTCGAAATGCCAACGCGATTAGATATCGCGCCACGCATCCTCTGGATGGACGGCTGTTATTCTCCCCTGCACATAATATGGGCTTGATCTATTGTGTTAACTTCGGTGCATCTTCCTTATTCGTGATTTCCCGCCAACCGTTGATCTACTCATATGGATGGATCTGCACCATTGACACTATAATCCTACCCGCTTGCTTGATTTTAAGTCCGAAATGGACTTTTTTGTGCGCTGCACTTGGGAGCTCCTCCTGCAGCCTGCAGACCTGGATGTCCTGATGCCGAAGACAAGTAATGTTGCTAACATTAGGCTCCATGGGAGATAGAGTCGTCCCTACGATGCTCTAAGGACTCATTTTGCAGTTCCAGTGCCTTGTTGTTGGGCTACGGAGTCATTTACTAAGCCGAAAGATACAAATAAAAATAAGCAAAGAGTCAAAAGGACAATATTTACAAACGAAGGAGCCACCGAAGGCTCAGACAAAACATTTCTTAAGAAAATGCCCATTTACTGGGCTGTTGAAAACTTCTTCACCCTCCAAATCCTGTAACTTGTAAGTGTTATTTGAGAAAACTTCAGAGATTTTGAAGGGGCCGATTCACAGGGCTTCGAATTTTCCGTGCTTGCCCTTGTCTTGCTTAGGAGCATCCCACTTTAGTACCAGGTCTCATGTCCGAAATTCTTCCGACTTGGCCTTCTTATCAAAAACCTGCTTGATCATTTGCTGATGATCCTGAATTCTAATCATTACCTGCTCTCTGGCCTGCTGGACTTCTACCAGTTGATGAATCCTTCTGATCATGTCGTTGGGTTCTTCATGATATTCCTGGAAGAATTTTGCTACGGGAATAGCCAGCTGAGAGGGGAGGACAGCTTCTGCCCCGTAAACTAACTGGAAAGGGGAGATGCCTATAGATCTCTTTGTAGTCACCCGATCGGCCCACAGAGCGAATTTCAGCTTTGAATCCCAAGCTTTTTGGTTGTCCTCCAATAGTCTTTTGATGATCCTTATGAGACTTGTGTTGGAGGATTCTGCTAAACCATTTCCCTGGGGATAGTACGGAGTGGAGTGAATCAGCGTAATTCCAAATTGCTCACAGAACTTGACCAATGGTTCAGCCTTGAATGATCTTGCATTATCTGTAACAATCTTTCTTGGGCAACCGAACCTTGTGATGAGGTTTTCCAGGAATCCAATAATTACCTTGTGGGAAGCACTCCTGGTGGGAATAGATTCAATCCACTTGGTAAAGAAGTCTGTGGCAGTCAGGATCCATCTGTGCTGCCCACTGGAAGTAGGGTGGATTTCTCCGATAAAATCTAGGCCCCATTGCTGGAAAGGTCCCGAAACAACTATGGGTTGTAAAGGCAAAGACTTGAGCTATTGTTTTCCTGCAAATTTTTGACATTGGATACAGGCTCTAACTCCTCTGTGGACATTAGCGAACAACGTGGGCCAGTAGTACCCGGCTCTGAGAATTTTGTGGGCTGTGGCCTTCCAAAAATGGTTCCCTCCACATAGGTCGTTGTAAAAGTCAACCATCATCCTGTCGGCCTCTTGTGGATCCATGCATTTCAAAAGCACTCCCAGGGGGTCTTTCCAGTATAAAATTTGATCGATAAGGCAGTACCTGATTGCCTTGAGCTTCAGAGCTCTTGATTTATTTCTTTGCAGGTCGTCTGGAGGTCGCAACTCTTGCAGAAAGTATATGACATCCTTATACCAAGGACATCGAGCTAATGGGGGATCCCTTTTAGGGTCTCTTTCAGACGGCCGACCCTGCTGAACTCCTGAGAATTCGTTGAAGAAATTTATCTCCAAAGCTTGGCAATTGGCTTCAGCCAACAGCTTGGCTAAACCCTGACCTTTGATCAGTTTGGTAGGCCTTATTTCCAGGTCAAATTCCAGAATCCTGGCTATCCACTTACTCCTTCTCCCGTCTATGTCAGGCTGGATAAGAATGTCTTTAACAGCAGCTGAGGGGACATAAGCGATGATTTTTTACTGCAGGACATAGACTCTAAATGCCTTGAGGGATTTTACCAGGGCATAGGCCTGCTTCTCCATAGTGTCATACCCGACTTCGGCATCCCTCAATGCTCGGCTGAAATAGGCAATAGGCTGCTCAAGTCCATCCTTGTTTGTCTGTAATAAAACAGCAGCCACCGTGTCAGGAGAGGCAAAGGAGAAAATAAGGAAATCCTTTGAGTAGTCGGGACTAATAAGCACGGGGGCTTCAATCAGGGCCTTCTTTATTTTCTCAAAGGAATGTCATGATTTAGAAGTCCACCTCACTTCATTTCCTTTCCTTAGCATGGTTTTTATAAGTTTTACTTCCTCAGCAAAGTTAGGCACAAACCTCCTCAGAAAATTGATTTTACCAAGGAAGGATTGGACCTCTTTCTTGGACCTCGGGATTGGTAAGGCCTGTATCGCTTCAACTCTGCTAGGGTCAATCCTGACTCCTTCCGCTGATACTATGTGGCCCAGTAATTTTCCCTCCTGCATGGCGAACAGAGATTTCTTGGGGTTTAATGAAATGCCAAAACTCCTGCATTTCAAGAAAACCTCCCTGAGATGACGACAGTGTTCTTTATCAGACTTTGAAAACACTGTGATGTCGTCCAGATAGACAACCACAAATTTATCCTTTTCCCTAACGAAAGCTATGTCCATGGCACGCTGGAACATTGCCCCTGCATTCATTAATCCAAACGGCATCTTGGCATACATGAATGTGCCCCATGGAGTAGTGAATGTTGTTTTTTCCCTGTCCTCAGGCAGAACAGAGACTTGATTGTATCCAGAGAAACCATCAATCATGGACATCCTGGAAGCTCCTGTTACCCTCTGCAGCATATGTTCCATCTTTGGTAAAGGGTAGTTATCCTTTCGTGAGCTCCTGTTCAGGTTTCTAAAGTCTACACAGAGTCGGATCTCTCCATTCTTTTTCCTTACTGGCACCAAGTTGGCCACCCACTCTGAATATCTCAGCGGTACAATGATCTGAGCTGGAAGCAGCTTCTTCACTTCCCTCTCCATGATAGGCAGCAGCATAGGATTGATCTGTCTCAGCTTCTGCCTAAATGGCTTTGCCTCCTCTTTTAATGGGATTTTATGCTCGATGACAGAAATGTCATATGTTTTGAGGTCTTCGTAGGTCCAGGCAAACACATCAGCAAATTCCCTCAGAAGCCCAATGTATTCAGACCTCTTCTCCTTTGTTAGAATTCTTGATAATTTTACAAACTTGGGCTCACTCTCGGTCCCAATGTTGCATTGAATAGTACCAGTGTCATCCTCCGAGGTCTCTCCCTTTAATGACACATCATTTCTATCAAAAATCCTTTCCAAAGGAACCAGTCCCCTTGGAATATGATTGTTGGGTAGCTGCACAATGTTACACTCTGCAATCTTATTCAGAAAATTACCCCCATCAAGCTTTTCTTCAGAGACAGAGTCTCGGTCGATATGCATCTCTGAAAATTATTCGACAGTCTCCAAGAACTTCTTGATCTCAAGATCATCCTCGAATACCTTCCAATGCTTGACGTTGTCAGGTATGGAGGGCCTGTATTTTACTTCCACATCATATTTGAATTTAGGCTGCAAGGGTACTTTGAAATTACTTGCTGATGTAGCCAAGGAATCGTCCATTGTGTTATCCTCTCTTGGGATGAAAGAAATGTTAAATGCTGAGAAGAAACTATCAATTAGGTCCCATACCTCATTTATGTAACTCCTGAGTCGAGGGTGCTTATCCTGATAAGTGCTTCTGATCTGTTGGACCACCAACTCTGCATCACCGAACACTACTACCTTCTGAATTCCCATTTCCCTTGCGGCTCTTAACCGCAGGACAAGAGCTTCATACTCTACCACATTGTTGGTAGCTTCAAATTCTAATTTGTATGATAGAGATATGGTTTCCTGAGCAGGTGACACAAAAACCACCCCAGCTCCAGCGCCTTCCCTGGAAGAGGCTCCATCAAAGAACATTTTCCAGACGGGGGTGATGGAGGGAGGAAATTTAGGGGAAATGGTGGGTTGTTTTCTGAGTTTAAGAGGAAGTTCGGGAGCATGGGTGAGTTGAAGCACACTGGAACCTAAATCAGTGTCCAAGGCAAAAATGGGATGGTTTGTAGGGTTGGCCTCATCACTGATTATATAGGCCAGTTGGGCTTCCCTGTATAGTCTTCTATGCTCTCCTCCAAACATTGGGATAGTAGCATATGTGAGGTCCATCTGCAAGGTTCCCCCCGGTCTTTTTATCCAATATCTTGACAACAACATACCAAACTTGGTGGGGACATCGGCCACTACAATATCCATGACCACACTTTTCATGGGTAGTTGAAACAAGGTCACGACCAGGTCTTTTATAACTCCTAGACACTTAACCTTTCTGGAGTCAAAGGAATAGAGGTCATGATAGGCTCGACTAGCTTCTAGCCCTAACTCTTCCATGATATTTTTGGGCATGAGGTTGTGAGAAGCCCCCAATTCCATCAAACAGTTGTGCAACACCTTGTCATGTATGTTCAAGGAAGTGTAGAAGGGAGGGGATGAGTCATTCCTATCTTCTACCATAGGACCTATAATAACTGCAGACTTTTCATCTTGCAAATTAATAGAGTCTGTGGGAAGGCACGAGATCTCAGACTGTAAAAGATCAGAGAAGTGTTTCTTGAACCCTTCATTTTTAATCAATTCTTTCAGGGGCACAGGGATTCTGATTTTTTGAATTTCATGCTCGAAATTAAAAGAAGATGAGAGCTTTGGGATTTCTCTTATTTCGGGAGCATGACTCTGGATAATGGGAGAGAGGGGTTGGCTATTCTTACCTCTGTGACTGTATGCTACTTCATCAGCAAGCTTCTCTGTTCTAATGTACCACTCAGAAACATCAGGTGCTACTGTCTTTTTCTTAGACCTCAGATCATATCTGCCTTGGTTGCCACTAGCCTTGTCTCCCTTGCTCAGTTCATTTAGCTGACTGTCCATCAGAGACTCCTTGTATGTTGATTGAGTGAGATGAGGAAAATGAGGAGTGTCCCCGAAGCAATTTATTTCATGATCGGGCTCATCCGTTTCCCCTTCTTCCCCCTCGGCCACGAAATTGTTTTGAAAAGGGGCCTGAATCTTCTGGTCTTCTATGTCTCTTCCCTTCTCTCTTTGCACATTCGGGGGAGTAAAATTGTTTGGCCTCCTGAAACATCCTTTGTTTTCAGCATTCTGAGGGCCCTTGTATGCTTTCCTCCCCTCGACTTTCACTCTCTCCATCTCTACAGACAGAGACTTCACCATCTTGGTCAGCTCATCCACTTGAGGGTGGGGCACCGATGGGATAGAAGTTGAGGCTTCCGACCTTCCCTTTCTTCTGTCTGCGTCGGCCTTGCTCCTCAATCTATCAGCTGCTAATACATTGGATTCCACTTCTATGGCCACATCTTTCATTTGAGCTAAGGAGGTGGCTCTTCTTTCTCTCAGTAACAGACAGAAATCGGGGCCAAATGCACTAGCATAAGAAATCTTGGTCGAGGCTTCTGAAAGCTTTATTTCGGCAGGAATTTTATTATACATCTTATTAAATATTTTGGAGAATTCAAAGACAGACTCTCCTTCCATTTTCTTCAAAGACCCAAACTCTGTCATGTAATACATGAAATCCTTCCTATCGCCCCACTGCCTCAAGAAAACACTATCCAGGGCTTCGATCCCGGCAATAGATCTGGGGGCCAATCCTATGAACCATTTCCTCACCTCACCATCGAGGCTCTGGATGAAGACTCTCATCCAAACATATTCATTTTCAATGTTGAGGTTGTCTGCGTAACTGTAGAAAGCAGCCAGGTTCTCTTCCGCAGTTACATCCCCTTCTCCGGTGAACTTGGGCATGTATTTCAAGTAATCTCCAGCAGGGAGAGGATTCATAGGATCGGGTAGAACTAAGGGAGCGTATCTGGCAGCGACTATGGCATCCATTCTATTAAGAGGGGGATTAGCACCAGCCATAGGAATATTAGGTGGACGAGAACTCAGAGGAGAAGGATTTCGTGAAGGGGCTACTGGGAATGAGTCCTGAAGTGGGGTGGGAAACAAGAGGGGATTTACGGAGAAGGCTAGCGAGATCAAGTCAGCAGGTGCTCCTCTTTGTGCAGGAGTGGGGAAATTTTATGTGGTCCTGGGTATACGCCAAGGTATAGCTTCAGAGGAGAGGGGAGTGACAAGGATTTCTCCCTCCAATCCTAGACTAGGAGGGGAAAACTCAGCAGGAACACTCCCGAAATTCAGGAAACGGGACACCTCAGAAGGAGGACGGTCAAGAATCTGAGGAGGAGAAAATGGGGTTCTTACAAAAGGATATGGCGAATTACCTGGTTCGGCGATGGAAGCTTCTTCTTCAGGGGCCTTTCCTTTTCTGAAAACCACCTCTGGATCAGATTTGGGTGTAGCTAGAGGCAGTTGTGGATGAGACCACGTGTGTCTACCTCTGAAAGCCACAATTAACTCGGTAGGTTCGCCACAGCGGAGTCGTCACAATGGAGTCGCCAGGTGCACAGTAGAAATCTTCAAAGGCTTTGATACCCGATGCACCTTCAGGATCAGAGGCTCAATGTCGTTCAATCCCGGGGAAAATTTTCAACTTCGTCCCCGGCAACGGCACCAGAAATGTTAGCGTCAGAAGTCACTCTTGGATTGCTTGCAGGAGCTGAGCCCAACGCCCAACAGTTTTATGTCACGATTTGTTTAATGGGGTGATCAGATGGGTAAAGACTCAAGAAAATATAGCTTTAACTTAGGAAATTGGACCTGGTATGTAGAAAGCAAGGGAGGTCTTGATCCAACTTCTGTCAGTAAATGATTAAAGGGTGGTAGAAGGAAGACTTTTGAGAAAGGCGAGTAAGACTGCCTCGGGAAACAAGCCTTCAGAAGCTTGAGGACGAAAAACTTAGAAGCCAAGATCCTCTTGGTCCAGAGCTTCAAGGAGCTAAGGGGTGACTTGACTGAATCCTTCAATTCCAAGTCGTTTTAGCACTGAGAACATCACAAGAACCGATTAGAAACAATGTAACTATTACAGTGATCCAACCTACATCATCCTATAACAACCACGACTGGACTGGATCCTCCAATTCCGAGTTGTTCTAACACAGTAAACAAAGAAATGGAAGGGAAGCTGACATCCATAAAATAAGAAATCTCAAATGCCTTATACATTAACCAGAGCGACTAGCGCTTCACCAAAACCTTACAATCGGGAGCTTTGCTCAACCATCGATCCTTTAAAAAATACAAAGACTGAGTCTATATACTCATGAAAATTCACCTCACAGAGGCGTGTCCAGTCACCCAAATCTTGGTGTCCCTTCAGTCAAACTCGTACTGATATCATTCTTTAAGTGCCATCTTAACTACGCATGGCTCCTGCAAGAAGGGTAGCTGGGCCATTAAGTGTTGGGCTAGCTGTAACACCCTGTTTCCCCCAGATTGTAATTATAACTGAACTGGCCAAGGACTATGGAAAAACTCATAAGTATGAATATGTGTTGTAAATGGACCTGCAGGAAGAGGTCAATGAATGTAAATGATAGTTTTAATTTATTGCAGAACTGCTGAGAGGGGATGTGCGGAAAAGAG
>ML777279.1:1882232-1899141 GCA_009831015.1 Picea engelmannii | reverse complement strand
TGGGACTTCATTTTCAAACCGATCTGCTTCATGAATGTTCTCCTGCATAACATGCTAGTATGAGATTTTGATAAAGTTGCTTTCTTGTTGTCTAGATCATGCTATAATAGATTGTAAGGGACTATCAAGTAGTCATAAGGGATTCACATTGTTGATCAATATCTTATCATGTTCATTCATAAAGGGGGGTTTTTAAGTTGTGAAAAATAAGGTCAATCTATTGCAGGTATTTTGGTGGGGAGATGCAAAGTATAGGGGATTTATACGTATTAGGGGATATAAAAAGGGGTATGTAGTAAAAATACGGGTTTTATTTTTGGAAATATGTATTGGGAGGGGAGTACAACAAAAGGATTTTGGGAGGTATTTATTAATATCTAGTGAAATAGGGGTATTATTTGATATCCTATGAACACATGCACTATGTAACAGGTTTACAGAGTGAAGACCCCGCACACACAATGCAGAATTGAAAACCATAAGGTTGATTATTGTGTTCAAGTCTCCCACCACAATCAATGATTGAGGAATATATCCTTTATCTATTTTCAATCCTTTCCATAGTGCATACGGTTCTACTTGATTTTTGGACAAAATACCAAGTCTCCATGTGAAAGAAGTCTCACTTGTTCCTCCAGGGTCCATAATGATGCCCCCCCGAGCGCGCGCTTGCCATCCTGACAAAATTTTTAAGTATTAATAGTAATGTAATAACATATTTTCAATATGATTCATGTTTAGTCTATAAAAAATCATAATATAAATCTGTTAGTTAACTATTGAACTAGCTAGCTCTCGAGACCGATTTTTGTCAATTTCAGTGGTGTAGGCATATATCACAATTATTTTATATACATGAGTTTAATATGATTATGGAACTAAATAAGCATGGTTGTTCCTTGCAATGGGTATTTTGTTTCAATAGTTTTGAAACAATTCTTTCCACATAACCAATTGTGGTGGTTTATGTATTGAAAGCAAAGATATACAAAGTGTGGATTACAAATGTTTTGCTTACTTGGTTAGTGACATATGGTTTTTGAATTCATTGGGTTGAAGAGCACATACAATGGGAAAAATCACATAGGGTTATGGATAAATGGATTCTTCCTTCTAGTTTTCTTGGCTTTTAGTGTATGTAAGGGTCTTTCCATAAATAGCAATGTTAGTTCCTTGCAATAGGTATTTTTTCTCAATAGTTTTGAAATCATAATTTCCACATAACCAACTGTAGTGGTTTATGTATTGAAAGAAAAAATATAAAAAAAGATGGATTACATAATTTTGATTGATTGGTTAATGACAAATGGTTTCTCAATTCAATGGGTTGAAGAGGGCATACAATGGGAAAATACACATAGAGTTATATGGCCATGGATTCTCTCCTCAAGTTTCCTTGGATTTTAGTGTAGGTAAGGGTCTTTCCTAGGGTTAATGAACAACTGATCTTTTCTTACTTCATATTTCACTAAAAAAGAGAGAACGATGTAGGTTTTGATGTCTCCAAGGTTACCATCACAGGGTCATGGCTAAGGCTACCAAATTAGGGCATCAAGGTGATAACTGTGATGGCCATGTTTTATTGGCTCAACCCTTTCTTGCAAAGTGTAGACATAGTTATGAGGAGGGGTAATCCTTGGTTCGATACTTGATCTCTATACTCTAGTAAACATGAAGTATAGGATAAATGTAATGGGTTATTCTAAATCCTTGGTTTGATACTTTATCTTCGTATTATTGTAAATATGAGTTCTAGGATAAATGTAATGGGTTATTATGAAATCTTGCTCAACTCTTCTAGAGTTTGGTCTAGTCCTCCTAAGGTGTTTGGGTAGAGTCTTAAGGTTTTCATTTGCAACACTTAAACTCTGAATCACCCAATTTTGAGTTATATCTAATATTATAAATGTATACTATCTATTTGGTTGAGTTGGAAAATATATTTGAACACTAAACCTTCCTAATGCATGAATTTTTTTTTCAACACTTTTGGACTTAGCATCCTTTTATAGGAATTTTAAAGGAAAATGATACCTTATTTTAATGCAACAAATTTGTCATTTTCTTGCAAATTTGGTAGGTTCTAGAGATTTTGAAGATATACATTGCAATTATTGATTTATTTTCATTAAAAGTTGGTAGGATTTTAGAATTGAGATTCCTCTACCTATAGAACCTTAAATTTGAACACCCATTGACTGTGAACACAACTTTGTTTGGAAATGAGGTTGGATTTATACCTTCTCTGTATTTTATATGCTTTGTGCTGCTAATTCACAAGGCATCCAACTTAAAACATCTAACGTCCATCACAAAGCATCACAATTATTGTAGATTTGTAAAATATCTTATTTTTAGTTACTTGTTATACCTATCAATCACAAAGCATCCAACTTCAAGAATTTACGTTGATGTGTTGAGTTCCTTTTAAATCTCCAATCCACCTATTCAACTTTAGTTTCTATGCCACCCTCGACACCCTTGGCCATGTCACATAACACAAATATACTATTATCCAATTAGGTGTACATTGATTAAACTAAACTAGGTTATTGTCAACTATCAATCTATAAAAGCAATAAATTAGTCATATATTGCCACAATGTGACCCTTAAATCAAACTACCATACATCAAGATATAAATTGATATAACTCTTTTGAATTACATGCATGCAATGGTTATAATTGAATTTTTACAATAAATATCTAGTTATGATTAGATCACTCTTATGTTGAGCCTCAACAACCCCCATTATTTTTTTAACTTTTTTGATGAATAATAATGAGTCCCTTTTTATTTATTTTTAGTTTGTCTGATTTTACATTATAGTTTTATGATACTATTGAATTAGTTTCAAATAATCTTTTGTAACACACAAAAAAAACCAAGCAATAAAATCTACTACCCCAATGCCTTGATGTTCCAATCTCTCGGTAGGCCAATATCCCGATCTCTCGGTATCATGATTGACTCGATGGGAAGGTTTTCGTTTACACCGAATCGAGCTATACCGTAGTTTTAGATTTTAAATAAATCCCCACGATCTCGATCTCCCGATATCCCGATGGCTGGAGACCCGATTATATTAGATTGGTCTTTTCTGTAGTTTTAAGTTTTAATAAATTTTTGATCTTCCGATGCACTGATCTCTTGATGTTAAGTACCAAAGACTGAATACATAAATATCACAATAGATCCACAGAGAAATATAGAAGAACCACACTTTATTATTATCAATCCCTTAGCATAGGGAAACACCATACAATGGATCCTATTATGGAAGGGATCCTTTCATGTTCACTTGCCTCTTCGAAGGGGCATCCTCCTATTGAGCTACACACTCCAAATACAATACTTGTCTTCACTATTTTGAAAATTTTCTTCCATATCTTGTTGCAGGTTTTGAAATTTTGTCGTGAGGGCTTCCATTTTTCGTTGCAGGTCCATGAGGAGTTGAAAGCGCATATCCATTGGAAATACCACATATAATATACCAAAAGAAATATCTTAAAATACTCTATCCAATGTCATTGATTTGGTAGCAATCTGAACACTCTGTAAAAAATGATGAACTATGCAGTCCCACCGCTGTCACGAAAACCACAAAAAACGCATGATTTTAAATCAATGATATCTTCACTTCCGGAGCTCCGATTTGGGTAATTTGTTTTTTGAAATCAACTATTTTTGAAAGAGGAACTTAGATATGTAATTTTTTTGGCCAATTCGGCCCCAGCTGCTACAAAAATTAAAACAATTGTGCGGTCGTCCGCGGAAAAACCCCGAAAATAACTTATTTTAAAATGTCGATAACTTTACTTTTCAGACTCCGTTTCAGATGATTTTTTTTTTTAATTGGGTGTTTTTCTGAGAGTAACTTAGATATGCAATCAGTTTCTAGAAATTTTGCATATAAATCTATAGAAATCGTCTGGAATGTCGCGACCCTCTTTTTCTTCTCCAAAATAATTTGCAAAATAAAAAATATTTCCCCACAATTCCTGCCAAGGAAAGTGCTCTGATCCCAATTGTTAAGTACTTGAATAGATATGATGATAAATCTCAAAATAAAACAGCAAATTCAACAAGAATAAACCAAACTATTCACCAAGATACTGAACACAAGAATGTAGACAAAACCCTTGAGGTAGGGTAACACCATATATTAATCCTTATGGAAGGATAAAACTCCTCAAGCAATCATTGCTTGTACAATAACAATGTTCTTCACCATGATTCAATACATTGGTCACACTTCTTTATATAACACTCTCTATCTCCTAGGAACCTTCTAGAAGCCTTCTCACATTTATTATATCCAACTACCATAATGGACATTATTTAATATAGTGGACCTAGTCCACCTTACATTGAATGACTTCCGTTAATAATACATAACCACATTCTCATTGGGTATCTCCTTAGGTACCCCATATTACCTTGGCAAAGATGATGGTCCTAGTATTGAATAATTCCTAAAGGCCCTCAAGTGAGAATGGAAAGAGAAGTGGGGATTTTATGTATTCTCTTATCTGCGAGAAGACGCTGGCACATGGTGGAAATCATTGGACAAGGTTAGGATGCTGCATATTTCCAATGAAGAACTTGAAAAATTATTTCTTGATAGGTGGCCTCATGTTGAAAAACAAGATACAAAAAGCACCAAGGGTTTATTTCCATGTGGCAACTCTATATTATAGGTTCATGGATGTATTCATAAAGAAAATATCATTGTTTATATTAACCCTAGTTGCATGCATACTTTTATCAATGAACAATTGGTTAATAGATTGCAAGTTCTTGCCAAGAATATTCAAAGCACACAGGTTGAGGGTAAAAATATTCCCGTCTTTAAAGATTTGAAGATTACCATGGATACATATGTGTTGCATTCATATTTTTATGCTATGAATATGGATGACATGGACATTGTTTTGGGATATATTTGGATAGAATCAATGGGTACCCTTAATATTAATGTGCAAAAGAAGTTTTTGAAGCTGTGGTATAAGAAAAAGAAAATCACAATGCATGAGGTGTCTCTTAGTAAGAAAAATGGGACCACATAGGCCGACAAAGAAGTTATTGTCGAATCCGAAGTTTAATTAGAGGCAGAGTCTACATAAGGAGATGAAACAAAAACACAGGAAGGACACAATCAAGAAGCTAAGGAGGTCATTGAATCAAAGGCACAATGTGTTGTAGATTTGAAGAAAAAAGAACAGATTCCTACAGTTGTTGTATATCACCATCCACATCATATAGAGAAACAACACTCATCAAGGCAAGGGTTTGAACATCAACACATTTATGCACCAACAAGGAACCATAAAGGAAACCAATCTAGAGGTGCATGGATGCCTACCAACATTACAATGAGACATCAAGCTAGAGAAATAATCCCATGACAACATCGAAACAATGCGAAGCAAGATCAAGGTGGCAAGGAAATCGTTGGACACCATGTTCAATTTCCATTAGGATGGATGGAGGGTTGTACTTGTTACCAATTGGCTACATTGCTTAGCCGATCATATTGTATGGTTTCTTCATGTGTTTCGAGGACGAAACATGTGAAGGGGGATGGAATGTAGTATAACTAGGGAGGTAATATGGGGTATCTAGGGAGGTACCCAACGAGAATTTGGTTATGCATTATTAATTGACGTCATTCAATGTAAGGTGGACTAGGTATACTATATTAAATAATTTCCATTATGGTAGTTGGATATAATAAATGTGAGAAGGATTTCTAGAAGGTTCCTACGAGATAAATAGTGCCATATAAAGAAGTGTGAGCAATGTATTGAAGCATGGTGAAGAACACTATTACTGTACAAGTAATGATTACTTGAGGAGTTTTATCCTTCCATAAAGATTAATATATGGTGTTACCGTACCTCAAGGGTTTTGTCTACATTCTTGTGTTCAGTATCTTGGTGAATCATTTGGTTTATTCTTGTTGATATTGTGGGTTTATTTTGAGATTTATCATCATATCTATTCATGTATTTAACACCCAATTGACCGATAATATCGGATCGAATTTCTTTTCTTCTTGTTATAAAGAAATTCCCATGACCAATTCGAATCGACGGTACCAAGTCAGACCTTGTTTCAAATCTTAATAAATATTCAAGTCCTGCTACCCAAGTTCCTGATATCTCGGTGGCACCGGATCAAGATTTCATTATAGAAAATCACGTTTTTCATATAATAACAGACTCTCGGTACTTCGAACTCCCAATGGCCCAATGATATTATAGCCTAAATCATACTAGATCAGGATCATTTCTATGAGCATATGTATTTCATTCAATAAATGATCCTCGGTACTCCGATTAAAACAATTAAGCGTTTATTAAAGGAGTCTAATACAAAAAAATAAACAAAACTCATAATAAAACATATCGGCCCAGAATTTGTTCGTTGATGTTAAAGGTTTAGTCCTAAGACTTCCTGGTGATCTGATGCCCAATAATAAACATTTCCTTGCAAATTTAAACAATCATAAATGTCTTGTCTTTCATTAAGGGTTGTGTTTATGTTATTATGAGTCTTCAATGAACTTAATGAAGCATTGAGTAAAGAGATATAATCCATTGATTCACCCCAATTCTCCAATAACCTCACTAAGAACATCTCATTCTTATAACAAACCCTAATTTCATGAGCGTAGAAGCCTTAATCTACACTGAACTTGTCCGATTTCTTCACTTGGTTAGTATTGGTGTTCCTTTAGCAATTCATTAGAATCGGTTAATTATTTCTGAATATAAACTTATACTTTGTTGTCTATTTGCAAGGGTTTGTCAGGACAAGATGACACAAAAAGGGAAGATGAAGTAGTAGAAGGACGAGGAAGAGGAAACTGAAATAAACCCCAACTCGACATTTTTCTCCGACATGACATTCAAGATAAGTGAAAGCAACAATATGGAATGGAGCCAAATATACAAATTCATCAAAAAAGGAGATTTCACAGAAGAATATGAGTCAGACACAGATGACCTAGTTGATATCATGAGATTTGGATTTCATAAGATTGCTACCATATTAGCCATACTACCTTACTATGACATGGTACAGTGGATAATCTCCCATACCGATATTTCTACATGGACAACTATCAATTCCTCTGGACATATAGTTGGTTATTTTAGACCTAATGATGTTGCCAATATGTATAAGTTGATCCCACCCACATCTAGTCTAGATGATAATTTATTCAAAAAGAAGTTGAAAATGATGAATTTGAGATGGTTGATTTAATTAAAGAATGATGGAATAATCCTATTTCTTTCAAAATCATAGGAGACAAGATTTACCTTGTCCCAAGATTAAAGAGATTTACCCATGTTGGTTGTCATCATGCTTTGTTGTCTGTACGATGAAAAAACTTTAAAATTAATTTGGGTTGGGTCCCTCTTATCGATCATGTTCTCATAGGGAAAATATTTAATTGGGCACATATTCTTTCTGCTAATACAAACAAGAGGTTCAAAAGTCAAAAGAGGCACCTCCAGGATACTTGCCAAGAATTTTCATGTCAGGTTATCTGGTCAATACTGTTTGTGCAGTTACCCCTTTTCCCCTCTTATCTTGAAATTGGTCTCCCTCTGAAGAAGCAGTCCACCTGTATTGCTCTAATATGTGGGCAGTCAACTACAAGAATTGTTTCTTTGAAATTTGCAATTTTTTCATGATTCCTTTGTATTTGCTTTTAAAAAATCAACCAACTCCCAGATTTACTCAGCAACCATGAAAACTATTAAGTATATTAGTGATTGGTTTGTGGATGAATAATTCTCACACATTCGAATATATGGGTGTGAAGGGGCTCCCCACCTTTTACCAAGATATGTCCCAGATCAAATAGCTATGAGGGAAATTGCATACCAAACTATCAGTGTCAGCATTGCAACATTTTTGTCTAGAAATAAGAAAATCCAATAGCCTATATTCTCAATTTCATTGGGCATGTTTACATTATTAAATAAAAAACATTCTTAGAAGGAGGTGGATCAATTAGAAGGAATCTGGCTAGCTCAAGGAGATTTCAAGAAACATGATCCAACAGAGGTTGTTAAAAAAAATTGTGCTATGGTCAAAAGTAAAACATACATCCATGATGATGATCCATTTGACATTGTTTTTCAGCGAGCCACAAGTTTTCAAGAAGTATCTTTAAAGAGAATTGATGCAATAAGAAACAACTCCAAAATCAAATAATTTCTAGATTGACAATCCAAGAGGAAGAAATTATTCCTAAAAGTGAAGAGCGAAAAATAGGGCATTACATAAATAGATGATAATGAAGGAGAGAATGAGCAATATGAGGTAAACATAATACAAGACCACAACATCCCCACATCTTCCAAACAGTTGGACAAACAAGATCAGCTTGACAAAGCAACAAAAGGATAGGAGAAAAACAAATCAACAACCCAAACTCCTCTAAAGAAATTTGAGGCTAATGCAGAGCTCAGTACTAATACAGAGCTCAGTACTAATACATGTACTGAATATTCTCGAGCAACAATGATCCTTGTTATACCTGCAATTGATACTACCCCTATAACTTCCATTCAAGGAATATTAGTCTCATCTTCTTTTACTTTTGATAGTATTCAACCAATCTAGGACACTGTCTTTTCATTGGATAGTTATATTTTTGATGAAAAGGCAAAGACTATTTTGAAGAGGAAAACTAAAAAGAGAAAGGCAACACATCATGAGGAGATTACACAAGAAACAATACATCTCTGGAATGAACATTTAAATGATGAAGATTTTGCAGAGGAAGCTGCTGATGCTTTAGGGTCATTTGCAAATCCAAACAAATGGTATGTAAACAAATTGTCTACTCAATTAAATAAATAAAACAAAAGGGTGGAAGAGCTACAAGAAAAGTTAAATTCATAGGAAGCCATTCGGTCACATGACCATGAATCTTAGCTAAAGGATATCTGAGAAGAAAATAGACTCTCTCTAAATACCACTGTACAACTGACAACTGAAATAGATGAGATTAAAACTGAACACAACAGGAAGGTAGCTATGTTTCTTGATGAGAAAGAAAAATTGAACAAAAGTTACAAGAATCAGATGGATACTTTGATTGCTTAGTTAGATCAAATGAAAATCAAAATTGATAATTCTGAAACTATAAAGAAAGAAGCAACAGAGCTGAGCAACAAACTGGATGCTTTTCAAGAATTAATTTACACTAAACTATATGTCATCAAAGAGAATCATGGACATGCACTTTATTTCTCTACATGGTCTCAAGCATAATGTGAAAAACAAAAGGAGACACGAGTTTTATTTGAAAAATTGAAAACCTGGGAAGCATAGGGAGTTAATCTTCCTAAAGGTTACTCCATATTTTATGAAGAAGAAAAACTACAAATTCATGCATCAATTGATTCCTGGCACATCAATTGTTTATGTTCACAAGATTTAATCAAGGAAACAATCAAGAACTATTCAAATTTATGGGATTTAACCTTAGATACACTTGATGATTATAATATGCCCCAAGTGCAATTTCTGGGCCAATCTATACCCTTATTAGATTGTCTAAATGTTGTATGCCAACATATTTTCTCAAGGACAAATGGGATTACTCAACTCAATTTATGGAATATGGACAGTGTCAGACAGTTCATCACTCGACATACATAATGTTAAAAATCCATCGATGGTTTCTTGTTGAAATTCAAATCAGGACATGAGAAATAGTTAAGAATATATACCGATGCAAGTTGAATGAGGAGATTCCCCAACCATCATTAATTGCACAAATATTAAAGAAAGTTCCCATATGGAAAAGTCACATGCATATGCAAGAGGGAAAAGTCAGTGAAGGAGTTGTTGGTACCGAGGAAAATATCTCTCCTTAATATCAACTAACAAATCAAATCAATATCTGGACCGATCAGTTTGATTAAATTGTGGAAACAGTTCTAGAACTTAACACCTTTTTCTTCTATTTATTATAATGATGTAATGAGAACATGGGGTTGGAAATTATGGAAATAGGCTATGTACACTATTGTAAAAGCCATAATTTTGAGACTTGAAGACCTGGAAGTGGAAATGATTATATGGTGTTTCACTTGTTTTGGTACTGTTATTCAAAGCTAATGAAATACAGTTTTTGCAAGCCATATTATTCTTCTATCAGATTTGGTAACAAATGAAAGTTTATAATCTCAATTTCTGCACTATTGTGAGAATTTTTGAGAAATCTTTATGTTATTTCATTCATGATTGAAATTGATGAGAATAATGAGAAATTGAACATGAGTATGTATATCGTGATCCTTTGATAACTATTACTGAATCTATCATTAATATGCATTAGCTGTAACTGTTGTTTTGGCTATAAGAACTATTTCTGTAGTCTTGCAACTCATATTTATTTCATGTTTAATTTACGTTACTGGATATGAGTATACATATTGGTATTTTCTTGGTAACTATTTACCTAGTAAAAAATTGAAGTGTATTTGTTTTAATCAATATCAAGTTGTTTGAACTATTTCTGTAACTTGGTATCTTATCTTTATCTCATATTCATTATATATTATTTCCATTGCTCCTAACTGGAATATTGCGAACTATCTCTAATATCCCAGTTAGGATAGTTTAGCTTTAGAATAGAGTTAGATTAGTTATTTCGTTTTCTACATAATAGCTTAGAAGAGCTTCAATGAAAGTCTCCTTTTGAGGAGAAAATATCCTTAGTGGCAACCGGGCCCATATACCAGTGAGGATCGCCATCCCAAATGAGTAAAGGTCTAATTTGGTCCTTGATTGGGCGATTTCTCCACGTTGTTTGCCAAGAATTTTTCCAGGCATCAACATCTTCAAATTATGGAGTCAAAGACCCCCATTAATAATTATAAATACTTTATTTTTAAAATAGTTATAATTGACAATAAATATTTAGTTATGATTAGACCACTCTTAAAATTATGGAGTAAAATACTACTAATTGTAATAATAGTTATAAACACTTACTTTATTTAAAAAAAAATAAATTCATATATTTCATATAGATTATGATTAGCTCTCTTTTAGCTAAATTATATGGAATTATTTTTTAAAATAAGCTTGGTGTATGGTTATAAAGTCACATAAAAAGAGTTAAAGGCTAGGTCGGATTTAAGAGCTATCATTCAACTGCGGACCAACTTGTTATGCTTTGGATCATTGCTCAGAAGTGTCACAATAATAAAACCAATCTCTTGTGTTGTCATTGACTTTAGAAAAGATTTTGACACAATTTCCATGACTAACCATTGGAATAGGTTAGAAGAGCTAAAAGTTCCTCTTGAGTTGAGAGCTATTGTGATAAGGTTGTACGAGAACATTATTGCCAAGTTTAGGAACACTAAAGGATGGTCAGAAGAAATTGATTGTAATATAGGATTTAAACAAGGTTTTCCTCTGTCCCTTACTCATTTTGGTGTTGATGTTTTAGCATCGGAGATGAACTTCCACATAGGTCTAGTGTTTGACACGTGGAGGTTGTCCAAAAATCATTTCGAACCTTTGTAATTCACTTTAATTAAATTTAATTATTAAAGTGAATACACTTTTATTAATTGAGTGATTAATCTAATAAAATGTAAAGTATTTATATTAGTGAATTAGATGAATCTCAACCATTGATTTGGACTTAATCTCAACCGTCAATCTCATTGAGAGATTAGGGTTATGGAGACTTAATCATCAATGATTATGTTAGATTCGGTCAAAACTTAATGTTATAAAAGGAAGTAAAATTGAAAGTAGAAGACATTGAGAGTCAGTGACTCACATAGAGAGCGAAGAAGGAATTTTTCTCAGACATAGAGTGACTCACAAATGTGTTGAGACATAGAGAGAACAAAGAAGTAATTTTACTTAGTACGAAAGACGAGAGAACAAGTAGTAGCAACAAGTGGAAGAACAACCCAAAAACAAAAAATTCATGGAGGCTGTACTATCCAACAGGGAGGCAGAGACAATATGATTTCTGGGGTCGTGCAACAAGCAGGAAAATCTAGTGCAGATCTAAGTTACCAGCGGGAAGATATAGCAGATATGAGGTACCAACAGATAGATCTACCAGATATGGGATACTATAACAGATCTTCTTGCTGCTACCTTAGATCTACCCCTTGGTACCTCAGATATGAGGTACCGACAGATAGATCTAGCATATCTGGGATACTAGCGGAAATATATAACATATATGAGATACCATTGGATAGATCTAGTGGATATCTGAGGTACCAACGGGTAGATCTAAGGTAGCAACAAGAAGATCTAACAAATCCGAGGTACCAACACGAAGATCTAGTAGATATGAGGTACCAACGAACATATATAGTGTATAGTTGAGGTACCAATAGACAGATCTAGTGTAGATATGAGGTATCAACATGTAGGTCTAGTAGATTTGATGTACTGGCATACAAGTCATGTAGATTTGAGGACCAACAAGAAGATCTAGTGTAGATCTGAGTATCCAAAAGGAAGATCTGGGTAGATCGGGCAAAGGGTTTCTTCAGCTAAGGGCCAAAACAACAAGGTTTTGTTGTAATTTGATTCTTTTCTTAGTGGGCTATTTTCCTAGTTAGGGAGCCCTTGTAAGCTTGGAGTAATTTAATGAAAATCTAATCTTTGAAGGGAAAAAAATTCTCCGTGTGTGGAAATTGGTGTATTTTGTTTTTGCTATATTTTTTTATTTTATTTCCGATAGTTAAATTTTTAGTCAGTGCATTTTATTCTATGTTTAGAAATATTATTTTTTGCAAGTTTTGCTTGAGAACATAAGGTGGCAAAGTGTCTAGGTGTTGGAATAGATTTTTTAACATGGTATTAGAGCAAGCTAGGAATCTTAAGGGGAAGCCAATTTCCAGCAGATATGAAACCCCAATACTAAGGGTTTCATGGGTGCTTGAAGGACTAAGCACACAAATTTCAGGAAGGACAAAATGTATGTTTGTGGGGTACACCGAGACTTCGAAGGCTTACATGATCTTCATTCCAACAAAATGGAGAACTGTGGTGAGTCGAGATGTAAAGTTCGAGGAGGAATTTTCATCTAGGAAGTTGCATGAGACCCTTCCAGTGACAAAATATGGGGAGCAAGAAGCTTCGAAGGTTGAGCCAGCCTCCAGTTCAAGGAGTCAACCTTTAGTTGGGGAGGAGGATTTAACAACTCCTTCCAGTTCAAGGAGTCAACCTTTAGTTGGGGAGGAGTCAACAACTCCTTACAGTTATGTCAAGAGACCTCGATGGTTCATGTAAACATTGAGGGATGCTTAGGAGCATGTTGAGGCTCCTAGGAGCACATTCAGGGAGAGCAGGCCCCCAAAGAAGTTTTCAAACTATATGGTGCTAATGAGTAGCATCATTGATTCCGAGTCTTCTAGTTTTTAGGAAGCAACAAAAAAACAAGTTTGGAGGAATTTCATGATGAAGGATGATGTGTGAGAAATGATGGAAGGATCAGAGAGAAAGCTAGCTCCAGGTGGTTCTTCAAGAAGTTCCTTCCTTGCTAAGACGAAGTGTTGATGTTTTAACATCAAACATGAACTTCTGCATAGGTCTAATGTTTGGCATGTGGAAGTCGTCCAAAGTGTATATTTTAACCTTGGATAGTATCTACTGCAAACATATATTCAGTAAAAGAACAAAAAAGATACAATGGAAAATACAAACATTACACAAAGATTTCCCCCCTGGAAACCCAAACCGGGAAAACCAACATATTCTAGATTCATTCATAGTGATACATTGTTTACAATACAATATACATATAGGATCCAACGACATCCAAAACCCTAACCCAATGACCTGGATTAGTTAACAACCCTAATTCCTTAACCGAAAATACAAAACCATCGACAAAGAAACCATGTGTCGAAAAACCACCTAAAATATGTGACACGTTTTCCGAGGCATAATTTTTTTTCTCGAGGGCACTGCCCTCGAACCCCCGCATGGGGGGTATTCGCCCCCCTATACCCCCTAAGGGGGGGCCTAACGTCCCCCCCCCCCTCAAACCCCCATGCGCGCTCGACACATACTCTCAGACACTACTACTCGTGCAAAGAATATAACACCCAACACAAAGGTCCTTTCAGACCTTTGTAATTCACTTTAATTAAAGTTAATTATTAAAGTGAATAGACTTTTATTAATTGAGTGATTAATCTAATAAAATGTAAAGTATTTACATTAATGAATTAGATGAATTTCAACCATTGATCTGGAATTAATCTCAATCGTCGATCTCATTGAGAGATTAGGCTTATGGAGACTTAGTCATCAATGGTTATGTTAATATTTGTCAAAACTCAAATTTATAAAAGGAAGGAAAAGTGAAAGGAGACACTAAGAGTCGATGACCCACATAGAGATCAAAGAAATAGTTTTTCTTAGACATAGAGTGACTCACAGTGTGTTGAGACACAAAGAGAGAAAATAAGGAATTTTGCTCAGTCCAAAGGAGGAGAGAACAAGCAGTAGTAGCAAGTGGAAGAACAACCAAGTAGCTATAAATTCATGGAAGTCATACTATACAACAAGGAGGCAAAGGCCATACAATTTATGGGGCCGTGTAACCAATAAACAGATCTAGTGCAAATTTGAGGTACCGATGGGAAGATCTGGCAGATATGAGGTACCATCGGACAAATCTAGCAGATCTAAGGTACCAATGGACAAATATAGTAGATATGAGGTACTAGCACACATATCTAGTGTAGATATGAGGCACTGATAGGCAAATCTAGTAGATATGAGGTACCAACGAACATGTCTAATGGAGAGTTCAGGTACTAGTGGACAGATCTAGTGCATATATGAGGTATGAACATGCATATCTAGTATATCTGAAGTACTAGAAGGAAGATATTGTAGATCTAAGGATCAACATGCAAACCTAGTGTAGATTTGAGTGTCTAGTAGGCAGATATGGACAGATTAGTTAGAGGATTTTTTCAGCGGAGGGCCAAAACAACCAATTTTTTTTGTAATTTGATTCTTTTCTTAGTGGGCTATTTTCCCAGTTAGGGAGCCCTTGTAAGCTTGGAGTAATTTAATGAAAAGTTGATCTTTGAAGGGAGAAAATTTCTGTGTGTGTGTGGAAATTGGTGTATTTTGCTTCCATTGTATTGTTTTTCTTCCCAAGAGTTAAATTTCTAGTCAGTGCATTTTATTCTATGTTCAAAAATATTATTTTCTGCAATTTTTGCTTGAGAACATAAGGTGGTAAAGTGTCTAGGTGTTGGAATAGACATTTTAATATTTGGCATATAAATTGAAAATTTAGAGGGTTGTTTGGAAGAAGAAAGTTGTGTTGACCTAACTCTTGCTGGTATAGTCATCATCCTTCTACTTTATGCTGATGATATTGTTCTTATGGTGAGGAGTCCCTATGATCTTGATAAGCAACGAAAAATCCTCAAGGATTTTTTCTCTAGTATGAGTATCACTATTAACACTAACAAAATAAAGGTTTTGATAATTAAATCCAAAAAGATCACTTATGTTAATTTCATGCGTGACAACAACAACTTGGAGGAAATGACTTCATACAAATATCTCAGAATCGATCTTCATCACAAGCTTAACTTGAACTATAACATTGAGAAAAGGATAAATGGAGGGTGGAAAACTTATTATGGACTTGAAAATAGTTGTAAGTCAGTGGACCTTTGGCTATGGGATAAGAAGAAAATCCTCTTTGAGAATTTTGTCACTCTTGTTATCTTATACGGTTGTGAAGTTTGGTGTTGTGACATCTTTAAAGAATTGTGGAGAAAGATAGAGAAAATCAAAAAGTGTTTGTTACTTATAATCTCAAAATTAAAGGGGATACACCCTAGCCTATCCTCATAGAAGTGGGTATTTCCCCATTGAGAGCATGACTATGACTACGTACCTAGTGTACGAGAACAAAATAAACAACATGGAAGACAAGAGGCTTCCTAAGATTTCTTCAAACTCCATTCAAAACCGGTTGCATCTCAATTAGGGGTGGCATAAAGATGCCAAGTCTTAGCTAAATCATTAGGGAATAAAAGAAGAGATTACTTTGCAGAATACCGATAATATTAAAAATAGTATTACTTCTAAATTTAAAAAGAAATTATGGTGCAATAGAGAACTAGAAGATACAATAAAATTGAGATGCTATAAGGAAGTGATCAAGCCTAATATAGAAGATAAAAAATATCTCTATGTTTTAACTAGCTTAAAGAAGAAAATCAACATTGCTAAAATAAGAACAAACTCTCACAAGCTCCATAGTGAAACAAGGCTTTGGACAATTCCTAACACATTGCGGGTCTAAAGAATTTGTCATCTTTGTGCCACTGAGAGGGTTGAAGATAAAAAACACTTTCTCATAGAATGTCTTGTGTACATCCACTGTTAGATTACAATTTCAAAATATTTGTTACAATACCAACCTTCCTAACCTTTTAATTCATCCAAACTGTGGTGATTCAGGAACGCTTCTCTTAAAGCTTTTCAACTACAAAAATAAAATTCTAAAGCAAACCAAGTTATTCCTTACCTTTCTTAAGGTTTGATAAACCGAATTTAGATTTTATGGATGCTAACCATCATCATGATCATCATCATATGTGTTCTATTAATTCTTTGAAATGAATGATTCTATATATTTGATAAACTTCTTAAACCTATAATTGGTGATTATCCATCTTAATAGTACAAATAATATGAACTCATTCAATTATTGTACAAATCCAATCTATTATATTAATAATGTTTGAATGATTAAAGTCTAGAGATAATAATAATTTGCTAATCTTATGTTCATAAATCTTCATTAACAACCATAATAATAACATATTTATTGGATTCACTCTCATTTAT
>ML777279.1:1828986-1878490 GCA_009831015.1 Picea engelmannii | reverse complement strand
ATTGTGCTTCTTATTATTCTCAAGACTTCCTATTTAATACCTTCATCTAGTGCCTGTCACTTTCTCACTGTATTCATAAACTGAAAATTAGAATAAGGAATGACAACTCCTTGTTTGTCTCCATAGGGAATTGGGGTAAATGCTAAGTATACGAAGCAACAAAAATCAGCTTGCTTGTTAACAAGTAGTGAGGTGAGCTTGCGATAATTTCTTTATTCTAAAATAATGTGAGGCGTTTCATTAAAAAATAAAATCATAGTTGGCCATGGACATCTTTAGTTTACCCAACCGAGAAACAGAAATAGCCAGCCCTTAAAACTGAACTTTAGTTATGCAGATAACAGTAACATCATGTACTTTTGTATGGATGTGTGTATTTTCTTATTCAATCAACAGGCTAAATTCCAAAAATTTATTTACCATTTATAATTTAGTATTCAATTTTGTCTTGAAGGTTAGCTCAATTGGTTGGTGCCACCATTGTTGTCAAGATTTGGTAATCCAACACGCTTACGCTTTGCAGGTCCCTGGTTCGATTCCCATAGATCAGATGCACCAAGTCTATGCCCAACAAACCAATGGCAGCACAATTGCATTGTTTGACTTCTAAATACTGAATCCTTCATGGCATTGAATTTCTTGATTGATTTCAATGTGTTGTATTTTGGTCCCAACCTATAAGCACTCACGTAAAATGAGTGGTTTTCGACTTGAACACCGAGAGCTGGATAAAGCTCACGATGCAAATGCCTTCTTCGTTATCATTGCCAGCCCTTGTGAAATGTCGTGGCCGTCTTTTATTCATCGGGAGCTTTAATCCATTCACCCCATGAGAAGCAAACTCAATTGCATTAAAATCAATTCAGATTTGGATGCTCATTCACAAGTTTTAGAAAAGGAAAATTATTAAATACACCAACAATAATATTCATAATGTAAGGTCAACTTTAACCATGGTCTATATCAGTGTACTCGGATGCAATAACTATGCAATATTTGCCCACTCTTTGGGATCTCTTGTTCTAAATAACTCTTGTTGTTTGTTCATCTTGTTAAATATATACAAATCCGTTTCCACGTCTTTCTTATTTTTTCTCTAGAAACCTTGCCCCTGGCATTAAAAGACCTTGATATGGTTGCTCAGCACGAATAGCCACCTCAGCGGTAGATCAGATCTGTATTTGTTTGTATATCGGAGAGTATATTGAATATTAGCTGCAATGCTCATCATTGAAACTCGTGGTAAAGAATCGGTTTTAGAATTATGAATGCAGGTAGCTCGGAGTTGATCATCCTCAATGGTGGTCCCTAGAAATCCATATGACCAGCCTCATGCAGCTTTGAAACCCTTCCAAAATAGATCAGGATAAGGGCACTGAGTTTATCTAGCACGGACGTCCCCATGCAACACGGGAATATACGTGTGAACCCGACCCTCCTCATCTCCACTTTTCTCGTCATCACTAAGGCTCCACCCCCCATCTTCTATGTTAATCCCGATTCTCCATCACAATTCAAAATGTGTTAATCCCGATTCTCCATCACAATTCAAAATGTGGTATTCGTAGATGAAAAGTGGGTAATTAAGGGGCACTGACCAGGTATTTGCTTCTTTACATTGAACCCCATCCAGTCAATGTTATTTGGGGAGATACCAGTTTTCTTGTGCAGGCAACCCTCAATGTTGCTGCTATGAGCTTAACCATGACCATCAAGGTGTGCATTGACCATAGGATCATGGCTTTTGGGAATGATATGGTAGTTGTACTTGTTATCTCTGGGAATGCTTTGGGTTACTCTTTGTTTTTTGGCCTTCCCCTATGTGGGAAGTTTTTCCTCTCCTACTTCGGAATATTATTATCGTTGGACTTGATCCTTTCAGCGCCTGGTTTTAGTGATAATTTTGTGCACATCTGTGATTATTTTAAATCAATGGAAATCATCAAAATCCTCATACTTCTTCAACAGAGTGAGACTATATAAAATATCTCTCCATCTTATGTTATATTAGTTCATCCTTAATTACAAAGGAAAAAAAGTCGTCTCCAGACTTTTGGAATAGTATTATCAAGAGATTTACATCAAATCATATCCTTTAAAATCCTTACCTTCTTCCAAAATTCTAAAAAAAATCCTTACCTTCTTCTAAATTTCTATAAAAAAGTATACGAAGACTCACATTATCAGTAATACACCTCACATTATCAGTAATACACTTGAAAAAATGACAACAAAAAATAATCCAACCGAATTACTCCAAGTCTAGTGTCATATGTAAATGAAAAATTAATAAAAAGGTCCCAGATCATACTCAAAGAGGTGTTCTTGTTGTGCCCATATGTGATAGGTACATAGGTACCTAGGGCCATTTGAAGTCCAACTTTAAACAAAGAAACTGCAAACATGTTTCATTATATATATATATATCCCCAAGGGTTAGCTTAATTGAGTGAACCATCCGCCCAAACTATGTTGCCAATGGGGAACCGCCCAAGCTATGTTGTCAATGAAGAGGTCATAGATCATAGGTTCAAATCCTATCATGCCCTAGGCATTATTATGGTTGGAGGTTGAGTCGTCCTCCATCTAGCTATTATGAAGATGAGGAATGAATCCCACGAGGTTTTCCTTGGAATGTGTGCATATTCTAGGGAAAACCTTGTGAGGAAACTAATGTATGCTTCTCCATGTTCATGGATGACATCTCTAGTAAACTTGTTAGTGTAGATTAGTGCACTAGGCATTAGACATTTGTTGACATAGAACTATCCAAATGCTCAACAACATTGGCAACAACTAGTTGAGCTAAACCCTTAGCCAATATATATAAGAAGCACATAAAACATGAGTATTGGGGGCATGTATCCAAATAATGATACATACAGGCTACAAGACTATATTGATGGTGTGTTGATTTTTTACACCTAAGAGTAGATTGCACATGCAAATTTGAATGTACAATGAAGACTTCTCCAATCTATGTCAAGAGATAAAAGTTGATTTCATTTATGTATATACATTTATCCAACGAGACGGGGAAAGCCTATTTATACAAATATAAAATCTCTATCTCCTTATCAAAACTATCATTATAGGGTAACTAGACACTTATTTACATAATAAATACTAAGCATACTAATGGTATGTGGTAGTCCTTATTTGATATAATTGTCCTTGTAAAAATAGTCTATAAAATGGCCTAAGCATCTATTAAACCCTAAATAGTGGCTCTTTACCCCTTAATTGGGGCATATTACATTAGTAATGTTATTTTATTTATGTCGGCTTTAGTCCATTAGTTGTAATTATACCTCCTAGTCTCCTATATATACCAATGAGACATTTTCATTTGGATTCATCTTGTAATTGGGCATTTATGTGGGCATAAGGAGGTTGCCCCCTCGAAGAGGCTTATTATCTGAATTTATCTCTTTTTCAAGGCGTTGAGTACCTATTCTGAGGTTTTTCTATGCTATATTGATATTTGGTTATTAACATATGGTATCAGAGCTCAAGGTCTTGGGGTTTCGCTGCTACATCTGAGACACCTTGGCATTTTCGCTATAACTTTTTTTCTACAACGTTTCAGAAGGAACGACTTGGAAAATATTTAGTAGACGGATTAAGGTACGTTGGGTTAAAATTTCAGCTCCTGAGGCCGTAAACTTTCGAAGATATAGCCTGTGTAAGATAGGGCTCTGGAATCATCCTAAACTGAGTCATTGCCAAATTTTCGCTATAAATTTTTTTTTCTGTAACGTTTCAGACCTTGAACTTCGGAGGCTATTCACAGAAATTAGTAAGGTATATGTGGTAAAAATTTCTTCTTCTGGGTTATCTTACATTTGTAGATACACCCTATAGAAGATAGGGTATCTGACTAGTCCTATTGACTAGTCTCAAGCAGGTGTTCCGGGTAAAACAATCATAAATTCTTCCTAGAGTATCCAAATTGAGTAAGACTAGTTGCATTGGATAGTGGACAGTCTGTAGTATTTCGGGTATGAGTTTCAAAATTTAATATCAATTATTTTGTGCGGGGCACACTATACAAGTGAGATCTCCTGGAAAGGCAAAAAATCAACAAGTTGTGGGGAAGTTATTGCAAATTCCACTTGGCACATCCAATTTTGATCAGAACTGTGGCATTGCAGAGAATAAATATCAGAGAACTACAAAAAAAGAAAGTTTCATACTCAGAAGGGCCGAAACTTTGAAGATACAACAGAAGAAAGATTGTCTAGCAGAACAACCTCAAAATCAAGGTTCAAAAGTGATACTTGGCCAACATGCCACCCAAAAAGGGAACTTCTACACCAAATAAACCTCCAGATAGTCCTACTTGGACTTTTGATGAAGGTGAAGAAATGTGTAGGGACATAAATGAATTACAAAAGAAGACAGTGACAAAAGATGAATTGGAGGCAATAATGGATACTAAGATGGATGGTTTAAAAATGGAGATCATAGAAGGAATGAAAAATTTCCTAATAGAGAGGACACCTGAAAGTGAAAATGTGTCCCATGAAATTCATGATGATGAAACAAGGAAGATGAATCAAGAATGAAGAAACTCCAACTTTGGGTTAAAGACCAACCACGTTTCTAAGATCGATATGAGGAAGTTTGATGGCAATGATCCAATCACATGGATACTTCAGATGGAGCAATTCTTTGATCTACATAATGTGCCACATACACAAAATGTACAAATTGCTTCTTTATATTTAGAACCCAATCAATTTGTATGGTATCGATGGCTTTGTTCCCGCAAATCACTCGTCACTTGGACAATTTTCACGGAAGAAATGATAGCACACTATGAGGAGACAAGGAGCAATACCTTCTTTAGCCAATTGATAAATCTAAAGCAAAAGGGTTCAGTTACATAGCACATTGAGAACTTCCAAAGATTGAATATAAAGGTAACAAATATTCTAGATGAGCACTTGATTGATGTATTCATAGGAACTTTAAATGATAACATTCAACATGAGGTTCGACTTTGGGAACCCAAATCATTGGAGAATGCATTCAGGGTGGCAAGAAATGTTGAAAGTAAAAATATGGCTATGGCTACTAGAAGGACCAATCCTAACATCTATAGAGAGAATAATGCTCCTTCTTCTAAAACACCTCAACCTACAAGGTTGACACCTCAACATTTGGAGGAAAAAAAAGCAAAAGGTTTATGCTTTAATTGTGATAGCAAGTATAGTAAGGGACATAAGTGTGGTGAGAAGAAATTATTCTACATAGATTGTGAAGAGGAAGAAGAAGAAGAAGAAGAACAAAAACCATCTCAAGATGAAAACGTAGAAGCAATTTCGTTTGAAGAGTTGACTCCGACTATATCGTCTAATGCATTAGCTGGAATTAACACTCTTCAAACCCTCAAGATCGAAGGATATATCAAAAAGAACAAGGTAATAGTCCTAATTGATTATGGTACTACTCATAATTTCATTCACTATAAATTATCCAAAGCTCTCAATTGCTTTGTATATCCAGCGCCAGAGTTTCAAGTAATGATTGCAGATGGAGGAACTATCAATTGCTTAGAAAAATGCAATAAGATCAATCTTACTATGGAGGAATATGTAATGAATAGTCCAATGATTTCTATACCCATGGGTGGTGCTGATGTTGTACTAGGAATCCAATGGTTACAATCATTAGGAACAATGGCTTTTAATTTTCAAGAACTTTTCATGAAATTTTCATTGGAAGGAAAATAAATTGAGTTAAGAGATATCACAGGGAAACCCGGTAAGGTGATAAGCTCTAATGGCATGACAAAATTATTGAAAAAGGGACATCAAGGTGTTATTGCTCAACTATGCTCACTAGATGTTCAAACATCTAAGCCATCTATTCCTCTAGATCTCCAAGGGATCATTGATAAACATTCCAAAGTATTTGAAGATATTCCCAAAGGTTTTCCACCCACTCGAAATCATGATCATGATATTGACCTAATTCATGGGAGTGTTCCTCCTAACATCAGGCCATACTGATACCCTTATGCCCAGAAGAGTGAAATTGAGCGTATGGTTGAAGAAATGTTAGAGGCTGACATTATTATATATAGCCAAAGTTCTTACTCTACACCAGTGGTAATGGTATTCAAGAAAGATGATTCATGGTGTATGTGTCCAGATTATAGAGAGCTCAACAAGATCACTATTAAATATAAGTTTCCCATTTTCGTCATTGATGAATTGTTAGATGAACTACATGGAGCAATCTATTTCACAAAGTTGGATCTTCGTTCAGGGTATCATCAGATTATAATGAAGGAAGAAGACATCCCAAAAACAACATTCCGAACTCATGAAGGCCATTATGAATTTTTGGTCATGCCTTTTGGCCTTACAAATGCACCTTTGAAAATCTGTGTTAGTATTTTTTGACGATATACTAATCTATAACAAGTCTTGGGAGGATCATGTGCAACATGTTGACAAGGTGCTACAACTACTAAAGGAGCAACAACTATATGCCAAACCATCCAAATGTTACTTTGGAGTGAAGGAGGTAGAGTATTTGGGTCATATTGTATCTCATGAAGGTGTCAAGGTAGACCCTAACAAGATTAAGGCCATGATGGACTATTCGATTCCCAAAACATTGAAGAATCTTAGAGGATTTTTGGGTTTGACAAGTTATTACCGCAAGTTTGTTCGGCATTGTGGAAGAATATCAACACCTTTAACGACACTAACTAAGAAGGATGCATTTTCATGGACTCTTTCATGGACTCCAGAGGCAATTGAAACTTTTGAACAACTTAAAGAGGTGATGTGCAAAGCTTCTGTCTTGACCACTCCAGACTTCACAAAAACCTTTATTGTCGAATGTGATGCCTCGGGAAATGGAATTGGTGCTATCCTAATGCAAGAAGGAAGGCCCCTAGCTTTTGAAAGTCAACCACTCAAGGGAAAGGACTTACACAAACCCATTTATGAGAAGGAAATGATGGCAATACTACATGCATTGAAGAAATGATATCCTTACCTAATAGTCTTAAATACTTCAAGGTCAAAACAGATCATGATAGTCTTAAATACTTCTTGGAACAAAGACTATCTTCAGAAGAACAACACAAATGGGTAACCAAGATATTGGGTTATGATTTTGGAATCGTCTATAAAAAAAGGGAAGCAAAATGTTGTGGTAGATGCACTCTCAAGAAAACATGAAGATGTTGAGGCCTTTCTTTGTGCTATCTCGATCATCCAACCCGATTGGATAATAGAAGTAAAGGATAAATGGAAGAATGACGAAAAAATGTGGACTCTCATTCAAAGATTGCAACAAGATTCCAGTGCATCAGATACATTTACATGGAAAAATGATTCACTATGGTACAAAGATCGCTTATATTTATGTAAGAACTCCCAACTCAAACAAAATGTACTATTGGAATTGCACACCTCTCCAGTGGGAGGGCACTCAGGATTTTTGAAAACCTATCATAGGGTCAAGAAGGAATTTTTTTGGGATGACCTTAAAACTGATGTTCAAAGGTTTGTGGCAAAATGCTTGGTTTGCCAACAAAATAAGGTGGAAACAATTAAGACCCCAAGTATTTTACAACCATTAGCCATCTCAAGTCAGTGCTGGGAGGAGGTTTCCATGGATTTCATCAGAGAGTTACCTAAGTCTGAAGGAAAAAGTGTCATCATGGTTATTGTTGATAGACTGACTAAGTACACACACTTTTGTGCACTCTCTCATCCCTTCAAAGCCAGTACAGTTTCTACAGCATTCATGGAGACAATTCAAAAGCTACACGGCAGCCCAAAGATTATTGTAAGTGACGTAGATCCCATCTTCACTGGACATTTTTGGACATAATTATTTTCTTGTTTGGGTACTCAATTGGCTCATAGCTCATCCTATCATCCTCAATCTGATGGACAAACCAAGATAGTGAAAAAATGTCTGGAAGGCTACCTTTGTTGCTTTGTCTTTGATAAACAAACACAATGGTTCAAATGGTTACCATTGGCAGAATGGTGGTATAACACTTCCTTTCATACTGCAACAAAAATGACACCATTTATGACACTTTATGGATACCACCCTCCTTCCATCATTTCTTCTCTAAAAGAAACATCTAAGGTTCAAGTAGTGGAAGATCACATCGAGCATCAACAACAAGTTCTCCAAATATTAAAGGACAACCTGACCATGACACAAAATCGCATGAAACAACAAGTAGATCAACATCGTAGTGAAAGAAGTTTTGAAGTAGGGGATTGGGTGTTTTTAAGACTACAACCATACAAACATATGTCCCTCAAGCAAGCCAAGAATGATAATAAATTATCACCAAAGTACTATGGCCCTTATAAGGTGTTGCAAAAGATTGGTACTATGGCATACAAATTGGAATTGCCTGCATCTTCACGAGTACACCCAATGTTTCATGTTTCATGCTTAAAGAAGGTTATAGGTGACAAGATCTCAGTTCAAACTATATTGCCAAAACTTGACGAGGAAGGAAAAATCATATTGGAGCCTGAAGCCATCACTGACACAAGAATTCGCCAACTAAGGAATAGACCCATTTTAGAGTATCTCATTAAATGGAGGAAACTACCGGCTGAAGATTCCACTTGGGAAGATGAGTCTTTTATACAGAAGCATCCAGAGTTACTTAAGTGTCGCGGAAAACACTTGTCTCAAGGGGAGGGGCATGTTAAGCCCTAAATAGTGACTCATTACCCTTTAATTGGGGCACATTACATTAGTAATGTTATTTTATTTATGTCGGCTTTAGTCCATTAGTTGTAATTATACATCCTAGTCTGTAATTATACCTCCTAGTCTTCTATATATACCAATGCGACATTTTCATTTGGAATCATCTTGTAATTGGACATTTATGTGGGCATAAGAATGTTGCCCCCTCGAAGAGGCTTATTATATGAATTTATCTCTTTTTCAAAGCGTTGAGTACCTATTCTGAAATTTTTCTATGCTATATTGATATTTGGTTCTTAACAGTTTAGTAACATGACTTATTGTTGGGTGTAAAATTCTATTACCTATTATTTAATGACACAACTTTTTCTAGAATTTTTTTAATGTGCTTTGAATCACTAAATTAAGCTTTAAGTTCAACGAAACTAGCATAATCAAACAATGCAACATTAAAAGATAATTAAAATGTACTTAAAAAAACAAACACATGAAATATATAATGACGTTGGAATTTATATAAAATGTATATTAAGTATAAAAGTACTTGGCTCTCACCTTATTTATCCAACAAGGTTGATCTTGTATGTGTATAAAGTGGTACACGAGAAACGTTAAATGCTCATTGCAACCATAATTCTATCATAATCACAGAGAGTAAGAAAACATGTTCAGACATGGTTAAACAATGTCTAATGGTGATGGAGACATCTTAAAAGTCATGCCCACATTAATCAAGAAAGATGTTACAAAAAAACTGCAGTTTGGGTGATGCTTAACATTTTGAGGGTTAAAGTCATTAAAATGATTTAGTAATAACAATCTACCAAAGATTGAATTTAGAGGTCAAAGTGCCTGCAAAGTGGCATGTATCTAAATGAAGGACGGGTAATATTTTTGGATGTCGCGTGTGAACTAGAGTGCATACTAACTAGATAGAATATTTGTTGCACTCATGGGGATGCCTCAGGCTAGTGAAAGTGGTTGCATTGTCATTTTCCTTTTGATGAGCATGATAAGGATGAGTGCCAAACTCTTGTGTATAGTTGAATTAGCAATAATCATATGCACACTATCGACACTCAATATTATCTATCCCTTAAACAAATCTCCATCCTTAAGCTTTATTCACTTGCCCCTTATAAGTGTTGGGAGGCATACAACAAGCAAGCCAAAGCATGTGAAAGTCTATGATCAATGGAAGTAAAAGGTAGGACATGTGAGTGTAGGGGACTTTGATCAAAATTGTAATCAAATTAATCAATTAGCTACTCAAATTTAAGCAATTTTCTACTCTATAAGTATGAAAAACTCAATCTCATGAAGACAAAATTGCTTAGATATATGTAATTTCAACTATTTTAATGCAATATGTGTTTTATCTTCAATTTTGAACACCATGTTAAAGTTACGACTTCTATTAAGAAACATTCGATTAACCCAAGAAGGGGTTCAAAACCTCCTCCTTAATGCCATTTATAATGTCTCTAAAATGAAAATTAAATAGTATTCCTATAAGTTATCATTATATATCTAAAAATGATAGCATAAAGTAGATAATAATATATATATCGAGAGGGATTATATTAATTGATCCTGTGATCTATGCATAGATAAATTGATCAAATCCCACCTGCATTTATCTTCTTTTTCAAGTTGGAAGAGTTTGGATCCAAAGGTGAGGAGTGAGGAGTTCTTCACCATTGGAAAATGTTAAATTCACATGAGGGCTTTTCCTAGAACCATGGGGTCACCTTGAGGTAGTAGTAAAATCTGTGGTTGCACCCAGATGGATTATATTAAATGATCATGTGACTCATGCACACATAAATGGATCAAATCCCACCCACATGTTTCTCATTTTAAAGCTTTACGAGTGAAGAGTATTTAGAGAATGATCACTAGATAAGGTTTATGTAAAAAACATATGTACCAAATATATATAGATTCTTCATCCATGGAAGCATGGATTAAGGACCCTACTAAAAAATATTCAAGTGGATCGATATTTTGGAAGGAAATGGTGATGTCTTTTCCACTTGCAAGCATAGCATTGTCTTGGAAGATTGTAAATGTTCTATGTTCTCAACCATTCGACTTAGTTCGTGATCTAATTTGGCTCAAATTATCTCACCCAATATAGGCCCCACAACATATTCATTGTATGGAATTTTGTGGAAAAGAATAATATGAAGGGGCACCAGGTTGTCTAATGGAAGTCAATAGGTATGGTATCGAGAAAGGTAATGGTTTTTGTGGGCAACAAACCTTCCATTGTAGAATAAAGTGATGCAATAAAAGGGATTGAGCCTGAACTCTTTAACATGGTTTCCTCCATGGTAGATTAAAATCTACAAAAAGTTTGATGACATGGATCTTAGAGTGAAGAAATGGAGTAGGCACCATAATCTTCTCAAGAGTAATTTAGAAGCAATGAAAAACATAATAAGGGAGTAAGTAGTCCAAACTCCAACACATTATGCCTGCCACCATCCCACTCATCATTTCCACCACCAAAACATTGATCCAACATGAGTTCTTGTATTGGTTTCACACACAAGATAAAAATGGATGTACCAAAATTTGACGATGAGGATGATTGTGAAGGTACAAGATGGATTAATAAACTCAAACACTATTGTGACATATATCAAATACACGATGATGAAGAAATAATTAATCTTGTATCAATGCACTTGGAGAGATTAGGTTGTCACTGGTTCTTATGGTGGAACTAAAAATATCGAGCATTAGCAAGAGTCTGGTTATACTCAATTTTTTTTTTTTCAAAAAAAAATCAAGATACATATGAGAAGGAAGTTTTCACCAAACTCACTTGATTGCAACAATTTGGCATAATGAAGGAGTATTTTCATGATTTGCATGTACTAGCCACTTGCATTGAGGACCTATTTGATGAGTGGCTACTACAAATTGCCATATCATGGTTGAAAGAGAATACTAAAAAAAGGTCAAATTACTAGATATCAAAGATGTTGAGAAAGCGTGACGAAAATCAAAACTTGTGGAAGAGAAATAAATATCCTATCAACAACCCCCTTGTCCCCAATTTGAAAAATATGTTGGGTTGTGACAACACACCTTTTAGTTACATTCGTTTGGGCAGAGGTTTCTCAAGCGTTTGGATTTCCATATGAATGGAAACACTTGAGAATCTCCTTTTTAAATGAAGAATCCCACGAGGAGCTTCTTGAGATTTGTATTCATTTCTCCACAGAGCAATAAAGAATACCATTACCCCCATTTCATTCTTGATTGCTATGAGATGTATTTATGTTCTTCTCTGTTGTGTGATGTTTTATATTTCTCTATTTTTTTCTTTGTTCATGAATTCTATTTGTAGGCCTAAAGTCCAACAAGTGGTATCAGAGCTGAGGTCGAGTGAAAGTTTGTGAGAGCTGAGAGAAGATTGTCATTTTTGCGTAGAGAAGGAGAGTTTGTTGCAAGGGAACCAATGGTTTGGCACTCTGTCTGTGAGGAGGAAAAACCCTATGAGTTCGAAAGGCTGTTGGACGCTAAGGAGAAAGGCCGATGGGGCAACAAATTTGGAAGCCACGACAACGGTTAGAGCAAGGTTTCCTCTTGGGTATATTGTTTACATATTCCAATTTCTACAATTTGAACTTTGGAGGATGCATTCAAAGTGTTTGACATAATGCCTCAATGAGATGATCATGGACCATTATGATGAATTGTTGAAGGAGGAAGAGTTAGATCTAGCAGTGATGGTGTCAAGTTAAGCATGGAAGTGGAGTGTTGATGGGCTTACTCAGATTCAAATCAATGGTGGCTAGTGGTTGGTCCACAAAAAGGTTGGAGGTTTTGAATGCAAGGTTCGAGGTGGAAATGACACCTTCTTATATGCAAATGGGAATACGAATGTAAGACCCAGTTAGGCATGCATACCCCAGGTTTGAAATGTCACCGGTAAAGTCTAGACGACCTAGGTGATAGGGGGATCATGCAATATTCCTGGATACCATGTCTTTGAGGGAAGTTTGGCTAATTTTGGTCATGGGGGGAAGTTAGGTCAAGACTAGTTGTGGTTTTTTGGGGCACATGTTTCTGGTAGCTCATGGTTTTAGATCCCATGTATTGCATGCAATGAAGCATTGAAATTTTCCCGGAGGTGAGAAGGTGAAGGCTCACTTGGTTGGCTTGGTCGGATTCATTCAAGGAAGTACATCTTTGTTGGTTATGGTGATGTAGTTAAGGGATGCATATTGTGGGATCCTACTACCCACAAATCATCATTACCAGAGATGTGTACATGGAACAATCAAGAGTTGGATCGCAGAGGGTGATTTGCTTGTAAACTTAGGGAATCATTGTATGGCCTAAGGTAACCATGCAGTGGTACAAGATGTTTGATTCCTTCACAGTGAGCCAAATTTTATTAAGAAGTGAGTATGATCATCGTGTTTATGGCATATTCATTATCTTAGTGTTATGTTGATAATATGCTTATTGCAAGCAAAGCATGGTTGAGATAAACAAGTTAAAAACTCAATTGGCTAGGACTTTTGATGAAGGATATAGAAGCAACAAAACAAATATTAGGCATAGAAGTACACATAGACGAAAAAATGGTAAGCTATGGTTGTCATTGATGAGGTTCAGTATGACCTTTGTGAAACAGATAAATATCACTTTAACTTTCCATTGTAAGATTTATTTAAGTTTATGTCCTAGTAGTAAGGAAGAAAGGATTCTATGTCTCATGTACCTTATGCAAATGCAGTAGGAAGGTTGATGATTGCGATGGAATGTTCACATGCAGTTGGTGTTGTCAGTGGACACATGGAAAATCCAATTAAAGAGAATGGAAATGGGTGCTTCGATATCTGAGAAGCACGAGTATCACCTACAATGGTTGCAATGATTTAGTTTGTGGTTATGTTCATTCAGTGGAGGTGGGGTGGTCCATACTGGAGCAAACTTTGCAGACATGTTCACGTAACCGGTTTCGTTAGAGAAGCTGCGATAGTGTTTGGATTCTCTTGGATTGCAGAAAGGTGATGTTTGATTTGTTGGGCAAGGTATCAAGAAATTGTTGTCAAGGTGGATATTGTTGGGTTGTGGCAACACACCTTGTAGTTACATTTTTTTGGGTGGAGGTTTCTCAAGCGCTTGGATTTCCATATGCTTGGACACACTTGAGAATCTCTTGTTTAAATGAAGAAGCCAGTGAGGAGATTCTTGAGAATTGTATTCATTTCTCCACAAAGTAGTAAAGAATACCATTTCCCCCATTTCATTCTTGGCTACTATGAGATGTGTTTCTGTTCTTCTCTGTCGTGCGATGTTTTATATTTTTCTATTTTTGTCTTTGCTCATGAATTCTGCTTGCAGGCCTGAAGTTCAACAAAATCAAGTTCAAAATATATTCCTCCCCACAAAATGATTGTTCCATCAGATATGAGGAAGGACAAAAAATGGTGTTTTAAATGTCATGCACCTAATTGGAGTCCAAGTCATAAATGCAAGGACAAAAAGTTCTACCATTATGAAATAAATAGCAATGATAACAACAAGGATGAGGAGGCAGTCGAGACTTCCACATCTAACACAAAATCTGATAATGAAGAACCTAGTAGTCAAAATACCATCCTAACACTCTCCATTGTTGCAACAACAAGTATTTCTCAAGCCCAAACTCTTAAAGTTTTTGGTTACATTACAAAAACAAAAGAAACCTTTCTCATAGATAGTGGTAGTTCACATAATTTCATAGACACAATAATATACAAATAATTAAATGTGTTCGTCTACCCCACCTCTAACTTTCAATTCACAATGCTAGGAGACAAAACTGCTTCATGCAATGGGAAGTGCCATAGGGTAGAATAGTCTATTAACTACTACACATTAAAATCTCTAATGTTTTACATGGCTATCAAGGAGTAGTCGTTGTCCTAGGAGCCCAATGGTTGGCCACTATTGGTACCATCATGTTAAAACTACAAAAAAAATTCCTAAGATTTTATGAAAATGGAAAAAATACAAGTTTCTTGGAATCAAGAGCCCACCCTCCCAAATAGTCTTGTCCAATAGAATGGAGAAAACGATTAAGAAATGAACCCAAGACTATGTTTTACACTCTTATTCAATGGAGGGAGCTCTAGATGAAATAGAGAATCCAAAAGTACTTGATGAGATTCTTGGAGATATAATACCATTTTCCAAGACTTACCTCATAGGCTACATATAGAATGATCTAGAGATCACATCATAGAACCGAGGAAAATTTTAGGGGATAAATTTCGTCCATGGACTAATTTTCCATGCCTTTTCCAAAGAAAGATTTGCCAATTTCCATTTGTTCTTAAAATGATTCGCTCAAATTCTATAGCATAAAATTATTTAACTTTAAAACTCACCAAAAGTTTATAGAAACTATATAAAATCCTTAGAAATTTGAATATTTTTTCAAATTATTGCCAAACGTTTTATAGTTTGCATATTAAGGACTCATAAGATTCACAAAGGTTTCTGCACTTTAAAATACATTTCCATCCTTAAAATTTTCCTTGCATAGAACCAATTCCTGGATGAACCCCAATTAAGAGAAAATATTATAGGAAGTCTTACAAAGACAAAACAAAAATTAAATGCCTTGTTCAAGAATTATTAGACGGTGGTGTAATAACTTGAAGCAAGGGTCCATATTTGGCTCCAACCATACTCGTAAGGAAAAAAGATGGTTCATGCAGAGTGTGTATTGATTATTGAGCCTTAAACAAAATTACTATTAAATATAAATTTCCCATTCCATCCATGGATGAACTATTGGGCAAGCTTCACAGTGCTAAGTATTTCTCCAAAATTGATATGAAATCAGGCTGTTACCAAATAAGAATAAGTGAAGAGGATATTCCCAAAACTGCTTTCTATACCCATGAAGGCCTATGTGAATTCAATGTCATGCCTTTTGGACTATCCAATGCTTCAACTACCTTCTAGGCAATGATGAATGACTTATTTTGTTCATACATGCGAAAGTGCGTACTTGTGTTTTTTGATGATATATTAGTCTATAAATTGAAGTTTTCATCTAAAGCATGCAGAGACAATGTTGAAACTGTTGGAAGAAAATAAATTCATTGCAAACAAATCAATATGCATTTTTGGAAGGGAAGAAATAGAATTTCTAGGCCACGTGGTATCGGTGGTAGGAGTCAAGGTAGACTCAAAGAATATTGTGACAATTATTGATTGGCCTATTAAAAAAACTATCACATCATTATGGGGATTCCTAGGTCTTATATGTTAATATAGAATATTTGTAAAGACCTATGGAAGGATTGTAGCCTTGCTAATAACACTATTGAATAAGGATGCCTTAGGTGGGATCATTCACTATAATCTTATTTTAAGAGGATGAAGAATTTAATGATGTCCACTCCTATTTTACATACCCTAGAATTCACAAAACCATTTTTCCTCAAATGCAATGCTTCAGGGGCATGAGTAGGCATTGTGTTCATGTAGGAAAATCATCGCATTGCCTTTGAAAGTCAAAGATTAAACCCAAGAGACCAAGCAAAATCAACATATAACAAATAAATGTTGGCAATCATTCACATCTTGCTAAAGTGAAAACAATACTTGTTAGGTGCAATTTTTGGTAAAAAACGACCACAACAACTTGAAATATTTCCTAAACCAAAAGAACTTATCATCATAACAACAAAAATGTGTAAGCAAAATACAAGTTTTTGACTTTGAGATTTTAAATAAGAAGGGTAAGGAAAGTCAAGTTGTAGATAGCTTATCAATGAAAGAAGAGGTAGATGCTACACTATGATCAATGTTAGTATTCATCCTTAAATGGATCTCAAATGTTTAAGCAAAGTACGTAAAAAGTTTAGAAATCAAGAAAACAATTGAGGAGGTTGAAAGTAACAATGCACTGAGCTCAAGATTTTCTTGGGAAAATGATATACTCTCGTATAAAGGAAGAATATATTTACCCAACCCGTCCAAAGTCAAAATCCAAATCTTCAAAGAGAATCACGATTATGTGATTGCAAGCCACATTGGATTTTTCAAAACATACTACAATATCCAACAATATTTTTTTTGGAAGGGAATGAAGGTTGATATTCATAAATATGTGGCCGAATGTGACACCTATTAGTGCCATAGGTTTGAATCTATCACACCTATTAGTCTCTTTCAACCCCTTCATATTCTAGATTAGAAATGAATTGAAGTACCCATGGATTTTATCATGGGTCTCCCTAACTTAGAGGGTAATGATAGAATATTTGTAATTGTAGACTAAATAACCAAATATGCTCACTTTATTGGTGTATCAATGAAATCTAAAGCTGTCCAAATCACTAGTATCTATCTGAAAAATATTTATAAACTCCACGGATTTCCCAAAGTTATTGTGAGGGATAGGTACTCCAAATTCACCAACAATTTTTAGCAATTGTTCCAAGTGGGGACCACATTAACCATGAGCATTTCATACCATCACCAGATAGATAGTCAAACTACAATAGTAAATAAATTCCTTAAATAATACCTAAGGAATTTTGTGAATGACCACTAGTCACAATGACATGAATGGCTACACCTCGCAGAGTAGTGGTATAACACTACCTAAATGACACAATTTTAATTTTAATGATTAATATTAATTAGCTATTTATTAATTATTTAACTTTTAATGTTGTTTATTTATTCATTAATAGATGACAAGGTTTCCATTTCCATTTCAATTAATTATTTATTAATTGTTAATTTTTTTTTAGATTCGTATTCTCACAATTTTATTTTTTATTAATGAAGAAAGTTAAACATTACATGATCTTTTCCATTTTGTTATCATAACAATTTCATTATAATTTTTTTACTAAAATTATAATTTTGAATGGTTAATATCAATGTTTTTAATATAAATGATTAATTTTATAATATTGACAAATTGTAATTTATTAATTTAAAATATTTTTACAGGATACTATGAAAAAAATATACCTTCCTATTATTTCTATTATAACTGAATTATGAAAAATATGAATATAAGGAAATTGACCTGATCTTAAAAATGTGAATATAAGGCCATTGACCTGATCTTTAAGCTGTAGAGGTACGAATTACTAATTAGAGTTAGTTTGGTAGTGGGTATAGACGTTTAATCACGCAAATGGAGTAAAGCACGGTACAATACAGTAAATACATTCAACAAACACGGTCCAAAATCATCTTGTTAGATTAGTTAACATTAATTTGAAATTCCTAATGTATTGCCGTCTTAGCTCAGCTGGTAGAGCGCGTGGCTTTTAACCACGTGGTCGTGGGTTCGATTCCCACAGACGGCGTTTTATTCCCTTTGCAGAAATATGCTTTAAACAGCCTGCTATTCAATCCGGCGGTTTATAAATTATATATCCCTTTGCAGAAACATGCTTTAAACTGCCTGCCATTCAATCCGGCGGTTTTTAGATTATATCTCTCTGCAGAAATATTCTCTAAACTACCTGCCATTCAATCCGGCGGGTTTTAGATTATATCTATTTGCATAAATATGCTCTAAACTGTCTGGCCTTCAATCCGGCAGTTTTTAGCTTATATCTCTTTGCAGGAATAAGCTCTAAACTCAAACTTGGAAATTTTAGTAATTGGAAACCTTTTTTCATAATTTTTATAATTCATTGTTTCAAGGTTAAAGGAAAAAAATGGCTTTGTTTTTTTACCCTTTTCACAGGAATTCAATCACATAAATTTCTATGAAATCACAATTTTATGTTGTTTAAATTGTATATCTGAATGCAGAAATAGATTTAGCATGGTTGTCTTTTTACCCTCCTCACAGGAATCCCACAACATAAATCCGTATGAAATCACAACTTTATGTTGATTGTATTTTTGAATGCAGAAATGGATTCAGCATGGTGACAAACCCCTAAAGCACTCTGATTATATAGATTTAACCACTTAAATATGTAGATCCAACAATATCTCATTGTATTCGGACAAATATCCCTGAAAAATATGTCGGGAAAAAGACAAAACATAACACATTTAGACTATGACAGAAAAAAATTGCTTTGGCAAAGCTCAAACTTGCATAAGTTGCACTTAATTGATGGAAATCACATGACCATCTTGCAACGACAACAAATATGCTATAAACAACTAATCAAAGTTTTTGGATGCGATGCACAATAAATTCCACCCGCTGAAATATTATGATGATCAATACAGTTAGTAGTAGTTGCTCCAACATTAATAGTAATCAATCAAAGACCACACCAATGAGTTCCACATCCTCATGGCACACCTCACCTTGACGTTGAGTATAAGCGCATCACAAACTTCTTTAGTATTATGACATATTTTACCCATACATTTAGAGGGAAATGAAATCCCTGACTACCAACAATGTTGTTGATGATCACCACTTTGCAACGAAGATATAAGAAAAGTACAACACAAAGCACTATGCTAAGAAACTCTTGAATCCTAATACAAAATCATCAATAGGTCCCAACATTTCAAAACCCATAATTCAAATTCAACTTTGAGTGACCTATTTTTGGATACATTTGATTTTTATTCATGCTTTTACATAATATAAACACACCATAGAAACATAACAACCACACCATAATCCCAACTCACTACTAAAGTTCATATGCATTCATTAGTGGGGCCTTGGCCTTGAGCTCCACACTAGTAATATTTATAATACATTTGACATTTTTACAACATGAAGTCATTATAACTCAACCCACATGGCTTGACACATGTCACATAAACCACATCATATGAATAATACATGATTTAGTGTATTACATTTCAGTGGTCAAAACTCGGATATTACACTAGGTGCCCAAAAAGAAACCAACTTGATCATCAATTCTTAGTTGATATGGAAAAAGTTAGTTGAAAGTTTAATCAATTGAATCCTTATCGATTCATAGTGATCAACATTCAATACAGTCAACAAAGGTAGAGTGGGGGAGATTTAATATGAATGTGTTGATGGCCTAAGTAGTGATTTGCTAGAAGTAATAACACATAATCTAAAAAATTAAATCAGTTGAGGAAACTAACCATAGAAATGAAAAATAATGAATTCAATTATGAGATTGATGAGTCATGTATATTGATCTATCCCAAGACTTGATTGTAATGAAATCAACTCATTCGACTTCTCACTCAGATCACAATCAACTGTACAATGGACTGCTCAGTCAACCCTTGATTCATCACTTAGTCAAACCTTAGTTGACTCACGTATCCTTCAACAAAGATCAATCATCATATCTGTCATATGACACTTGATGATTCAACATTCATGTCAGACATCATTTTAAATAATTAGCAAATACTTAGGCAAATTCCATTGATGTGGTAACAATATGTCTCTTCTTCTAATCGATAGCCAACAAGAAGTCAATTGGTCTTATTCGTTCATTCTTGTAACTGAATTGTAATTGAAACATAGTGGGTTGGGCACCCAAGCATCACTTAGAAATTGAAGAGATATATGTAAGCTCTAGGAGAAAATGATTCCACATTGTACAACCCATAGATCTCTCTATGTATTGTATAGGAGTCCATCAACTTGGTTCACCTTTGTTTGAGGTTTCTTCTTACAAACTTTGAAGACCAACTTCCAAAGGAGACTGAGCAATACACTGGAGCTTTTACCCATTAGGTTTTCCATTATGTGATTGGTATTTTTTATTGGTTTTAGTCAATGCTAGTTGGTTGTTTGAGCATTTGGTTTTCATAAGCATTGTATCTTTTTACACGGTATCTTCTGCCATAACATACCTTGATTATTTCTTCCATCTTTATTGTTCACTATCCTTACCTAGGAAACACATATCATTAGTATTAGAGAACAATTTCTAATAGCATTTTTCTTATAAAACTATAATGCTCTAAGATTTTCTAAACACTACCTGTGTAATTAGAAACCCTAATCCTATTTAGACACACTCAAAGACGAAGTTGTTTAACTTGCCACTATATTCTACTTTTGAGTATCTATTTTCTTGAAACCCTAAACCCAGGATGGTAGATGAAACATAGAATATGAACACTTCTAATGAGATCAAACAAATCATAGAGCAAGTGCTTGCTTGATAGAGAGAGGATATGTACAAGCATTTCAATGAAATCCTTACTCAACTTACCAATACCATGGGCTTGACTTCGACTAGTGATCCGACATGAACCGTCTTTGATAGGGTTAGCCCCTTCAAGGTTCAAACTAATCTAGACAATCATGATCTAGAAGGAAATATTGATTTATAAGCAATACACAATTGGATATAGAACCTTGAGTCCCACTTTTATGTTAATAAGCTTTCTAAGGCTTAAATGATCACCATAGCATCCTTGAAAATGTTGACTTTTATACACCACTAGTGCAAAAATATTTCGACCAAGTAACAAGACGAGTTAGCAGACCCCATCGACAAATGGAATAATTTCATTGACCATGTTAGGAAATAATTTTATCCATCCAAACACATGGAACAATAGTATAAGAAATGGAAGTAGTTAATACAATAGAAAGATGAAATTGTCCAGAGCTATACTAACGAATTCCACTGATTAATGGTTCAACTTGGAAATAGAGAATAAGATAATTACTTGTTTTGAAGTATATTAATGGTTTAGCTGCTTATATCCAACAAGAGATGTGATTTCGTACTATTGACACTCTTGTATAAGCATTCCATGATTATGTTATCAAGTTTGAGGCGAAATTCAAAGGAAGCTGACACTTCATGACAAAATCCATTAATCGACCTTTCCACAAGAAATCTTAGTTGATTGTTAGCTTTGACAAGACAAACAATCTACTCAACAAAATAATTAACATAAAGGATACATTGGAAATAATCCTTTCAAGAAATGTAATTTTCAAGGAATGTGCAACAAGAAACCTCCTACAAGAAAATGGTGTGATTACCATAGTTTAGCTTGGCATGATTTATATCTAAATGCCATGCTCATAAGAAGTTCTTGGCATAGATTTTTACTTCTAACACAAATTTAGCCATAAATTAGATTGATGATAGAAGTAAATTAGATATCATGGACTCTGATTGAGAAGCTTCAACTTTGTTAGTGTCCTCAACAACCTTCACAAACTCAACCGACATCAATGAAGAGGAAAGAGAAAGACTATTCCATACATAAATATAGGTGAAAGACAACCCATTACATTTGATTGTGGTCAATGAAATTCAAAATAAATTTGTCAATGAATACATTGTGAAGAAATTGGGTCTTATTACAACTCCTCATCCACATCCTTACAATGTTGGTTGGATGAAAGAATGACACACTCTCAGAATCACCCAACACAATCTTGCCTACTTTATCAATCTTTTTAAGGATGAAGTGCTTTGTAATGTAGCACCACTCCTAATAGATGATGTATTGTTTGGAAAATTATACTCATGGTTAGACATGGAAGTTACCAACCTCGATCATAGAAGGTGATTATCAAGATCAAGCATCAATGGTATGACATTCCTGAATGTCAATCCAAGTTTACTATCTCATTGGTTTCAACTAAACAATCTCGAAAGCTAATTAACCATGCTTAAAAATTCATGTTGTTGATGATTAAACCTCGACACTCCAAGAATATCACAACAACTAATCTACTCTCCATTGACTATCACTCTTAACTACAATAGAAACAAGTTGATAGAGTACTTGAAGAGCACAAAGCTATATTCAAGGATCTAGTTGTAGTACCTCTACATTGCTAGGTAAAACACTCCATAAATATATTTACAAGTTCTTCATTACTCAATGCATTTATTTACAAAAGATCTATATTAGAGATTGAAGAAATCCACAAACAAGTTCAAGAATTAATAGGCAAAATATGTCCTAGTTCCTCTCCTTGTGGTAGAAAAATTGTCGTAGCTCCTAAGAAATATGAAGCATGACATATGTGCATCCACTATAGGGCTCCCATCAAGATTCAATAAAGGATAGGTCTCCTCTTCCTACAATAGATGATCTACTTGATTGTTTATAGGATACTAATTTATTTACCAAACTTGACCTTAAGTCGAGATATCATCAAATCCTTATAGAGTCCTTTAATGTTTGGAAAACAACTTTCAAAACCGAGGAAGGTTTGTTTGAATGGCTAGTCATATATTTTAGACTAACAAATGCACCTGCTACTTTCATGAGGTATATGGATTATGTTCTTCGACCTTTTTTTAGAGAAATGTGGCATTGTTTACCTAGATCACATATTGATTTACATCAGATTGTGGGAAGAGCCTTTGCAACATCTTTAACAAGTGTTTAACACACCTAGACAACATAAAATTTGCATAAACTAGAGAAGTGTTATTTTTCTATGAAGAGTATTAAGTAATTGGGTGATGTGCTTGACTTTGCACGCATTCGAGTCAACCTAGAAAATATCCAAGTTATAAATAATTGGCTCATTCCAAGAGACATTCATGAGCTAAGAGGTTTCCTTGGTTTATCCTAAATTTTTGTTAGGATTCAACCACATTGCCTAGTCAATGAATCAATTGATGAAAGAAGGAAGAAATACAACATTCAAATAGATATCATTAACAACAAGATTTTGAATAGCTTAAGGACAATCTTTGCACAAACCCAATGCTCAATCTACCTTATTTATGTTGGAATATATTATATTCCTTGGAAAGTAATAATGTCTTTGTATTATGTCGGAAGTTGTCCACAATCTTATGTAAAAGAGTATAAAACAAATATCCCATATTTATTATGGAATAGTTTAATCTTGGTAGGAATATTATATAAAGAGATGATAAAAATGAGAATTATATTATCCCACATGCAATATGTGAGAGTAATTCCTCAATATCTCTTGATATATAATAATGCCATGAGTGCCACTTAAGGCATAACATGTGATCATCATCTCGTGCTCTCAAGCATTCTTCTATATTTGTATGGGGTAATTGTGGAGTTGCTCTCTTGTAAGATTGAAAGAGATTTCTCAAGATAATAGAAGACAACCTTCCATATATCTGGTGTATTCTTTTTCCTTTTCTCTTTCCGTTCTTATTATGTTTGATATGTTGTTGGATTCATAGATAAGAGGTTAGTTTAATTATCCTTTTATACCTGCGATTTCTTACATGGTATCAGAGCTTGGTGGCTATGATCTACCACCTTCTATAGTTTTATCCAACACGATTATCTTCATATTTTATTTTGGGCACTGCTATTTTTTTGTAGATTTGCCATCGAATCTAGTAGCCATTAAGCTTCTCTTCAGTTCTGGGCATGATTCTATGTGTTTGAGTTTAAAAAAAAAAAATTAACCCCTATTTTGTAATTTTTTGCAGGTTTCTTGATTGTTTTTTCTGTAGATATATATGAAAATTTGATTCGCCTCAAGGAGATCTATCTCTGAGTTATTCAAATCTTCAGATCCAATTCTGAAACTTTTGGTGCAAAATATGAAGAAACAAATTATATATCTAAGTTCCTCGTGAAAAAATATGCGGTTTAAAAAAAAATCACTTGATTACGTGTTCAGAAAGTGGAGATATCACTGATTTAAAATCAATTATTTTTTCAAAATTTTTCTGTACGGACACAAATATTGCAGAGCTTATATCTTTTGAAAAAATGTCCATATTTCTATTCGGTTTGCTATGATGGATGCAGAATGACCATGCCATTTCTAGAAACAAGCTATAATAGAAATTCTGAGCCATATTAATTGCGTTATGATCATTTCATATTTTCGGCTCAAAATCCTTGATCTACTTTAAATAATATTTATTTTTTTGGTAAGATCTTTTCAGTTTACTCATTTATTTCCCCTAGCTTGTCTATTATTTGCATTAGGGTTTATCTCTTGTTAAGTTTTTCATCATAATGACTTCAGAAGTAGTTTTTATTCATGAACTTGTTGGTTCTAACTATATTGCATAGAAGAGAAAAATGATTGATGTTCTCAAGAACAAGAATTTCTGGAGGTTGGTTAATGGTGAACACAAGAATACCATTGATGCTAAAGATATGGTTATTTGGGAAGAAAGATGTATCATTGGACAGACAATATCAGATAGTCTTCAGGTAAGTATTGAGGCAAAAGACAACCCAATTGAGGTATGGAAAATTCTTTCTTCTCTATTTGATAAATCTGATGATGTATATGCTTATTACTCAGAAAAGAAAATCCATGAGCTAGATCCTAATAATTTTAATAGGATAGAACTCTATGTTGCTGAACTGAAAACCTTAAATGAAAAATTAAACAATTGTGGTAACGATTATAAGAAGCACGATACTGCTTCTTGTAGAACATAAATTTCCATCTTGTTTTGACAAGTTCATCCAAACTAGGAATGGAGCTATTGAAATGTGTAAAGGTACCACAAAACCTACTTCTGATGAATTTTGTAAAGGGTTGATAAATGAGCAAGAAATGTTGATTGCTTCACGCCAATTAACTTCTCATAAAGCTCTAATGGCACATAATAATAAGAATCATAAGAAAAGTTTTCAACCTAATAATATAGGTTCTTGTTCACACACTTCATCTAATAACTCTGGTAATTCTTCTAATGTTGCTCATGAAGTTAGTAAGAAGAAGAAAGTATATGATCCTTGTAAGTATTATGGTAAAACTAATCATCCTGAAAAGAGTTTCTATAAAGGAACATACTTAAATGCTAAGGCTAAAAAACAATCTTCTAATGAACAACAAGTAGCTTTATGTGCATCTTTTGTTCAATCTACTAATTCTTCTAATGTTGAATGGATAATGGATTCTTGTGCATCTAAACATATGACAGACAATGCTTCTTTGTTTACATCTTATGACAATCATAAACACTCATATCAGGAAATGTCTATTGGTGATGGTAAACAACTTGACGTAATTGGTTCTGATAATGTTAAAGTTACTAATGGTCAATTAGAAGAAGTTTTTCATATTCAAAACATGCCCATTAACTTTCTTTCTATTTATCATGCATGTCAGAAAGGATATAAATTTGAAGCTTGGCCAGATAAATATGTTCTTAAAGATATCAACCAAAATTTTGATCATGGCACTGGTTTCTATAAGTTTGATGGCTTTAATTCAACTAAAAGACACCCATTTTATTCCTACGTTGCTCAAGCTGATGAATTAAGTCAATTATGGCATGCAATAATATGTCACTTGAATTATGGTAAAATGCAATTTTTATCTAAAATGGTGCATGGCTTGCCTACTATTTCGTCTACTAAAGGTGTTTGCAAAGGTTGTGTGCTTGGAAAACATCATAGATAAATGTTTGAAAAAGGTAAAGCTTGGCGTGCTAAAGAACCCTTGCAATTAATTCATAGTGATATTTTTGGTTCTCTTGAAACTCCTTCTCTATCTCATGTAGTTTATTTTCTTACTTTTAGTGATGACTTTAGTAGAAAATCATGGGTTTATTTTCTGAAACATAAAAGTGAAACCTTTGCTAAATTTCAAGAATTTAAATCCTTTGTTGAAAAACAATATGATAAAAGTATTAAAACTTTGAAATCAGATAATGGGGGGGGGGGGGGGGGGGGGATTCATTAAGAAATAATTTGACACATATTTGTCTAAGCATGGCATTCAACATCAAAAGACTGTTCCTTATATGCCTCAACAAAATGGGGTTGCTAAAAGAAAAAAATAGGACTTTGGTTGAAATGGCTAGATGCATGTTATATTCTAAATGATTACATATTTTTTTTTGGGCTGAAGCCATTTGTTGTGCTAACTTTATTTTAAATAGAGTTCCTACAAAAAAAATCATGCATGTTACTCCCGAGGAAAAATGGAATGGAGGAAAACCCGATATAAGTAACTTTAAGATATTTGGTAGTAAATGTTGGGCTCATATTCTTGATGAAAGACCAAAAAAGTTAGAACCCAAGCCTCATAAATGTATTTTCATTGGTTGGGTTCCAAAGCTTACTGTTTTTTTGACCCTTCTACCCAAAGTGTCATTATCCAACGAGATGTTCACTTCAATGAAGTCTCTCCACCACCTAAGTCTGTTGAACCTCATGTTACCTTGAATGTGCCATTGTCTCATGTTACACCTATATCTGTCATCCCTTCTTCCAGCTCTGTGCCCACTGTTGATTTTAGTTCACCCTCTTCTTCATGTATTCCACATGAATGTCCCGAAGTACTTGAAGTAAATTCTGTTGCTTCTCATCTTCCTGTTTGGGCCCATAAAACTCTTGAATTTGCAGGCAGTGAGACGGTAATCCTTCCGATACTCATAGAACTAGATCTAACTTCACATATGATCCTACTACTTATGCTTAAGCTAAGGGTCACCCTAATTGGGAACAAACTATGATTGCTGAGTATGAATCTCTAATAAAGAACAATACATGGACTCTTGTTCCCCTTCCTCCGGGAAATAACTTAATTGGTTGTAGATGGACATATAAAAAAAAGTTTACTACATAAGATTAGATTGAAAAATATAAAGCAAGGTTAGTTGCAATTTTTTTTAATTAACAAGAAGGTATTGATTATAATGAAACTTTTTCTCCTGTTGCTAAAATGAATACAATAAGAACCATTTTATCTCTTGCTGCATCTTATAAATGGAAAATACACCAAATGGATGTTAAAACTATTTTTTTGAATGATGATCTTAATAAAGACATTTATGTGCAACAACCCCCTGACTTTGTTACTGCTAAAAATTCTAACTTAGTATGCAAATTACACAAGTCTTTGTATGGTCTCAAGCAGACACCAAGGGCTTGGTATGATAAAATTGATGCATATTTCTTGAAGAATGGTTTCAAGCGATGCATATATGATCCAAATCTGTATGTCAAGGACTTTGGTGATCATGTCCTCATTATTTTTTTCTGTAAATAAGAGGTAATATTATATTGAGATCCTTCAAAAGTCTGAGACAGAGTTCCAAAATACAACTATGACCAGGCTGCATTTGCTAGACTGCCCCAGCATGGGGAAACCAGTCCAGCCAGCCTGTCCAATTCCTTGATCACACCAGTCATAAGTTAAAACAACGACAGGAGGAAACAGACTGTTTGTCTTTTAGGCCTAGATTCTAAGTAAACAGACATATACTAAAATTAGACACCTGGCTGGTAGGTAGGCCATGTGGCTGGAAGGTCACCTGGCCAAGGCTCCTCCTCGATAAATGTCACTCCATAGTCCCATTGCTCGCCAGCTTCTTCTTTGCACGCAGGTTCCTCGTTGCCGTCCTTTCGCTCCTCCTGCTCCCGGCCTAATTCCGTTGGATGCTGCATCTTGTCCTGAGTTTCCTCTTTATCGGCCTCCTTGTTCTCCATTGGGCTGGTATCGACATGATCTGAGGATAAGGCTTCATGCATAGAAGATATAATTTGCAGAAATCTTGCCACCTTTTCTTCCGTTGCTTGTATGCGATACTGCAGGTCCGCTACCTCATGCCGTAGCTCAAAAACCAGATCATACAAGGCTGACAGACTTTCTGTGAACTGCACCCTATCAACGGACTCATGGAGACAAGGACCTGCTCGGTTGGGCCTGCTGTGAAGAGACGGTCCATCGTCCAAGTTGCTCAGAGGGTCGCGGGAAGGCATGGAGGTGGACGGATGCGTTGAGGGGTGGTGAGACAACTGCAGAATTGAAATTGGCGTGCGAGAAATGATGGCCATGGAGTTGAACTGTGGGGCGCACAGAGAGACAGGGATGGGCTTAGACTACTGGCTGGGGGAAGAGTCGGTGGAAGTCGAATCAGAGGACGTGATTGAGGGTCTTCGAGGCTTCCAGGGGGAGCCTCGCCTCGGTCTACCCCTGGGACGAGTCATGGAGAAATCTGTGCAATCGTCCAAGAAGACTAAAACCCCTCGGTGAAGGATTATGCTCTGAACCACGTTGCTCCGGTGAAAAAGAATAGAGGAGGGTCTGTGCTGCAATGGGAAGGGCTCTGCATCCGGCATACAAAGGTGAGTCCCATACATTATGAACGAAGCCATTCAAGTTCACGTCGAGGAGGAAAGGACTGGTGCGTTAATGTGCCCTCACATCACATTAAAACTCATTTAAACGCTGGGTAGGGTGGTGGGCTGTAGCACAAGTCCATCACGTGGCTCCATGCCACGCTGCCCATTGCCATCGCCCAGATTTTTCCACGCCGGTCGCTCTAACACCCCATCCGGAGGATCATGTCCTCATTATTGTCTTAAATGTGGATGATCTTATTATCTGGAAACCAACTTGTATTAATTCAAAATATGAAAGTGATATTCAAAAGAAGTTTGAGATGACATATCTCGAGATCTTGCACTATTTCTTGGGTCTTCAAATATGGCATATGGCCAATGGTATTTTTCTCTCTCAACCGAAGTATGCAAAATATTTATTGACTCGTTTCCATATGAGTGATTGTAAGCCCTCTCCCACACCAATTCAATTCGGTGTTAAGTTAACTATGGAATGTAATACTTCTCTTGTTGATGCTACACTGTACCGCCAGCTTGTGAGCAGATTGATATATTTGACACACAATAGGCCCAATATATCTTTTGTCGTCAGTTTGGTTTATAGGTTCATGCAACAACCTCATGATAGTCATTAGCATGCAACCAATAGGATTTTGCGTTACTTAAAAGGGATAGTGAATTATAGTGTATTTTATTCGAGTAGTGCTACAATTTCACTTCTCGTTTATACAAATTCAGATTGGGAAGGTGACAGTTTAGATAGACGATCTACTGTAGGTTATCTATTTCAACTTGGTTTAGGTGCAATTTCTTGGTCCAGTAATAATGTGAAGACTCTTGCATTATCTTCTTGTGAAGCAGAGCACATAACAACCAAAGAAGCAACTAAAGAAGCAATATGGTTACACCATGTTCTTACAGAGCTTGGAATGATTCATAAATCCACCACAGAGTTGAGATGTGAAAAACAAGGTGCAATACAACTTGCTTATAATACGGTATACCACTCCAATACAAAACATCTTTATCTTGATGGACATTATATTCAAGATCTAGTTGTAGATGGTACTTTCTCTCATGCATATTGTCCTACCGAGCAACAAACAACCAATATCTTCACCAAATCCATGATAGAGGAAAAGTTTGTACATCTTCGCTCTTTGTTGGGGATGAGGGAAGTTTTCATCAAGGGGGAGAATTAGTAATGACTCCTTCCTCCATTAGTGTGGGATTTTCTCCCAACCATTATTAAGGGGCAGTGTTGGAATATATTATATTCCTTGGAAGGTAATAATGTCTTTGTATTATGTCAAAAGTTGTCCACAATCTTATGTAAAAGAGTATAAAACAAATATCCCATATTTATTATGGAATAGTTTACTCTTGGTAGGAATATTTTATAAAGAGATGATAAAAAGGAGAATTATATTATCCCACATGCAATATGTGAGAGTAATTCCTCCATATATCTTGGTATATAATAATTCCAAGAGTGCCTCTTAAGGCATAACATGTGATCATCATCTTGTGTTCTCAAGAAATCTTTTATATTTGTATGGGGTAATTGTGGAGTTGCTCTCTTGTAAGATTGAAGGAGATTTATGGAGATAATAGAAGAAAACCTTCTTGTGGATGTATATCTGGTGTATTCTTTTTCCTTTTCTCTTTCTATTCTTATTATGTTTGATATGTTGTTGGATTCATATATAGGAGGTTAGTTTAGTTATCCTCCTATAACTGTGATTTCTCATAATTTACATGAGCCATTTGAAATAGATACTAACACTTCAGACTATGCTATGGGTGTCATGATCATTCAATTGGTCACCTAGTATATTCCATTCAAAAATATTCAAATATACTATTTATAAGTATTCAACTTTATAAGGCAAACTATATGTCATTGTGCAAACACTTAAACAATGGAGACACTAAATTTTAAGAAAATAAACAATTATTCATGCAGAACACAAGCCTCTACAATTCAGTCCTTCTTAGTCTAAGTCGAAGATGATGAGACAACTCAAGTTGATTAGTTACCTACGACAATTTCAATTGGTAATTAAGCATAGGAAAATCAAATCCAACACAACAATTGATTGCCTTAGTTGACCTCTAGTTTCTTCACTTCATACAATGTTAAATATACATGGTTATGACAATAATACTAGGAATCAAATGTATGAAATTGACACTAATTTTCAATTAGTATATCAACAACTCTACATAGGTTAGTCGATTTCCATTGACTACCACTTGAAGGGAAATTTCCTCTACAAGTTAGGTAAAATTTGTATACCTCAAGGTGAGCATCAACATAATATTATTTAGGATGCAAAATACATCTAGATAGCATACCACTTTGGAGTAGAGAAGACTCTGATAGTACTGCATAAATGTTTATAGTGGTTCATATGTCAACAAATGCATCAAGTTGTGCATGGTTTGCACCGTCACCAAGACAACAAACCAGTGATAGGGTTTGTACACACCCTTTCCAATTCCATATCAACCATGGGATTATATCTCCATGGACTACTTAATTGGATATCCTATCACTAAGCACTAGCATAATGCAGTCCTAGTAATAGTAGACTGATTCTAAAAAATGGCTATCCTCATACCTTGTAAAAAGAATACAACTGGAAACCCTAATCTCTTCGCATCGTTGCCTCCTATGGCCTCATCCTCAGGTGGGAGTCACCCCCACCCCTGGCCTCGCATGATGTAGTGACATTTTTCTCTCTCTTTTCCTCCTCTTGTAAATATTCTAAGTCTACCCCATTTAGATTTATCAAGAAGATCGATAAAATTTTGAAGGTCCTAGTCCATGTTGCCAACTCTCAGAATTTAGAGCTTCGCCTGGAAAAAAATGGTTTAATCAACCATTTTATTGGAATTTGGCCCTCTCCAAAAGCTAGGAACAATTGTGTTGATAAGAAATGGAGACATCTCATCAAGGGCCATCTCTCCCATTCATTTTGTGGTTGGGGTTTCTTTGTTTTTCTGTTTGAGGAGAAGGCAGATAAATATATGATATTCATAATTGGACCCTATTTCATGGGTACAAGAGGTATGTATCTCAACCACTGAACCCCCATCTTCAACCCAAAGAATTATATATACCCTCAACAATTCCAGTATGGGTCCATATTCCCTACTTGCCCCTCCACTACTGAAATGATGAAATGGATCAAAGCATTGACAATGCCCTTGGTAGGTACATCAACCAAGATGAGGCCCATTATGGCTTGCAAGCCAGTGCCCGTATTTTCATTGAGGTCGATATGGAAAAGGGCCTTCCATAAGTGGTCCAACTCACACTGGATAACATGTCCTACATCCAACCAATGGATTATGAGAAACTTCCATTTAAATGCAAGGTTTGCTATGAATATGGAAATTTCGCCAAAAACTACCCAAACACAGTTATGGAACAAAATAACCCATAAGAAAATGATCAATGGCAGGTACTGAGGAAGAAAAAGTAGGGGGATAAACAAAGCAATTGATCAAAACAAGGGCTGAACCCCTAAGGGATGACCCAACAATCGAACCCGATCATGGGCATAGAGACGAGGAACATAGATCCGAGATCCACAAGCAATAGGTATGAAGTGATTTCTCAAGGCCTGGAAGATCCCTCTCCTGATACTTGAAATGAGGAGGAAAAATGAGGAGAATATGCCTCCCTAGAAATAGAGGGACTCCCAAAATGTTATGCATCTCCAGAAAGTATCACTATCATTCAGCAAGAAGCACAAGTCCCTCCCCAAAATCCAACCAAAGAGGTGGCAACCCAAGATATCTTAGAAAATTAGGACTTGTCGTCAAACTTTGATGATGAAGCCGACAAATAATCTGGGCAAAGTGATCCAGTAAGAAATCTAGGTCAGAAACCACCACAAAATAGAAGTTGAGATGAACAAGGAGAAATAAAGAGGCACCCAACGAACTCTTGATGGAGTAGTCAGACGTGAACCAAGAACTCAGAGGAATTAGGGGGGTCCCCATCCTTCAAAAAGGGGATCTCTAAATCCCAAATCAAATGATGAAAATATTGTCCTTTAACTATAGGGGCCTTGGGATACCGACCAAAATAAGCATGGTTAAGGATCTTGTCAAGAAAGAAAGACCCCATGTCTGTAATGTCCCCTGACACAACATAAATGTAAGCGAGTACTGCAAGCATTTTTTTTTTTTTTTTTTTTAAATACTAACAAGTTACACATTATCTGGTGTGACAATTACATAAACAAAACTTCCAAATTCAATGATAACAATAGGTACATGATATAATCTTAATTAATATCAACTTAACAACAAGTTCACGATACAAGTGTCAAGCATTTAAATAAGTCTAACAGATGGATGCCACTGCTGTTATAACCAAACGCCACCCACATATTTGTGCATGTTGAGAACATAGAGCTAAGTAAAGGACATGCACTACCCAAGAGTTTTAAAGTTTCATGATCCAGAAAGGGTTGATCTATCATCGACCCAATAAAAAATTATTGACAAGTGTAAGATGAAGTGTTAATGCCTGGATAATATCAGTTGACGAAGGAGGTCAAGATCTACACAAGGATTTCACCTTACAATCCCACAGTTAGCGATCAAGGCAAGTCATCTTTTCCTAATTGTGATCGGTTACAATGTTTACAAAACTTCACTCTTCACATCAAACTTACAACGTTTCCTCTACAAAACCTCAACGATAGTCATGAACCTGGATGATATACTGACGTGATCAAACATAGATAATCAATATACCGATGTGTGAATGCATCACAAAAATTCCAACTGTTACTCAAGAAAGGCTCCACCAACAAACATTCAAAGTTTGTTGGTTATGGTAAGGTACCATCAAGGGAAGTAGTTAACTGTAAGCAAGTAAGGAAGTTTGAAGTGTGATATCTGTAGAAACATTCTGTAGAGAGGCAACACAGTCCAACGAGGTACTCAACAACGATTCATTTCTGCGTTTTAACATCTTGTCCGAGTTAAAGAATATGATTCAAGAAAAAACTTATTCATGTATCTAGATTGATTCAATTATCAAAGATGAATGGCTATAAAGTTAATGTTCTGGGAATGACGTTCAGATATATGTATTCAGACTACAAAGAGAGAAGATATGAACAATTCAATAATGTAATTACGACCAAGAACATAGATAAGAGTTAAGAATACAAATGTCTTAGATACAATACATACATTTTTATAAAATGTTTTCAAGAACAACATATTATTACATGAACGATGTCTTGAATCAAATGATTGATCCTTGCAAAATTTAAAATCAAATATATAAATTCCAGTACAACGTTTGAAATAACCATTAGATCCAATTTTTATAACTGTATATTATATCAAATTTCAGGAGAAGTTTACTATCAAATAATGAAAATACCGTAACCAAAATTTGATCATGTAGATGGTTGATCTTCAATTTAGAATCACGTGATGCGTCCTTTGTCCTTCCTTGCTTATTAATCCGAAGACCTCACCGATACCTCCCAACCAATGCTAGGGGTACTCTTCTTCCCCCAGAGCCCCCTGATCCGCAAAGGGGCCACACACAGAAAACCAAAAACACAATGCCACAAACTTGCCCTTGCAAGGAGAGGCTTCCACCTCTTGCTCAAGTTTGCAACCCCAACTCTTCACAAGTAAACTAGTTCAGAATTTTTTTGATAACATAACAATACTTCCAAAAAAATGAGATCCTTTCTCCCTTCCTCTCCATTTATTTTATAGAAAAATTCTCAATGACACATGTCCTCTCATGCACAATAAACAATTTTTAATAATTTAATTAATGATTATTCACCCACACCACTTGTCAAAGTCTCCCAAATTTGCACAAGTAAAATCTCTTTTATTTTGATTAATTAGGCATTTCCTCACATTCCCCAATTTGTTCCTATTTTTGCTCTTAGTTGTCCCGTCGTTCCCCAATCTTTCGTTTATTTTGTGTACCCTAACTAGATTTTGGTATGAGTTGAATTATGAGTCTTCTTTTAGTTAGGATTGGTGGTTGATTGACTCAAGATGATACTCTATGTGGAGCACCTATTCTCTCATGTTTTAATTTCTTCTTATTTAAAAATCCCTTTTATTATTTTAATGCACACATGTGCATTTGCCCAATTTTATTCTTATTTCTTCTTTCACTTATATTGCTAGTCTAATTCCCTTCATTCCCTTTTTATGTTTTAATTTAGTCAAACATCTTAGACCTAAACTCTTGTTAGATTTCTTAGTTTGTAATTTAATAATTAATTAAATACTCTGTTCTAACAAGGTCTAAACTTTTTTATTATATTTTCTAGGCCATCTAGATTTTTATTGACTCACAATTTGATTACGTGACGTGCCCTTCAAGATGCACCTCCGTGCTCCAAGGGTGCCACTCGCCTTTGACTAGTTTGGAAGTTTGTTTGACACTTGGAGTCAACACTCCACTTAGTCGACCTTGTGAGAGATTAAGGGTTGTCTAAGGAATAAGGATTCCGCCTTATTGCGTGCCCCTTAGAATTCTTCCCGAGTGACTGTCTCAGCCTGCCCTTATGACATCATGGACCTCTTGAACTAGATAATCGTTAACCATGTGTTCAGGTCACAACATGAGTGCTGGTGGGATGTGACAGGGATGCTACCACACCTCTCCCTCATCTGTCTGGTTTCTATGCATGACCCCTTTACTCCTTATGTGAGTCGTATTAGCAAGCGCCACCAAGCTTGCATCGAATGACAAGAACACTGTCAATAATCCATATACATAACATCGATACTGAAATCATCATATAAATCACACGTGTAAATAAAATAATCAAACCAAATACAATCCACTCCATGACTCAATCCAAAGTCCAAGGAAGTCCATTGATGCCATCGACATTGTCAACCTATCATGTATCCTACAGACCCATGAAAACTCATCAATAATACTTGTCAATATATATACATCTATAAATTAACATATATTCACAATGGCATCATAATCTAACTCATAATCAAGCAGAAATCATAATGTACCATAAATCAAGTAGAAATCATAATGTATCATAATCGGATCAGTTGCTCACAAGTGTCCTCAAAGAATAAGTTAGTGCAAAATGTGATCAGTGGAATTGAATGTTACAATGTCCTCTTACTCTAGGAAATGAAACTGAAGGACATTGAGGTCCTTCTTCAAAGTTCTAAAATTTGGCCAAAAATTCAAGGGAAAGCAGTGATTTCTAGAGGTGCCTCAGGGGGACTTTGCACCACTTGGAATCTGAAGGTCTTCCATATATAATACTCTCATACATTACATTGGAACATGACCAATTTTACCCACTTACCTTTGGGTAAAATAGTCTCTCTGATCAACATTTACATGCCTAATCGCCCACATGAAAAATCTTCTTGTCGGGCCTCCCTATTATCCCTGCAAGAATTTGGCATTGAGACCAACTGTATCATATAAGGCGACTTCAAAACCACTCTGATACCAAAGGAGAAATAAGGGGGGAGCATTGTTTTTATTTGCTAGCGTGTTCTTGACTTGCAATACTAGCCTGTGGTTGAGAAACGACGACCCAAGGGAATATAATTTTTCAAAATCACATGGGGATCGCACTTGGGCTACACCACACCAACCCTTATTATAGATGTATTTTTTAGGTGTCTCCTCCCAGTAGCAACAAGTTTCAAATTTGGGTTACCATGTAGAACAAGGCCCATTGAAACTGATCATGCTAGCGAGATTTGACAACAAGGGGCTTGGATTATTTGAGATCCTTCTAGAGAATTTATGGAGGATATTATCTCTATGTTATATCTGGAAGATATCAAGCCAACTAGGGGAAAATTCACATGGTCAAACAAGCGTATGGGACCAAGTCATATAGCAACACAATTAGACAGATTCTTGGTAAGTAATTATTTTCTTGATGTATATATCTCCCTCTCTTCCTCTATTATGCCTTGTTGTGGATCATACCATTGCCCTATCTCCCTCCTCCTTTTGGAGGAAGAGGATCTAGGGCCTATCCCTTTTAGATTCAAGCCCCTCTAGTTCCAAAATCATTCTTTTTTAGATTTGGTCTCTCGGGTATGGAGTTGTTGAATCTCGAGCTCCCTAGTCTACAAATCAGAACAAAATCTAAAAAGACTCTATATATCCCTAAAGGAATGGAAAAAAAAAGAATATAATCCACCAGAGATAAAAACCAGTAAACTTTTCGAACAACTGAAGAAAATACAAAGAGCTATGGAACACAATCAAGTCACATAAGTGTTTCTTTCCAAAGAACAAAACATCTTTCAACAATACCAAAAATCTATGGGATTGGAGGAGGAGAAATGACACCTCAAATCAAGGAGCCTTTGGCTTAAATCCAATGACATGAACACCGGGTTTTTTCATAGGAAGGTAAAGGAAAGGACCTGAAAAAATAAAGTCAAAGCGATAAAGATGGAAGGTGGAACAATTCTCTCGTCCTTTAAGCAAATAAAAAATGTAGCCTTTTATCATTTTCAGGATATTTATAAAGAAATAGGAGGGGAATGCCAGGGGAATGGGTCCACCTTATTTATCATATCCCCTGCATTCTCAAAGCATCGGATATTGTTGAGCTGGATAAGCCAATCATCGAGACATAGATTTACACAACAGTTCAAGATATGTAATTGGACAAAGCCCCAAGATCGAATGGTTTCTCGATCCACTTCTACAAAAAGTGTTGGAACACCATCAAATTTGACTTCATTAGAATGATACAATATGTTCAACAGTCACAGTGTATGGGAGGTAATACCAACTCATCTTTCTTATCCCTCATCCCCAAAGAAGTCAATCCCTCCTCCTTTTCTAGATTTCATTATTTAATGTTTCATATAAATTTATTTCTAAAATAAGTGCAAATCGAATCAAACCCATCCTCCAGAATCTCATCTCTCCCAACCAAGGGGGGTTTATCGAGAAACAAAAAATAGTGGAAAACATTGTTCTAGTCCAAGAAAATATCCACTCTAGTAAGTCTAGGGGAGAAAAGGGGATGGTCATCAAGGTAGACTTGACTAATTCCTTTGACAAGGTCATGCATAGATTCCTCATTGAGGTTCTCAGAAAGTTTGGGTTCAATGAAAATTTCCTCAGTTGGATTGGGGCTTGTACAAACTCCCCATGGATTGGTCCTTTAGTTAACGACAAACCCACAACCTTCTTCAAAGAGTCCAGGGGATTAAGAGAGGGATGTCCCCTCTCCCCAATCCTCTGCATTTTAATGGATGAAGCATTGAGCATGACACTGGAAGAAGAAAGGAAGGCCAATAATATTCCATGAATAAATATTTTCATGGGTACCAAAATAATTAATCACTCGTATTTCATCGATGACGCGCTCCTAATCAATGTGGCCTCAACAATATTGGATAACAATTTTAAAAGTATAATGGAATCATTCATGTCAGCCTCTGGAGGTCTCATAAATAAATCCTAAAGCTAACTATATAAATGGAATTTCCAACCTATTCTCACCATTCTAATTGCCAGGATTCTGGGATCCTCATATGAAGAAAAGTGGCACTCTTTTTGTAATGTCCCCAACTAGGATGGGTGGAAATATATGTTTGCTTCCATAATTATTATTTTTTCTTTGTGTGATTTTATCAAACACTATGCTGTAAATGCCTTAAAAATAATTTTCATATGTCACCAACATAGGAATATTGTCAAATATATCACATGCACCCATTACACATGGAATAGAAAAAATAAGCATGGAATCTTATTATGGTGTGGGAATCCAAATCACAACAAAAACACATATATCTAATGGCTATAATAAGAACTGCAAAATACACACAGGTCTAATGGTTGCAAGGCAACTGCAATGTACACTAATAGAAAAAAAACTCAAACATAAACTTGGAATGATGCCAATACATGATGTCAATTGCTCCAAGGATCTTCTAGCCTCCTTTGACCCACTTCAAAACCGCCACTCTACAAATAATCGTGCAACCCTACAGATCTGACCTGTAATGGACTACTACGATCTCCGAACCCCTTACCGAAGGCCTCACATGACAAGGTTGTCCATCTAACGAGGCCTCTCTTGACAAGGCTTGGACAACCAACGAGGGCCTCACGGGACACCATATGCTCAACCCATGGGGATGACTCCATACACATTTTCCCGAAACCCTCCTGACTCCTGCGAAATAAGAGTACGACCTCCTCCATAAAATTCTTCCAAACTCATGTATAATCCGATCCAAACTGAAAATCCAAAGGAAATCCTGGATGGATTCCCCTCTTGTTTAGGCTCCAATGGAAATCATGGGTGGATTACCCTCTTGTCTATCTAGGGTGGATATTTCACCACCGAAACCAAACCAATAGTGGAAGGGTTTTGATAAACCCTAACGAAACAATGGCTCCAAGAGCACTTCTAAAATGAGAGATCAAATCATAATGAGGAAGGTGAAGTGCTACCCTTCCTTTATACTTCTCCAAAAACCTTCTGGATATTTCTCCTTTTTAACCAAATCAAATACGACCGTTATTCTCTCCTTTTTGACCAAATCAAATATGACCATTATTTTTTCCTTTTTGACCAAATCAAATATAACCATTATTCTCTCCTTTTTGATCAAATCAAATATGACCATTATTTTCTCCTTTTTGATCAAATCAAATATGACCATTATTTTCCCCCTTTTGACCAAATCAAACATGATCATTATTCTCTCCTTTTTTACCAAATCAAATATGACCATTATTTTTTCCATTTCTTTACCCATGAGCCACATAAGTCATTTCCACTACTAAACAAGGGAATCCAAAAATGGGGACATGCAAAATCCTCCCTTCCCAAAGATTGCTTGTCCTTAAACAATGTCATCACACCCATAGGAACAACAAACTGAACCCAACTAAAATTAATGATGATCCCTGAGTCACAAACCACTATGAAAGATGCAGATCACCTATCACACACAATATTGTCCTACAATGCGATAACACCAGGGCCTCTTGAAGGCTACCTATCAGTAGAGAAATCAGGTAATGTGAAGACTTAATGCAGTCTTCGTAGAATATCCCCTCTAGGAAACCGATCCACTGCTCCATATGCTACTGAAAGTAACAACTCGCTCTCCCATCTGTACCAGCTGCCAAACTATCAACCCATAAAATCCCAGGGTCCCATACCATCACCAGAAATGACTCATCATGTTGTTGCTGCACCACTCTAATCATAAATACCCGATCCTCTTGCCTGGACTGCATCCTCCACTCCTACAACCTCAAATTGTAATGCCTCAAAGATCCATCCCCACTATCGAGGATTATATCCTGCCAATAAATCTCAATGGAGTCACCCAAACCAACTCTAAAATCAGACATCCAGAAGGAGTCTATGTGTCCACAAACTAATAAGGCGTCCATGATACCTAGTGTCCAAATATCAAAGGGAAAATCCCTAATACTCCAACACCCCCAATCTACTACAATCACCCAAGCATCATCCAAAAAATATCCTAACATATCGTCGGCAAAGTCCCTCCATGTGAACACAAGCATCTCCTAGGTGGTAAAGTCGCCAGGATCCCAAACTAGCTTGTATGATGTGAATCAGTCTCTACTCATAGCACTGGTATGCAAGGTGATAATACAAGAATCCACTTGAATTCTTTTGATAAGACAAACAAACATATGCTACATAAACTCAGTCAACTCCTCGAAAGACTACTCCTCCAAGAAACCACACCTAAGCCTCCCAAAATTAAACTTCGGAAAGCCAAAATTGATGCTCTCCTCTCTAATAGTAGCTGATATGTTGATCAATGTAATCCTAGGGTCCCAAACTAATCCTAGAAAGAAACCACCATGATGACGTTGCGCCACTTTAATCATCATCGTTGGACCAACATGCCCATTCTACGTCCTCCTCGGAAAATTTGTTATCTCGATCACCATCAATGTACTCATGTGGTTTGTGGTGTAAACACCTCCCTTGAAAGTAGTCCTATCACCAACAATGCCACATGCTCCTCTGAGTATAAAAAATGCTCTGTCAAAGGTGAATCACACATAACCATCCTAATTGTCTCCCTAAGTGGGGACTTAGGTACAACATGTGTGCTACCTCCATAGTGAATAAGCCATCCACCACTTTGTTAGCTGAAACCTTTGTGAATTGATCCAATACAATCTGGATCTCCTCTTGTGCTCTAACCACATATTCCAAATGGAGGAACTCTGTCATAGCTATAATCCAACCTGCCTCACCTATCTGACTCAGGTGAACCCACCATGTCCTGCTGAAAATACCGTTGGCATCAGAAAATAACACTAGAATCCACTGCCACTACTTGTAATACTAGAGAGTGTCAGGTTCACTGGTCAACCCTGACGACATGACCAAGAACTCAAGATAACATCTGAGAGTAATGTTGTGGGTATCCTACTCTCCATCCTTGCTATGGTAATATCCCAATCTATGATCACTCTCTTGAAGCTTGTCTATCCACTCAACGATCCTGCGTGAACCAGACTCAATGATACATTTGAACTCTCTGTCTGGAGGTGCCTCGGGGAAACGCCCCAAAAAACCATTGTATACCACCATACACAACTGCAGACTATTGTATATCATTGCACACCCCCGTATCATCATGTATCACCATGTATCACCATGTATCCTATATGTGCCACTGTATTAATCAATCCACTAATATCAACCGATCATGGATCCTAGAGTGATGTATCCACATCTGTCCTATATTCAATCCCCCAATCAACTGGTGCGTATAATTACTTTCTAGTTGGTCCCCAATGAATTTTCTTAACTACCTCCTTTGTAGCTAAGCGTTGAGCCAAAAGAAATGACTCATGATCCCTACAATACAAAATAGGTGCACGGTCAAAACACCTCTCACTCCATATGTCACTCCTCTCCTCAAACACCTGCAACCCTGAATGCCCCTCATGCATAATCATCATAAGGGGCTCCTCCCTTAGATCATGAGTGCCACCCATGCCCTCATGTGTCTTTGCGTCCGCCAACGATAAAGAGTGTGCCAAACTAAGATAGAAACAAAGCTCCTCAATATCCCTTTCCCTGTCTTTAACGAACTTAAGAACAAGGTCTCTATCCACAAACATTTGTAAATATTTTGATTTCATCTGCTCTAGTGCTTCTTTGATGATGCATAATTGAGCACTAGTGATCTGATTTGTAACTCCATTTTTTCTCTCTTCCATTTGAGATTTTCACATAATATCTTCAATAAACGTATGAGCACCATTTGCCCTTGTCAACACTTGTACAATATGATCCTCCTTGACCAATAATCGGTCCTCCAAATCTTGCATTGCCAAGGGTTTTTGTTCAATTTCACCATCATGTTGAGGTATAATCACTTCCTCATCATCATCGACATCATAACCGAGATATGGTGTTGAATCCTCATCAATCGTAGGTGTTATCACACTTGGACTACCCTCATCATACATAGTGAGATATGCTGGATCCTCAACATCGATTGATTGGAACAAGTCATCATAAGATCTTACATCCTCTTCTTGTGTTGATTCATCATAGGTGTACCCATCTAACATGCTATTGTCCTCGACTTCATCAGTTAGCTCTGATGATGTATCGTAGGTTGTTATTTGGTCCTCTTCCTTAATGCACACTTCTTCAACACGATTAGATACATGTACCTCCGACAAGTCCCTATGTCTTTTATGCTTGTCTTCCTTCGCTTTCTTCCCTATGATTTTCAAAGAAGCCTCATCCAAATCCTTGGGCCAACTTTTGTACTCAAGCTTGTATTTAATTGCTGCTAGCGTCTTCTTGTTTTGCTGAATGATTTGCCAAGTTTCATCCACGTGTTCCTGAGTTGTCTTCATATTTTCATCCATGTATTCCTGAGTTGTCTTCATCTTTTCTTATCCACTAAACACGTTGGCAATATCACCAAATTTGATTACACTGTAATGTCCCCAACCAGGATGGGTGGAAATATATGTTTGCTGCCCAAATTATTGTTTTTTCTTTGTGTGATTTTATCAAACACTATGTTGGAAATGCCTTACAAACAATGTACATATGTCACCAAGATAGGAACATTGTCAAATATATCACATCCACCCATTGCACATGGAATAGAGAAAATAACCATGGCAACTTATTATGGTGTGGAAATCCAAATCACAACAAATACACAGATCTCTAATGGCTATAATAACAACTGCAAAATACACACAGGCCTAATGGTTGCAAGGCAACTACAATGCCCACTAATAGAAAACAATTCAAACAGAAACCCGGTATGATGCCAATAAATGATGTCAACTTCTCCAAGGCTCTTCTAGCCTCTTGTGACCTGCTTCAACACTGTCGCTCTGCAAATAAATGTCCAGCCCTACGGATTTGACCCAGAATGCACTACTACGATCGTTAAAATCCTTATTGAGGGCCTCGTGTGATAGGGTTGTGCGTCTAGCGGGGCCTCATGTGACAAGGCTGAGACAATGAGCGAGGGCCTCATGGGACACCCTATGCTCAACCCACAGGGATGACTTCGTACATGGTTTCTTGAAACCCTCCAGACTCCTGCAAAATCAAAGTACAACCTCCTCCATAAAATTCCGCCAAACTTTTGTATAATCCGATCCAAATTGAAGCAAACCAAATTGAAGCTCCAATGAAAATCCTGGATGGATTATCATCTTGTCTAGGCTCCAATGGAAATCCAGGGTGGATTCCCCTCTTGTCTAGCTAGGGTGGATATTGCACCACCGAAACCAAACCAATAGTGGAAGGGTTTTGCTAAACCCTAACGAAACAATGGCTACAAGAGCACTTTTAAAATGAGAGATCGAATCATAATGATGAAGGTGAAGTGCTACCCTTCCTTTATACTTCTCCAAAAACCTTATATATCTTTCTCCTTTTTGACCAAATCAAATAGGACCATTATTCTCTCCTTTTTGATGAAATCAAATATGACCATTATTTTCTCCTTTTTGATGAAATCAAATATGATCGTTATTTTCCCCTTTTTGACCAAATCAAATATGACCATTATTCTCTCCTTTTTGGCCAAATCAAATATGACCATTATTTTCTCCTTTTCCTTCACCCATGAGCCATATAAGTCATTTCCACTGCTGAACAAGGGAATCCAAAAATGAGGACATGACACTTTTAAATATCCAAGGTTTCCTCTATGTTTACACTCCTCTGCACAATCCTGTCATCACATCCTTGAAAAAATCAAAGTAAAATTAACTCAATGGGGGGCACACTAGCTAAATCCAACAGGGAGAATCGTTTTGATAAAGTCGGTTTTGAGTGCCTTCCCCATATTTTAATTCTTTGCTTTCTTGGCCCCAACTTGTGTTAAATCCTCTCTGCCTCATGAATTCTGTCGATTTCTTTGGCAAGGGGGGAAATGCAATACAAAGAGGTTCCATTTGTTCAACTAGAACATAGTCATAGTTCCCAAATGTCGAGGAGGTTTGAGAATCAAGGATTCGACTCTCATGAACCTAGCTATGGGGGCCAAATTATTGTGGAGACTTGTTTCATGAAGCAGGGAATGGTGGAAAACATATTTATGGTTCAAATATAACTTCTTAGGCCCTAGATTGAGATGTCTTGACAATCCCACAAATCTCCCGTATGGATCTCCAATTTGGCGCCTTCTAAAGGCTTCACTCCCTCTCCTTCAAAGTAGATTGACGTGGATTCTGGAGAACGATAAAAAGATCTTGCTATGGCAGGATAACATATTGGGAAATCCTCCTCTTATTGAATGTTAGGAACTCCTTCCTTTGAAGGAATGGCTTGATAGGCACAGGAAACTCACTCTCCATGCGATCTCTTCATGGAATAAAACGTCTATGAAGTGGAATGGTTGGGACTTGGGGGTATTATTGATCATCTTCAGAGGCTCTCTCTTTCTCTTCTTTCAAAACTTCAAGGCTGTGCTCTCACTTTGCTATCCTCCAGAGACTCCAGAGGGTGGGGATTGCATGAGTAATCAGTGAGAAGAGGGCAATTCAAGGCAGTCTGAGTACTCTCCTTACTCTGGTGTTAATGACCCTCGTGCTCTCCCTCCAGCACTGTCAGACTATCCATTAGCGATAGGATGAAAATCATGTTATCCGGATTCAAATTGACGATTTTCAGGAGCAAGGAATTCGATGTCAGGGAATCCAGGACAAATCAGCTAGTTTAGAGTCTGCCCCTCAGTTTCTAGATCCGAATTCGTCGCTCCCGAATTCCTCCTCAGCGACACAGGGTATGCAAGGCAAGCCTTCTACTGACAATAGATAGATTCAATGTCGCTTCTGGTTATGTTTTGGAGCTTTTTTGAGGGTCTACACTGTTAAGTTAGCAAGTTACTATCTGTCTGCTGAGTCTATTTCCAGGTTTTTTGCATCTAGCCAACTCTGGTAGATTTGGGGTTGTGAAGGCCATTCTATGAATTTTTTTGAAACACTGTAATCGTTGTAAATTCCTGCTGCAACCTCGGTTGCTTGCAGGAATTTACAACACTGTAACCATTGCAAATTTTTGACCCACTATTTCTACTAACATAGACCATGAACAATAAGAAGTCAAGATTTGTGAGATCCAAAAGCAAGCATAAGAAATTTTGTGAGATCCAAAAGCAAGCATAAGAAATGTTGCAAATAGTTAATGAAAAATCTGGCTGTTGACACGACAAACATTGTGTTCCTCATTCATTTCAAACTAGGGATCAAGTCTAGTTGTCTCTATATAGAAAATTTTTTGGTGATCCTTACAAACAGATTCTTTGAGAAAATTGGAAAAAAAGTTGGAAAATTTCTTTAAGTTATTCATTATGGATGACCATATTTTCCAACCATTATGGACTTGTTTCGACCATATTTTTCCATTGTTGTTGGAACAAGCTAAGTTGCAACCTAAAGAACTAGAACTTATATCTTCAAAAGCCAGTTGTAGTGGATAGAAAGCATGGCATACAAGGATGCATACAATTCCCTTCTTTTAAATGGTGAAATGAATAATAAGTGGTATACAACCACTAGATTGGCATGCATTTCCTCATTTACATAAGTAGGAAATGAGACCATGTCCAATTAAGGTGGATTTTTAATCTATCCCAAGTTTTGAATGGAATCAAACAATCCTCAATTAACTTCTTGGTAGGATCACACTGGATTATACAATTGACCAACCAGTCAACCTTGTATTCATCGCTTAGTCAAACCTCAGACAATGTTCGACTTAGTTGACTCACATATCCTTTGACAAGGATCAATCATCATACATGTCAGATGACACTTGATGATTTATAATATATGTTAGATAACATTATGAAAATTGATTGGTGCATTGGTAAATAGAAAATTGATGGATGCATCGATAAATAAAATTGATTTACAAGAGTTGATAGACCATAATTAACATAGTTAATTTGATGAGAGGAAAAAACAAAAAAATAATAATAGTAGGCAAGTTGACCTAGTAAATTCTGATTTATAAAACTAACATAATACATAAAATTGACAAGTCTCTCACATATACCAGTACCACTAATATATGAAAAAATAAAATTTACAAGACTCTAACATATCAAGTACCATTAATAGATTAAGCTTAATAGATTAAGCTATGAGATCAAGTACTCTAACATATAGGTCCCGTGAGTCCAGGGCGATTGGTAAAGACAGGACCTTCCTCCAAGTGTTGGGAGGAGGTCTCGAGGTCAAACCCTGCTGGGTCTCCGGGACGAAATTTGTAAAGTCTGTTGTGCTAGACTGGATACAGTGAATGTAAATGATATATATCTCTAATATATATCGAGATAATTTCTCGTTGAAAAAAAAGAAGTACCATTAATATAGGGAAGCATAATTGCTCACCTATGCTAGTACCACTAATATATGAAAGCATAAAACATAAAATTGACAAGACTCTAACATATCCAAGTACCACTAATATAGGGAAGCATAATTGGATAATTAGACTAGTCATATTATTATCCCTAATTCTTTGTCTTAAGAGTCTTGTTGTTGAAGCTTGTTGTGTGACCATGTACATCATAAACTTAGCGAAGACTTTGTTAAAGAAAACATGACATAAATACCACTTGAACTTATAATTAGATGAAACTTAATGAATCATGTTTAAAGAGAAAAAATATTTGAGTTTTTTTTGGGGTATGGTAGGCCTTGTGGGTGAGGGCACTACCTTTTCAAATATTGTATCATTTCAATGAAATGAATCCAAGTGAGCATTATATATAAAATAAATAAATATGTGAATTAGTTTACTTTATATGATTGTTTCATTTTGATTTGAAAGACCCATCCTGTTTTAATGCATTGGTTGAGGTTGATTGGGTTCTTATAAGGTCATTCACTTTATCAAATCTAATTGTAAATTTTATTTTAAAAACTCTATTTGAATAATTTAAATGATAAATGATTATTATTTTCAAGTTCTAATAATATTATGTTAGTTGTCTTTCACATTTTATATTGAGTGGGAAAATATATGGAGTTTTGTCGGGGCATTTANTAATAATAATAATAATAATAATAATAATAATAATAATAATAATAATAATAATAATAATAATAATAATAATAATAATAATAATAATAATAATAATAAAAAAAAAAATAAAAAAAAAATCCCTTAAAATAAGTTTTTTGGGGTTAATCATGTTAAATGTATAAACTGGTGGGCATTTTTGTCAATAACTAAAGGTATTATCACCACTTATTTATAGGGATTTTTTTTTTTTTAAATATGCTATGTAATTTATTGTCCATATGTTTGTGTGGTTTTAGATGGAAATTATGGATGATTAATGTCAATAGTGGGTGCATCTTTGTAAAATTTTCTAGGATATGTCACTTGATTTCAAATACCTTCAGTCTTTATTGGGTATTTTTATGGTTAAATCCAAACAAACATCTAATTTATAATACAATTAGTTCGGTTTGTTGTGGAAACATAAGCGAGCTTCTAAACTGTACTTAAAGGCTTATTGTTACCATATGGTTCATAGGGTTCTTTCTCTTATTAATCCTGTTAACTTCAATAACTTGGTTGGTTAATTCCATATAATGGTTTGGTATCTTTAAATGTGTACGGAGTACAAGGTATAATTTTCTATATTGCCCATTAGTTAAAATATATGCAAAATCAGAGGCTCTAAACAACTGAGAATAGTCCACATGTTGCCATGAGACTCTTTATTTCATATTAGTTGTTAGTAAGCATAAGATAAGTGAGGGTAAACATTACAAACAATTCAATAGTCCACGTGTTGAAATGCTCGTTTCCACAAACACGAAGAGGACTCAGTAAGGAAAAAAAAGTCCCAATAGTGAATCATAATTATGGAATAGTATAAAAAACGTTGGCTAATGACATTCCCTTTATTAACATACAAAGATAACTTACAATGTAAAAAAGAGAACACCCTTTTCTTGGTGGTAATGGTCCTATTTATAAACTTAGATTGTGGCTTCTGGCCCTTTAGATTCCCCACTCTTTAACTACCTTATATGACTTTGAGCTTCTAGATCTTGATTTATTAAAATTTCATCTTATTCTCACTTTGACTATTCAAACTAGTTATGAAAATAATTGTTCCATGAAATTAGGAAATTACAATATTGATCACACAAGTGAGGTTTCCTCGAAACATTCTTGGCATAGTGAGAGACACATGCATCAATTAGATGGCCACTTTCCTGCTCTTGTTCTCATACTTCCAAGAATTTGATTCTAAGCACCCCTTGCATTTTTCAAAAGGTTGGAGATAAGATTTTCTTCACCTTCGCTACCTAGCTAGGCATATTGTTTATCATCCTCTTCACTTCATCCTTGCTCAAGTAAGGGGATTGCTTACAAATTACCCTTTCTTTGCGAGTCCGATGATTGAACTTTTCCTCTCCTTTGCTTGCTTTAGTTTAGGAATTCCCTCATGCTTCATGTGCTCGAGTGAATTTACCTACATACTTTGATCCTACATCCACTCTCCTTTACCCCCCTAACAAATCCTCTTCTTCATCTTTTCACATGAAAATCTTGTAAGTAAGTGACATAAGTTCATGCCTGGACTTATTAGATAGAGTGTAGCATAGTGTAGCATGTTGGATTACTGAGAGGGGGGGTGAATCAGTAATAACATAATTATAATCGTTTTTCTTCAAATGTTATATCAATGTAGAATTATTATCCAATAATGAGCAGTAATAAATAAACAATCACACACATGCACAATACACTAGTGTTTTACGTGAAAACCCAAATCGGGAGAAAACCACATAATGCTTTTTCTTATATGTCTTGAAGAATTACATTCATTGGAAGCACCAACTTCCTTTGTTTTCAGCTGCAACTGGAAGGAGGCTCCAACCTCCTAGTTTCTCAGGCTACAACCTGAGGGAAGCTCCAACTCCCCAAATATCTGGCTATAACCAGAAGGAGGCTACAACCCCCAATATTCTCCGGCTACAACCAGAAGGAGGCTACAACCCCCAATGTTCTCCGGCTACAACCACCTGTCCTTGCTCCGTCCTGCCACCCTGAAGTAGAAGTAGAATGATGGAACCATTGTCACACTATTACTGTGAGATATATCGCTGTAAACCTGTACCAATAAATCTGAACCATGCATCAACCATGCATCAACCTGTACCATAAACAAGTGCATCAACCATGCACCAACCTGTAATCAACCTGTACCATAAACAAGTGCATTAACCATGCACCAACCTGTAATC